>OX104134.1:33133652-33368904 GCA_944470555.2 Heterobilharzia americana
AATTAATAATCATAGTAATAAAAGTAACTTTTCACTAGTCGTACCCTCTGTTTACATCACGATTTTCATCCTTTCAAATGTCACTATAATATCACGTAATTTCCAAACGCGATTAGCCAATTCCTCGTTAACATCTTTACAGTCCAAAGTAAATAAACTCATTGGTACAGATTGTCGTAACAGCGATATTTCAGCTTTCAGATCCTGCAAGTTTTCAATTTTCTATTGATATGTTTTTGGGAAATATTTGTGTAATTGAAGATATGCATGTGTAAAAGTAAAAAACAAACAAGGATACCAGTTGAAATCTTCTTAACTTCATCAGAAACACCTAACGATAAACTGACTAAAAAGTAAAATCAACAAAAATTCGTATTATGGTTGGAAGGTATCCATTTTGAGCATGTGACGATGTATGAAGAAAGCCTGAGAACCACAAGTACTTGATGCAAAGTTGTTTTGATTCTTGAATAATTATATCAAAGGGGAAAATTTCAACCACAAATAAGATCTAAAATGTGTTTCGCACTAGAGCAGGCTATAATTTATCTACCCCTGTAATTTTACAGCATCATTCAGCTCACAGTATGATACTGTCAGCTTAAAATCCTTCATAAATCAATCCCTCCTGAAAATAAACATTTCTAAGTCTCCAAGATAATAAATATGACTGTCTAGCAATAGTTGAAAGCCTGGGAGTAATGGACATTTGTTTTGTCCTAGCATGGGACATTTCAACCATGAGCATCCATGACACCATCAGGAATTCAGCCCAGAACCATAAGGTCTCACGATGAGCAGGTTACCATTCAGCCAATGAATAAGAATGCATTAGTCAATATTTTCCTCTTTTTGTCAGCTCGTAATAAAATGCAACTATCATCAAATTCCACTGGTACATGTATTGCGAATTGAAAGAGGTAGGGAAATGCGGACCATTGAATTCCAATCCAGTGACTGTATGATAGCCTGTTCGACATGAAACCTAATGGTCCTGGGCTCTATCTCTGATGAGGTTGTGAATTCGCATGGCTGAGCAGTTCGATTCTAAGACAGAAAAACTATCCAATGCCCCGAAGCTCTCAGTGGTTCTCCAACTTTTGTGTGTCCATCAAAGATACTACTTTGAAATAAATCGATTCTAAGTTTGCTTAAGATAGAGAGTTACATTATGACTTAAAATTTAGGCATTTTTGTAATGCAATAATGTTAATAAATAACAAGGTTCTGGTCTAAGAATGTAAAAATGAACTAGAACAGGTAAAAAAAAACATAGTATTAGGCCATAGAAGCTTGAAGTTTCGGTGTTTAGCATTACATTTTCTTATATTAGAAAGCTATATTCACGAGTATTTTCGATTTCTGACGGATATCCCTGAAAATAGGGAGAGGAATAAGTATTCAAGCTAAACTTTTAATTTATGTTCGGGGGATGGAAACAGAGACTAAAAATCTTTTGTAAGAACCTAATGACTGCTTGCTGAATTCTATACTACCGTAAGTCCAATACTTGAATTATCTAACTTTGGTCACATCGTTTTACATGAGCAATTGTATGATTTCATAAGCAATCTTAGGTCTCACGTTGACTGTGTTTATATAAAATCCAAAGAGTCAATGGACTAACAGCTGGTTCGCTTGATATTCATTCAACTGGACCTAAGTATAGTCACCGATCAATCACAGGCAGTAAACATTGTCAAAGTTGTGAACTAAAGTTTTGGTTGGACCGCCTAATCAAGTGGATAGATAGTTGAATAGACATTGATCATTACTTTCTGTCTGTAGAATCGAGTTACATATGCAAAGATTTATGATCCCGAGCGAAATATGGTTCGACTAATTGAACAGTCTAAAATTTCAATTAAACTCTCTCAGATAGACTGGTTTTTACATTCAGAGGAGTGATGACTGAGTTGCCTCAGGAAACTTGCGTTAATTTTGAATTTTCTCAATCGTCATCAGCGCATACAGAATCGAAATGACTCATTTCTAACCCATCATCCTTAAAGTGCAACCGTGAATCAAAAAACCAGAGTCTGAAACCAAATTATGATATTAAGATAAAACTGATTTCGTTTTACAGCACTAAGTAAAATAATCAATAACTATGCAAACAACAACAAAAAATTATGAGAAAAAATCGAAGAACGAAACAGTAAACAGCTAAATCGAACAATTTATTTGCAAACGAAACCTGTTGAACATTTTCCAAGCTGATGACAAGTTGGTCTATTAATGCAGTATCATTTTTCCATACTCTGCCTTTGCGCTGTAGGATTGTTTTTGTGTACGGATTTTTCTTAGGAAATAAAGCAGGTATTTTTGTCAACATTACATTATCATAGCGGTCTATATATCAAATAACACGGTTATATATATATATATATATATATATATATATATATATATATATATATATATATATATATATATTCGGTGTTTTGCGTAAAACAGTTGCATGTCTTCACTTACCAGGCTGGTTCAAGGAGAATAAGTGAAGTGACTATTCTTAAGTAGGAGGCCATCATAAAGAAATTAGTACATCAGTGATATTTGGATGTTATACGTTATCCAACCCTGTCTGAATGCTCATGAGCTTTAAAAGACAATTATCAGATTTTAAATATGAACCAAGTAAAAACTGGTGTATGTGGGTGTTGCCCTGTATTTTCAAAACGTTCTATAAAAAGCAATATTTTCAGAAGTAAACTGACACTGGTCGACAGTGCCAACGAATATCAGCTCAAATGTTTATTTTAAAATGAATGTAGGTGACCAGTGAGAACATTTGGAAATGCATTCTTCATTCATGCCAACACTTCTTACTGCTCTTTCCAAACACTAACTGTGAGAGTTTATCACTACACACTGTAGGTGAAGGGTAGTTAACGCATGCACACAAATTGGAGCAAACTTGGGCACTGTGATAGAATGAAATTCCGATTCAGTTGACCTGATACATGCACCACACAGTGAAACAGTATTATTTAGTGCATTACATTTCAAACATAATTTATCGTCTGTAGTCAGCAACTTTGAGAAGTGTCTTATGCAGTTTAAGTCCTATTTCGCTCCTGATCATATAGGTAGCAGAATTTCCATTTATCTAGAACAGGTGCTGAGTCATCCTCGTTGCAATAATTCTGTGTACCAATTGTCATGGATGTAAAGGAAGTTCGAAATGAGCCCAGTGGTGACCAAGAGGTTACTCTTTAAACTAAGAAGCCGGTTGAGGAGATTACACTGGGAGTAAAGCTACACCTGACATATAAAAATAAGATACAAACAAACAGAAATAGGTGTTGTGAGGTCAATTTCTCCTTTCGTCACAGCCAATTCATGGAAAACTGGGAGCGAATAGGCTTTGAAACATCTAGTTCTGCTCAAAAGATAAGGTTTAGAAATTCAGACAACACATTTACAGCACTGAAATCAGAGCAAATTAATAAGTTCTATACACACAAATTCAATAGTGAAAGCAATTCAGCTTATCTATGCTTTAGGCATTGATGATGAGCCAGCAATATCGGACAGCAAATTAAACGAAAACAAGATGGAAGTTTGGGAACTAGTGTCTACGGTACATCTTCCCATTCGAATCGTCAGTCAGACCTTTGATCACCTCACCCCATTTCAGTTAAAGTGGGGGTAACTTTAAAGGCCACCCCAGCAACTGATAAGACAGCCAATTACATCCCTCTATTTTGTGGAAAAGTACTTTGCCAAGCGAAATCCTGAAGCCTGGTTGGCCACTTCAGCAGTCATTAGGGTAGCCTTTAAAACCATTCTAAAGTGGGGTTAACTAAACGCTTTAAAAGTTAGGCAAAAAGCTTATAGTGACTTTAAAGGTCACCCTAGCAACCGTTAAGACAACCAACTATGGCTCTGTGTTTTATGAAAACCAAACTTCCTAGTCGAAATGCCGAAACCCGATTGGCTGTTGCTAGTGTGTCCTTTAAAGCCAACCAAAGCTAAAAGCAGGACATAGAATCAAAAGCAGAAAGCATTATGGGTCCTTATGTCCCAATAGTTATCCACATAATTATCAATAAACTGAATATAAGTTGTTAGAAAAATATGAATAATAGTGGTACGGCAGGTGTCAACAATCATAATAATAGTGGTAATAACGACGGTAATAATAATAATTGTGACAATAATAATAATAATGGCATCACTGTGAAGACAGAATTTAAAACATCTACGAAGTTGCCCTACAAGGAAGGGACCTCAGAAAAATTACGTAGGATTCGCAAGTCTAAGATTAGATTACAAATTCACTGAGAAGCAAGCTTCGTAGGTTAAAATATCTTATTGATCCAATCGCGCAGAAATCAAAAAATCCCCAAAACTCCTAAATTCAATTGATCTAGTACTCGTTGGTGACTAGCTTCAAGAGGTGATTCCTGAAGTTCCAATGAGAAGTCGTGACTAGTGGCCATGAGAATAAATACCCAACAATGACACTAGGTGATGGTCACGCTATGTCGTAAACTGGTAGAAGTTGGAAATGTGGGGCAATCCGACTCAGTATCTTAACGATAACGTGCTGGCCATGAAGCCTGAAGGTCATGGGTTCGATCCCTGGCGGGGTCATGAGTGAGCACTGCTGGGAGTCCCATACTAGGACGAAACAGCTGTCCAGTGCTCCCAGGTTTACAATGTTCCTCCAACTGCAGTCACTCCATGATGAATACCGACTTGAAATCAATAAATTTCCACAAACCCCCAAATCAGAATAAGTTAGCCAACTAAATCCTTTGTACTTATTTTGAAGTCAAATACATAGGTCAGAGAAGTTGACCAGGGTCAATTAGGCTGTTTGAACACAAAAACTTATCTAAATCCTGATAGGTAGACACTAGTAAGATAAACAACCTAGAAAAAACCTTCTGTTTAGCTATGCATGAAACTACATACAACCAGAAAACAAGATGGGATAGGGTAACAGTCATCTAAACTAACTTAACTGGGTAAAGGGATAGACTGATGAAACTGTTTTTGTTTATTGAATCAGAAAAGAATACATGCAATGGAAATGACACGACACGTGTTCCAGATAAATGGAAAATTCTGCTACCTATATGATCAGGGGCAAAAGGGGACTAGAATTATAAAGGCCAAGTTGCGGAGTCACCTTCATATAACAACGGACGACAAATTATGTTTGAAATGTGATCCAGTTAGTAATATTGTTTTATTGTGTGATGCATTTAAAAAACTACTTGAACTAAATGGATTTCGCCTCATCTTGATCTTACTAAACTGAGCTTTTTTAACCAATATTGCGTGTCAAAAGAGGTGGTTGTCTACGATATGTTACGTTAATTTCCGACTTTGATGTTTTAATCATCCCATGAGGAGTAACAATTTTTATTAAGCCTGAAGAAGCCTAAATTCCACATACCCCACTAATTACAACTTTGACTTACGGTGTGACTCACTCAAAAGACCGCATCGACAAATTAATTTCATGGGACCAGTGGAAAATCAATTATCTTCAAAACAAAACTAATTATTTATCAGTAGTGATTTACCTTTTTAACAGCTAGTAGTGTGTGACGTTCTTTAAGAAAATTTCTTAACTCCAATTCCGCTTTATTGTTTAATAAATTCCCATATGGACGATATAATTCTAAATAATCTTTAGGCCCAATAGAATTATCACGAAAAACAACCATTGCTTTATCTGTATACTCAATTATCGATTGATCACCAAATGCAACTGAACGGAGATACAAGGAATGTGTACGTAGTTCAGGGAAAATATCCACTTCAACCTAAATTGAATTTGTGAAACAAGTTTAGGTTGAATGTCATTTCAAAATACATTGTACATTGAACATGAATGTGAGTAACCATCTAGCCAAACATTGAAAGGTTATATATTTAAATGGTTATCTTACAAAATGAGAAGTATCTCCATATGAGAAAGTCAACTGTCATCCACATGCATCAGCATATGCTGCTTTTCTTCTGTTTTCCATTTTGTAGTTTAGACACCTGTGTTTCAAAATTTTTTGAATCTGGATGTCAACTCAATATGTAATTAAGTCAATGCATTCAAATTTTCATTAGCACTACACGAATGGTTTTATGAGATATGAATGCTTCATTTCATGTTGAATTGTTAACAGGTGACTTTTACGCTTAGTTTGTTTATAAGAAGTATTCATTTACGATGGCTGTTGTCGATTAAAGTCCAGAAGTTATCATGTTTAATAGTACTGCTGCCATTCTTAGAGTATTTTCAATCTTAAAACTTTATAATCTCTACTGACAGGACAATTTCCTTTCCTTTGACCTAGAGGTTGTTTCTTCTAGTTCATGAATATTCTGTAACTCTTGTTTTACTGTACAAACAGTAAATACACGAACCAAACTACTCGTATTCTACATTTCGGTTCCCTCTTCTAAAATATGGTCCGAGAAGGTAAATTTCACATTTATCCAGTCATATCAAATTAGTGAATATTTACATACCTGCATATAGCATAGTGGAAGGCGAAAAATTTCGGTGGATTTTGTACATTGAACTGAGACAAGGCCAAGCTTGGGAGGCTTGACTGGTACATGACTGGGAATCTAAGGGAAACTTTAGATATTTCCTTGTGTGAAAATGCACCCACTCGTGGTTGAGAACATATTCAGAAAGGGTCCCAACAACATATACATTTCCTTGCCATGGCAGGCACCAGCTGTTTCTCTCTGAACACATAAGTTTGGTTTTAATCGTTTTTAATTGAGTAACGCTTTAGTGAAAAGCAGAAAATTTGAATTCATCTGTTTACTAATTATTATGAACAACTCAGAATCGACTTCATGTACACTATCAATAAAGTGACGAGCAATAGCGGTGTTGAAAACATTCCACACCTCAGTCACAAATTCCTTCAAATATGATCAGACATGTGGTTACAGGCCCTTCTTTCTATTCGTTCAATGTTTGTACTTCGATGAGTACATTTGAATTGTTAAATGGAGTTGGAGGTGACGTGAAGAGAGGATTAATCAACCTTTGAGTGTCTCACTGATCAATATGTGCAATTAACCTAGCATCTAGATAAGCCCGTTTTAAGGAAGCATCTGAGGCTAGTACTTCAAGGATTGATAACTTGTCGGCTTTTTCATTAGTGTTATTTTTTCAAGCGTGATAATTACTGTGCGACTTCAATATTGACCTTACAAATCTAAAACTACCAAAATCATCTTCATTGAGTACAGTTTTATACCAAATTCTTATCACAACCAGGACCTGATATACTCAGGTCAATTAAGTGGTTGGAAAGGGCATAAATGAAGAGAGATGAACTACTTGTATTTTTTTATACTTGTGTTTTGCAGTTATTCTTGTCATAAAATAAATTGAACTTGTTTAGTATCTGTTACTTAAACTGACTTCTCCAGGGTTCCTATTATTTTTTCAAGTTAATTTTTATACTACTGATTTATTTTAGCAGGTGACTTGAAGCTATGGATACAGGGTCGAACTACGGGGTTGACAACAATGTCAAATGAATCAAATAGAGAGAGCATTATAGGACAGCAATTGTTTCAGGTAATTGTCTTTGATTAGTCGCTGAACAGTATGACTGCTATCCAGTATCATTACCATCTATTACTGGTTGTTGAAATAGCTGTGGGATTTGTATTGTTTTTAGGATGATGATTTTCTGATTGTTTCTACCTGTTAAACTTACTTGATGCAATCCTACATCTAGTCAGTGATCATTTAAATTGTTAGTGAAAATATCTCTAAGTGAATGCTGGTTGGAATGTACGAAGCAGTCTACGTTCTACTGAAGTTGCAGATAAGTTTTATTGAGAGTTTCCTTGCAGTTACCTTCACTCAATTAAAGCTATTATCCTTATCCGGCGAAACAAATCTGTCTCTTGTTTCTCTTTTCCAGTCCATGTCTAAAAAGCCGAAACAATAAGAGTTTTACACCACTGTTCTAATTTAAAATTCATATTGTGCACCTGAGGTGCTCGTCATAAGATTACTATCAACTTCTTATTCGTACTGAATGTCAATAATATATTACTACTTAGCAATTACCAGCTTATGCCTTCGAAAAAAGTTTATCATACAAGTTATTGGAAAAAGTAAGAATACTTATATATATCTGAAGCCTGTTTTTCACTTACCCTTGGCAAATTTTCTGCAGCATCTGTGATAGCTTGAAAACAGTGTAGTATACAATCTCTTGTCTCACGAAAACTAGGTACAAATATGATTTTTGGATCTGCCACATGTAATTTTAATAAAAATGGTGATCTACGAAGAAATTTTAACTCATCATATGGTTCTTCAAAACTATTGCCATCCTAAAATGCAAATAATAACTAAAGATATGATGAAACTTTATTCAACTTTACTGTCAGTACTCTTAATAAATAACCTAACGAAGCGATTCAAACTCTTACCTTCTGAAATCAGGTAACCAAGTGGTTTTGCTTGATTAGGGTCTTGTGTTCGTTGACATTTATGAGTCAAATATGTCTGTAATTTTGCAGAAGTTGCATATTAGGGTCTGCACAACCTAACGATGAAGTCAGAGGCCTTACTAGGTAAGTTACCAGTGGACATTTGACTGATCTTCATTTTGGAGGTTTGTGAGTAAATGACCGATATCAAAGGAGTTTTCTGGTTCTTGTAGGACTGAAAACGTCACCTACACTATAAGCTCGCTTAATGGCTATTTGCCCTTTGCAGAATTTGTTTGATTAGGTGAAAACCAAACTTATCTTTGGCTGAATTATTGAAAACTAAAATCCTCTTGTGAAGTAACAAAAAAATAATCTATTTGGTACACTTAAAAACAAGAATAAAATGCGTATACACCACCAAGGTATTACTAGTTCACAACTTTAGGGCTCAGCTCTGTGTTCTAAGAAAACATATGAAATCCTTGTTTTGACTGGTAAATTGTAGGAAATTCGTATATCTTTCTTACTAGAAAGTCACTTTATTAAGGAATAATGATGGATTTCCTTTCTGGAATATTTTTTCTCATTTAACGCTGTTCTGTACATTGACGGATAAAACTTTCTTTTTCCCTCAACTTATGTTCATTAATTTATTGACGTCTCCCAACTGAAGACCTAACTTAAACACTCTGTTCCTTAAACTTTATGCCTACAACACTTTTTTCACTTCAAACATCTTTAACACTTTATATACTAACTCTAACATCTACTTGTTTAATGAAGGAAAATGTAACTTATTGTAGTTGCTTCATAAAGGAATATTTGCTGAAGTATACTTTATAAAATGGTTTTGAAGTAAAATGAGTTCATTGTACTTAGTTAAATTCGGTCAGTCCAATCTTAATTGATTAACTTTTTGCAAAGCAGTTGGGATAAAACTACCATTGGTACAAGAAAAGTTTCTTTCACAAATCTCTTCTGTTTTGATTAGAAGAAAATGTAATAAGGTTATGACTATTCGGTCATGTCATATAACTCATTCCATTTAACCGACAAACACTGTAAGCTAACTAGATGTGGTTGTGTAATAAAAAAAGGCATTGTGGATACTTCAGTGAACATGAAATTATAACCCTTACGTGTTGACTACATTGCAGAAATGCAATAAAACCGGAAGTCAGATAGCGATTGTCAGATTAAATTATGAGAACCATATGCTTTCAGTTGACTGCCAGGAAACGTTAGTTGATAAGTTGAGATTAGCACTTATACTGCATAAAACCAGTAAAGCAGTTGAAAATTATTTTCAGCAGTACAGTGGTATGGAGTTCTTATTTATAAACCTGATGATAGGTTATACATCCTCATCAGTTTTCATCATTTCTGTTCCTTATTAGTATCTTAATTTTGTATCAAAGTGTCTGTTGTCGCATTATGTAAAATCTCTGATATGCCGAAATGAAATTTAAGTGGGAAAGTTAGGTGCCTTATTTAATTGTCATTCAGTATTGTAGAAACAAAGGAAAGTTATTTCATAAATTCCTGATACTGTACGAAGATGAACTAGCCTACTTGGTAAAGAACGACTATCAAGACATCTATAATTATCAATTCGTTCCCTGCAGGCATTTTCCTTCACATACATCTGAACTCAAAAATTAAAATAAATAATTTAATCAATGTTTGATTCAAAAAAATGAAATTTTGTATACGTTTATTCATTTCAAGTAGTTGGGTATTATCATTTCACAAATTATGAAACAGTATAAAACGGCTTCTACCCAAAGGTAGACGGTTTCGGTGGTCTTATATTTCTGAGCTTCGTGGCTTAACTCGAGAATATTCGTGACAAATGTTAGATTTAGGACTTACAAAATAAATGAATGATAGCATATCCTGATGACTATGGTTATGCTTCATTATTTCTGAGGCTGTTTTGATTGATGGTAATTGCTTCCATAAATTTACTTGTATTATCATTCTAAGCGGTTAGCAAAATTTAATTTATGACAGCTTATCTGTTTAATGAAAGCCAATATAACTTCAAAGTCTACCACGTTCACGATTCTGTTTGGACAGTTTGTCGATTAGTCGACCAATCAGAAGGTAATCAGTTTTCTTCCCAGAATATTTTAATCTGCTTTCATCACGGACTGACATCAGTTGGAAAACAACTGGAAACCTGAGAGCACTGGACAACCGTTTCGGCCTATTATGGGACGACTCAGCAGTTCTCATCTACGAGCTCTCTGGGGATCGAACTCAGGACCTTAGGGTTTCAAGGCGGATGCGTTAACCTTCCAACTATCGGTTCACAGTTTTCTACTTCTGTCAATTAGCGATATAGCGCGACTATCACGCAACGCCTCCAGTTGGCTCCCTCTTCACTTCCGACTGGTTGACTCCACAGGTCACGGCTTCTCATTATATATATATATATATATATATATATATATATATATATATATATATATATATATATATGATAAGTTGGGAAGGCAAGTAATTTGAGCTGATGTGTATTTTCGTTGGGATTTCATCAAGCTGAGTCTTTAAATATGAAATTCGGATACAATAGTAACCCACACTTACTGCCAGATCGATAGTAGCTGGCAGCTAGCTTTTCAAACTTTCTATGACCATTAAGCAGGCTGTTCATATTATTCAGACATTTCACTTCCTTCATAATCACCATCCCTCAGTGTGTATCCGACCTAGTGATCAATAAATTCTCATTCATTTGAGTTTCGCAAAAAGCTTCAGTAAAGATGCTCCCAGCTTTCTGCTTCCTATTCATATATTTATAATAACAGACAGAGAACGACCCCTTGTCTGTTGAGGAAGTGAAAAGATCTAAGTTCACCATAAATATATGAATTGGAAGTAGAATGCTAGAAGCATCCTGATTAAGAGATATAGAGAAGCTTGACGTAAACTTCAAATGAATGAAGATTTATTGATCGCTAGGTTTGATAGTCTCAGGAGCGGTCATTATGAATGAAGCGGAATGTTTGGATAAAATGAACAGTCTGCTCAATGGTCCTAATAAATTTTCGAAGCTATCAACTAACATTGACATGACAGGAAAGACTTTGAGGCAGGTACATTGAAGTAACAAGTTCAAAATTGGACGAAACGTCATGAATTCTACTGCTAGCTACTATCATTTTTGCTGTTGATAAGAAAGTTGAACTAGAAAGACATCGTTTCATAAAGTGTGTGCGAAATACTAATGCCTACCGGCAAAGTAACGATGGGTTTATAGGTTTTACTGAAAATAAACAAAATTGAATTGGCTCGCAGACCTCTTCTCAGTACGTTGAACTCCTCGTACAATATGGGGGGTGAAGCCATTGCACAATGAATTAGTAAGGCAGAGTGTTGAAATTACTTTTCAGTTTACTGAGAGGATAAGCGATCTGAATGTGAATCATAAGTTTATGATATCGTGAGAAGTGTCATACCGATTCTGCAGTAAACGGACAATAAGAAATATAAAAACTGGGATTTCGCCCAGCTACCTTGAAAGAACTTGGAAAATTTTCCATGAAGGTACACTACCTCTTCAATAAAGAGTTATATAAGCAATTGAACAGTGTTGCTATGGTATCACCCCTGGGTTTAATCCTAGTAAAATATCCTTTAGATAAAGGAGAAAATGTAATTTTAAGTAGGCCTAATAATTCAGTTAGAATTTTACTGCCGCTAAGTATAGGTTAAAATTCGAATTCTTGAAGAATAAGAATAACACGTGGATTATATTGGATAAGTTCATTAGTATCCAACCAGTGACTGGCTTCATCGTTAAGAAAGAAGGGGACTTTAGTATCAACTTCGTAGATATCCAGTCGACAAGAGAGGCGAGTGGAATTATAAAAATGAATGTATATCGGGTGCCAAAGTCATCCGATCAACATACTCACTTTTTTGTTACGTTCCTTCGGAATATAAATGAATTTAAGTGAAATATTTGGTTTATCAGGCATGAGTTATCTGTTCACACGATACTTCCTATAAACGACCCGAAGATTATCCTTGATCTGCCCACTAATAAAGGATATCCAGCAAAAATCCTTGCTGAAAGTATGAGCATGTCCAGCATAAAAAATCAAAGTACTAACAGTTTCAAAGAAATGATCCTTCCCAAGAGATCTTTTTCGGGATGACAACATCAGCGTAATTGCAGCAAAACATCTAAGAAGAGCTATACGAAAGTAATTTAGTGCAGAAGAGTTGTATTACTTATTCTACGATCGATCGGTCTTGACTTAGTCAATCAAAGACAGAATTTTTGACTTCGCCTCCTCTTTGTGTATTTGACAGTTCAACTGCTCCTGTGGAGCTAGTTACATTGATCATACGGTTAGGCAAGTCCATCTTGAATTTCACAGTACGTAAGTGACGAAGAAGATCGGAATGAAGCTCCATACTTCCTCATCTAGTCACCGACTCTGCCTAAATAGGGTCTTTTAAGTTATTTATCACATTCTTTCCAATTTCACTATTGCTGTTCAAGTTCGTTTTTTACATACAGCAGGAGCCAACTGAATTTACTTGAACTAAGCTAAGCCTTTGTGTTCAAAAGAAATTCGGACGGCCTCTCTTTGTCTTGGTCATCTGTATAAGTTATCTATGCAAAAATGACCCTCTCTCTCGTTCACCTCACACGCGATTATTATTATTATCACTAGTATTATTATATTTTAGGCTATCTTGTTCTTCCTCATGGTTCTTACTCAGTTATTGTCAGTCGCTCATTTCCTCTTGTTAGCCACTACTATACAAACTATCAATTATCTTTTTCATAAAGCAAGAACAAATATTTTGATGAATACAATGAATTCCTGGTATTTTGCCGCCTTCTTTCCAACTTCATATCGGCTAGTGGAATTATAAGACATATGCCGAAAAATGTAACCTACACACCTTAGTGACTTAAAGGAAGATAGTCCATTGACGAAAGATAATGAAAGAAACGGTACATATTCAGGAATTCCAAATGAAATAAATTATCGGGACTAAAGTCAAAGTTGTACAGTGTTTATTTAGTTAGATTGTCACTCCACTGCATCCGATATATCGAAATTTCTTAGTGTATGTGATAAGTTAATAATGTAAGAGCAAGGTTCAATGTAGATTAAGGTCGAATCAAATTGGGTCAGACAGTAAGATTGTGGAGATTGTGTAATCCATATAAAAGGGGATCAAAGTACAAAATGTTATGAAATTTTTGAGTTTATTTTGAGTAAAAACGAAAATCATTGGCTACCATGCATTCTGAAGGTTAGCAACTGCTTTTTTTTACGTACATATATCCGGTTTAGTTTTCTTGTCAACAAATGCTTGTACTTAATCATTAAATTAGTATTACTTTGTTTGATGACTGTATTAAGTAGGCTTAAGATTTGTATGTCGTGTTTTCTTATCCATCAAGTGTTTAGCAATGGAACTTGTAAAACAATTTCATCTCTTCATGCTTACCTTACATCTGGAATCAGATCACGAAACCGAGTCTTATCCCTTATGCCTATCTTTACAATATAAGTGCTCTGGCATGTACACCTGAATCGGTAAATACAATTTGAGATTATATAAACAGGAATTTTGTTGTGAACACCTTGTTTTGCGCATGGAAACTAACTTGGAAAGGGATTTTAAGTGCTGTTCTTATTTTTCCGTTAATCTCATTCATTAGTTCATTCTTCTAAAAGGTCCGGAGGAGAAAAACAGACTTTTTTTCAGGATTTTCGAGTTCATTTGCTGTTGCTGTTCTTGTTTTGACTTAATTTGTAGACGTCTGAAGATAACTATTTTTTTCAGACATCTATTGATGAAGTAAAATTCTTCAGTCAGATTATCTGATGTACAAAGTTTCCCAGCTCTATGAAATACCGTTCTAACTGGTCCTTAGTTATCACTCTTTGGAAGAAGCTTATAAAATGAAGATACTGCCTGCTCTGTGTTTCTTTCTGTAACACAAGTTATCTCTTCCTCGTCAAAGTCCTAAGTCAAAAAACTGAGATTAATTGTTTCTCATATGCTCCATGGTAAACTTAGTAAACATATGCATCTTACCAATATCAATTATGTGACAAGCTGTTAAAAATTTTGCAAATTTTACCGTGATTATTCTACATTTTAGCTATTGTTGTAATTACTTTGACCAATAATCACCAGCTGATACCTAAGAATTGGCAGTCTGTTACAATGCTCCAGAACTAACCTGTTACTACTTCTGGTTTAAGGATAGCAAGTGAGATGGTGGAATGTGTCGACCACTTCACTTACTTAGGAAATTGAGTCAGCCTAGATGAACTGGTCGCTGACAAAATCCCAGCTGGGATTCGGAAGGCCTATTTGGCATAAACTAAACTGCATCATTTCTGGCATTGATAAGATATCTGACTACCTACTGAGGGACGACTGTACTACATTGAATTTTGTTCTGTCCAGTTATATGGCTGTTAAACATGGCCGTTAAAAGTAGATAACAAAAGTTCATAGGTTTTCGAATACATATATCTTTTAAGCATTGCTCAGGTATGTTACAATAAACATGTAAGCAGTGTCAATGTCTGAGAGGGATTCCAGCCTACTCATGCAAGCTGGTTGATGAGGTAATGAACCTTCACCAATTGAGGTGGCTTAGAGATGTGTTGGTCACGTTGAAGCACTGCCGAACTAGACGTACAGTGTAAGATGAAATACGACTGGTTGAGAAACTGCCCAGAATGCCCAAAATGAGACGTGACACTAGTGCATGAAGTCTCTGACCGTTTGTCTGAGCTGCGTAGACAGGTTTAGAATACTTGGATGGAGTCCCCGAGACAACAGAAATCAGTGGTTAGAGACCGTTGATGAAATGGCTGAAAATCGGTTACGATGGCGTAGGTGTATTCCCTTTTTGATGTCTTCTGAAGGCTGAACATTTCCACTAACCTTGAGTTTCAAATTATTTCTCCGCCGATACACTTTTGTATACTTTTAAATCAATCTTTTTCTACCCATATATACTTCACAAACTTCTGGGGAGTGTGGTAACTTGCTTCTATGTACTTGTGTGCAACATTCTACGTTAAATTTATCAGTCTGTTTATCATACGTACATCTCAGCTTAATCGGTTGTTTCACTACTCTTGATTAGAATGTAGAAATTTAGTTGACATATTAGAAATATGGTTTTCAAACGAATGCAGCTTACAGTGATGACGTAAACTCTCGGCAGATTTGTTGAAGTGAAGATACAACTAGCTCTTGAATTACGGAAAATGTTAGTCAATATTTATCATGATAAATTTCAAAAATAATAGTGGAATCTTTAGAAACAATACTTACACTATGTATCTGTAGTACACTAAGTAAATCTTGTAAAGATTTATTTACCATTCCGCGCAACTGTGCAGACATTAAAGCAGCAATACATGCAAAAAATAATCTGACCAACTCCATTGAATCAGATGAACGAGCTGGCAATAGATAAGCCCACGTATCACGCAATTCAATGAATGCTTGTGCGCATTTAGGTATCCAACTGAAACATAAAATATTCAAACATAATTATGAATAAGTAGAGATTCTGGTACATATTTTTAGTTCACTTACTGATTCTTCACACTGAATTATCCTTTAAGCTGGAGTTTCACTTTTATATCAGTTAATACCTACAGTAAAATCTAGTCATGAACAGCGGTTAAAATGTGACTGCTCTGAATGATTCCAAATTGACTGGAAAATTACAGGAGTTTGAGTGTCAGATGAACCTGACATACTGGTAACCTGTTTTCATTTTTACTAGAACATGCTTATCAGTCGACAACAAATAACAAAGCATCCCCTTCAGTTGAAACAAATTACTCAACCAGAGTGAAAAAACATCCTTCTTAGTAGAAAGCAGCTAATCACATGAGGTCATATATAATAACTTTTAATCAGACAAAAAGTGTTAAAGCATCAGCACAACATTAAGAAGTAAATTTAAACATCTGCATCGAAGCATTCTGGATTTTATTTTGGAAAAATCAATGAAATCAGGCAAATAATTAACTACATTACTTCTGATCAGCAAATTGATAAACGTTAATTAAACATCTTCACCATCCACAAAATATTTGCCGATCGAACTATCAGGATGGGATGCAGTATAATCGTCGTATGTAAATACTCAGGTAAAATCAGGTTACTACGCTCCTATTGTGAAGTTTCATTGATGATGGCTGCTAGGGGTAACAACATAATGCTATTTAACTACTCACCACAATGCAACTCAAATACAAGGAGTTATTTATGTCTTTTTAATTTAATAGTATTCATCTACAGATTCTGATATGCTAATCCTTAACCTCGCCTGGTTAACTGGTTCACTTGTTGCTAGTCTGTCTAAGCCCAGATAAACAGCAAAGGTTGGACATAGGGCTTGCAACCCTACCCTGCTAAACCAATCCAATCGCTACACAAACTTCAAAGCACAGACAAAATATAAAAAATAAAAACAAACTTATTCCTCGATGGAATCTGAGAGGCAAAATGAAGCTGGTTGGTGAAAGCCTTCGGGAGGCCAATTCGCCGATGCGTCTTCTCTTCTCTCGATGAAAGCAAAAGTAAGGATGGGGACATGGAACGTCCGCACCACGTATAAACCTAGCAAGGCTGTCCAGATTGCAAAAGAGATGAGGAGGTATGTCATGGAAGTGCTTGGAATCTGCGAAAGCAGATTGATTCGAAGTGAACTCTCCAAACTGTCAACTGGAGAGGAGTCAATTAATCTACTCCGATATTGTCACCCTGATGACAGACACGAGCACACTGAGTTTTCGAGTGCCGATGATGATGTCACCAACAGCATCCAAAGCTCTCATGCAGTGACAAACAATCTACTCAACGATCAGGATCATGACAGCAAGACGGATTCAACTCGAAAGGAAGCGAAGTAAAAATCATTCAATGCTACACACCTACAAATAATGCAGATGAAGAGAAGAAGGAGGAATTCTACAGACAACTGCAATCAACACTGAACAAGACTCTAGTTGGCGTTATCAAATTTATAATGGGTGACATGAATGCCGAACTGGGAGCAGACAACACAGGAAGAGAACTCATCATGGGTTGAGAAGCACTCAGTGAAGTTAAGAATGAGAATGGAGAACTGTTCACAGATTTCTGCGAATTCAATGACTTGTTGACTGGAGGCAGTGTGTACAAACACAAGGATATTCACAAGGCAGCGACATGGATTTGATATCACCAGACACTAGACACACTACACTGGAAATCAGATAGATTTCATCTCAATGTGAAGAAAGTGGAGACACAGCATGCCTACTGGACACAAGATCAGATCGAGAAAGGGAGCAGATATAGGTAGGTTCACACCACTCACTATCTAATGCAGGGAACCCACATTCGAAACCAAGTTGAAAGCCTTCCAAGAATCTGTTGATAGACCACAGTTCAAGTTGAACACCCAGAACAGAAAGTGAAGGACGAAACTAGAGAGGACATCTTCACGTCAGTCAGCTATCAGGAGGAAATGGGGACAACATTATGCGAAATCCCCGAGGAAACTTGCGTGGAAGAACACTGGAAGTCTTTGAAAGAGACGTGGAAGGAGACCTGCATAACCGTGTTAGGAATGAAGAAGAAACAAGACAAGGAATGAATATCCACGGATACATGGAAGCTGATAGAGGAGGGAGAGGGAGAGGGAGAGGAAGAGGAAGTTTGTGAAGCAGAAGATGAACCAGTGAAGTGCAGTGCAGTGCAGTGCAGTGCAGGGATGAACAACGAAAAGAGGAACTGAGTACAGCCTGTAAAACACTACACTGGACGAAGAGGTGAAGAAGAGTGCACGCAAAGACACATTGGCAAATGAAACAGGACAGGCTGCACGTAATAGACACAGAGACCTAACAATATTTTGTCGAATAACCAGATTACTCTATTTGGAGGGAGAGATCAACGCAGATGAAGCCAATGAGAGATAGTGAAGGAAACCTAGTTACCACTAGAGAGGAGACACAAAGGAAACGATGGGTTGACCATTTCAGAAACTCTTGAATCGACCACTACCAACACTACCACCTCCAACTCGTCCAGATATACTATCAGCGGCTCAGCCACACAACTACTGGTGAGCAAAGGCTGTCCGATCCGACAAAGGCAGAAGTGAAGTCCTGAACGCCATAAAACTGCTGAAATCCGGGAAAGCAGCAAGACCAGATGGAAATTCCACCAGAAGCACTGAAAACAGATGCAGAGACATCAGCAGCGGATATGCTGACACCACTATTGCAGAAGGTTTGCAGGGAAGGAAGGAAGGAAGGAAGGAAAGGTACCTGATGACTGGTTGGAAGAGGGGGCTACCTTGTCAAACTCCCAAGAAAGGGAGACCTAAGTCATTGCAAGAACTGACGCGAAATCATGCTCCTCTCCTATCCACTCCAAGCAAGATATTAAGCCGCACCAACCTGGAGAGACTAAAATGCTCTGCATTCAAAATTACGACTGGAACAGTCTGGCTGGCTGGCTGGTGGCTGGCTAGCTGGCTTCCGGAAGAACAAATCATGTGCGGATCAAATTGCAACGCTCGGCTACGCATCATCATAGAACAGAGTATACAATTGCAGTCACCTGTCTACCTCAATTTCATCGATGTTGAAAAGGCCTTGCTTCGATAACATTGACCGAGAAGTAATTTGTCAGTTGCTGCAACACTACGGTGTCATAAACCCTCGTTGACCTCATTCTACAATTATATGCTATATGAGGCTACATGCTTAGTGATTCGCAATGGAAAGGTCAGTGGTTCTTTTGAAGTGAAGTCCGGAGTAAGACACAACAAGGCGGCCTACTATCAGCGATGATCTTCTTAACTGTGTTGGACTGGATCGTGAAACAAACCGTGAGGAGCGAGAAGATGGGTATACGCTGTTTGACCAATTGAAAGACCCTAGAAGATTTGGATTTCGCCACCGATGATTTATGTCTGATGTCAAGTCAGTGCCGCTATATGGTTCAGAAACTTGGCGAGTCACGAAAAGCACTTCCGACAAACTACAGACATTCATCAACAGCTGCCTACGCTCGATGCTGAAGATCAGATTGATGGCCAGAAAGAATTGGCAACAAGGAACTCTGTGAACGAACTAACGAAGCAAGAACCTATCACCCAACAAATATGCAGAAGAAAGTGAAGATGGATTGGACACTTACTTAGAAGACCGATTAGGGACAGCATGTACCAGGCCAGGTCCTCGAGTGGAACCCAAGGGGGAAACGAGTTGGGCGTCTCAACTGAGGGTGACATGGACGAAATCATGTGAAGAAGAAATGAAAGCCTGTGGGCGTCAGGTTCAAAAGACTGCAGAGAAGAGAGTGCGATGGAGGCGTGCTACTGAATCCCTATGTTCCACTAGGAACCCAAGGGAAAAATAATAATAAATAAAGCTTCCTCATCCGATATTCTTCATTGAAGTTTTAAAACTAGTTGCCACCGGTTACTATCAACATTATGATTTTCACGACAACTCATACCAGTGATAATACCTCCGTTCTGTTCATCTTACTGGTTTTCTCCTTCTTAGGCTGATATAAACTATGGCAATTTGAGGGGATATACTATGGTGCTGCGTACTGCATTCAATGTCTGTCTTTCTGTTGATACAGGAATCCAGAATATTATTACAGGCTGACATAAAACAGTGATTAGTGTAACATTTTCAGCTTATCTTAGAACGAAAAATCCTGTTGTTCTTTATTAATACTTGTAATTTCTTGTTTCTATACTCTATCGAATTGCTCGACAAAAGACGCCTGTTGGTCAAGCAATCTGACCGAGCATAGAAAAGAGAAATTACAAGTATCAACAAACAACGACACCTAATACCCCTTTGCAAAAGTAGTGGGTCCCGTTACCCAGTGGCCTAGTGGATAACACTTCGGTGTTTGAAGCGGCAGGTACTGGGTCCGAGTCTCAACGGGACCAACACCACTCACTTGGAGTGTAGGTATATCCAACTGACAAGTTATAAGTGGGACGAAGCGCGCGTCTTGAATTCCTTCGATAGCCACCAAACAGACTACGAAAATATTGTTGTCACATAAATGGTCAACCAGCGGGGTAGCGTGTTCTTCAATATCAATCGGAAAATTATCAATAAGTAGAAAATTAAAGTAATTCAGCTATTAGGCTCGATGAAAATACTTTGTAATATGACGTATTAGGAGTTGGTTGTTTAGAGATAACTGCTAAGAAGCTTTAGACTCGCGTTTCATACTTTTTACCACTCAGTATATTGTATTCATATTTCTGAGGGGAATCAAATGTGAAACTTTTAACCACAATACCGGACAGTGTGGTTCTGAAACAGTGAACGCAATATGGTTTTATAGTTCCGTAGATATGCTATACTGATTAATACCAACAAGAATGGAACTTTGGTCATACATCATATGACAAGCTGACTAACCTTGTGGATGTCTTAAAAACCAGTGATTGAAGAACCTTAGTGTTAGCAATGTTGATGTCAGGTGAAGGATACTAGGGAAGAAAAGAAGTTAATTGATGAATTTGTGAGTCTAAGTTGACTGAGATGGTGAGGACATGTACTGCGCACGCCATGCCACTGTCTACCTCGACGTGCCATGCTGAGGGAAATCAGACTAGGTTGGAAGACCAAGACCTGGAACCAGTTGAAGAAGTCTCTAACTGCTGGTCTGAGGCATGCGGGGAGATGTAGACTGCCTTGTCCCGGTCCCCGAGACGAAAGGGATAAGTGGTTGAGGACTCTTGGTGGGATAGCTGAAAATCGGTCACAATGGCACAGTTGTATTCACTCCTTGACAACTAAAGCTTGAATATTCACTCTATCTTTTGTCTTCAGATTGTTATTCTGTCACACGACTTTGTCTACATTTAACATCACTCTTTTCTATCCGTCTGTTCTTTTCAAACTACTGTGAAGTGTGGTAACTTGAGCCGATGCACTTTTGTGCGAGGTTCTACGTTGATTTGGCCAGTCAGTCAGCCAGTTCCTTAATAGCATGGCCTAAAATTGATTCTATACATTGAGATATGTTACTGTAAGGTTTAGGAAATTGGATCAGTACGCCGTTGTAAGATGGTATATGTAACTTTGTACGTCTTTCTGGAAGCCAACACCATCTTACATGGGTGATTGTGGTGAGAGCTACTTAGAAGAACGCACAGAAGTAGTATATATAGAAACGTCCAAAATAATGACGATAGATTGGTAAGAAATCATGCAAAAGAACATACAATATTGAATGGAAATATATAAGTGCAAGGACTGGGCGGTTTGACATACAGAACAAGGAATAATTTTCAAATGGATAAAGTATCGCTAGTTGAAGTAATTTTACCATTTGCTAAATAAAAGATTTCAGCTGCCCTATGGACTTCTCTGTTTTGGTCATATTTCTCACTAATTAGTAGTTATCGCCTTTGACATTTCTGTATACAAAACTTATTTGAATTTTTATGAGAAGCTTTCATTATAAAACTAACAGTTCAAGTTTACATGCGTTGACACCATATCAGCGTTTGACTACTTCAAAACCTATCCTACTCTAGACACTGTCATAAGTTAAGGTCGTGGGAATATAAGTATTCATGATATATCCAGCTATATTAGTTGATAAGCGTTTGCAAACTCTTCAGTTAACTTGTGTCACTTTCCTAGTATTTCACGTTCACTGTGAAAAAAGTTACAAGAAACGGATCAACTAACTGTAATGGAGATAAAAACAACATGTTACGTGAATATGTTTGAATTTCTGGAGAATATTTGATTATTGTTAACGACTAAGACTCACTTAAAATTAATCTGATCCGAAGAAAAATGACCAAAATTAAGGTTATGAAACAGGACAGTACCATATGTCAGTTAATTATGAGATGTTGAAAATGTTGGTATTAGCAGGTGGTCATTCTGTGTAAAGACATGTAGGCTAACTGTTCGTTAATTTATGACCAAAGCAAACTGTTCTTTAATATTATCTTGTACTGTCAAACTAAACCAATAAACTGAATAAAATCATACGTCGATCCTATCTACTCAGTTGCAGCTTTGATATCCACACAGATAATGAAGCGCAAACTGAACTAATCGTATGCCTACATACTGTCATATGATTATGTGGCCCATCAGCACCGACATAGTTCTTCGAATCGTCGTTTAAAAAATTTCAATAAGATGAATTCAGTCCAGTTACCACACTAAAGTGCATGCAGCAGACGATTTGTCCCGTGATATATCATATCAGGTAACTCCACAACTTTAAGACATGGTTTATATACTTTTTTATCTCTTCTTATTTATGTTAAAGGACGTAGAATTTTCTATATATTTGGGACAGGTGTAGAAGCATCCCCATTGTACATATTTTGTGTTAATTTGATAAACCAGTTTTCGGCTGTCAGTCGCCTCCTGTAACTGTCATTCTATCATTCTACTTTACCCTAATACGTACGATGGCATGCATAGCTAAAGCCAAACTTTTCTCTAAATTCCTCATTTTATTTGAATCTACTAATCTTGATTTAGCTAAGCTTTTGTGCTCGGACAGCCTAATTGGTTAACTAAATTATTTTGCCTAATTGAATCAATAGCACATTAGGACCTATTAAGCTTGTTTGTCCATAAAATTGTATGTTAAATCACTACTCTAATCCTAGACTTATTAAGAATCCTACGTAATGTCTTTGAGATGCCTTCCTTGTATGCTAACACCGTAGTGGCTTTGAATTCCCTCTCCAACCTGTCACCATTACAGCAGCCAGCATTATTATTAGTAGTAGAGTTATCATTACATCAGTTACTACCACTGTTCATGTTTTTTGTACGATTTCTGTTATATTTATTGATAAATTTAGGTAGGTAGTTATTGAGAAGTAATGTTTTTAATGTGTCTAGTTTCTTCTTTCAGATTCTCTGTCCTACTGGTGAGCTTTTCTACCCTATTACTTACACATTTAATCAAGCTTATATGGTGAAATGATTTGGTCTGATAGATAGTCTACTCGCCAGTATTGATCAAAGACTATCGATAAACGTACACGATGGGTTGCATGTACTAAGTGTCTTAGGACTTCAATGTTATGAATTGTCTTGTGACAGCTTTCCTTACCGTGGAGGTTATTTTCATGAATTCGAATCATGGGATTAAAGAACATATTTATTTTCCGATTAAGCTTTAAAAGCAATGAAATGAATATTAGAGCATAACATAGTTACTTTTTTCGTAGAATTTCCCTTGTTGCTTGACACTGTTCAGTAATTAATCTTTCAAATTCTTTCGGTTCAATAGGAGATGGAAGATTTATTAATTCGTCATAATTTACAAAACGTAGATGTGAGAATCTGTAATACATAAACAAAAAAGTTATAGGACGATCTTTTTTCCACGCATGAAAATGAATTGTTAGTATACACGTTCATCATTCATGAAATTTTTTCTGGTATAAATAATTCACACCCCTATTTTAGAAACTTATTTGATCAGTCAGCACATTCCTGAATATGCAGCTTTTCTATACCTTACTTCTGAATTATTCAGTGCTGATGAAACTGTGACATCAGAAGATGAAGTTTATCCGAATAACGTGATTTATTCATGCAATACATTTCCGACAATATAATCGCATTGTTTGCTTATCAGTTTGGATATATGAGATAACCGTGGTTTGGTAGACTTGTATTGTTGATACTCGTAAAGTCAATTTATGTAAAACCAAAGAAAAGGGAGAACAAATAAAACAATTAGAATGATATTGGATTAAAATTAAAAAAGATTGAAATGAAGAATGACATGCTTGATCCTAATTTCGGTAAGAAAAGAAAGTTTAGCAGAGTAGGTGTGGTGTAAGAACAAATTATTTTCGTAAGCGAAATAGTGGTTTCAATTAGCGTATGACTACTGCTCCCATAAATCTCAGCATGCGTCCCTGACTATTTTTATGTACAACTTCCTAAGCTCTTTGGACATTACTTTTGTGACTCCTTTCTATTATATGCTAAGCTATAGAAGAAGAGGGTTATCTCCCATTTGGGTTCATCAAATGTTCATACTCTACTTGTTTTTGAAGAAATTTAGGTATATGTTCTCTCATTCTCACTGGCCTATCTAAATTAATAAAAGGGCCTAATTTCTTCAAGATGAAATTGTAACAAAACTAACTCCTGAATTATGCAATGTGTCACAAACCGTATTTTCCTCGTTAATGTTTAGTATACTTTGTGAACTTTCGTGCTTAATTTTGCCGCATTGGACGTTCAGTTTAAATGACTATCCTATCCTTAGTTTATTCCATATTTGTTTCTTCGTCATATAATAATTCACAATAAAATGGGGAGTAAACATTTTGGTCTGAAGACTTTCCATCAGTTTGCTAAAGATACCCGTCAGGACATGATAGAAGAGCAAGTATTTCAGTGGGAAGTGTCTTTTCGGCGATCACACTCTTGAAGGTGTACAGTCGTAAACTCTCACACTTTTTCCTTGTGTCATTGTTCGATAATTTAAAGAGGTTAGTCAGACATGGCAACAAAACTAATGTCAATGCACAAGCTGTCATTAAAATCAAAAGTTGTTTTTAGTGGTCAAGATCAATCAAAATATGACTGGAGTTACGTAAAGACAGCGACCAAATATTTGGAAACGTAAGGGTGATCAGAAAGATCTTAAAAACGAGAGTTAACGGTAAATTACACAAAAGGTGAACAGTATCAAAACAGAGGTGATTTCAAAGACCGAAAATTGAAACCATGAGAATACAAAAGGTTGAATAACTTTCTTTTGCTAACAAAGCCAAGGTTTCTCTATAGGAATAAGCTGGTGATTTTGTATATGAATACAGCAACACTTGCCGACAATAATTCTGTTTTCCTGAAGTAGTTAACACTTAAAGACTTTGAAGTAAGACATGTATCAGGTGAATTTTAGGGGTACCTTCCTACTTACTGCTGTTGTATGTTGATAGGTTTGTGTGCGAAAACGTTTGTACACCACTGACAAAATTTAAATGCTGCTGATACTTGAATCAGTGAAAGATTACACAGCTGTACAGAGCATAGCATAATAGCAAATTACTACTGACAAAGAAGCCAGCTTATTGCACACGTCATGTGAACATTAATACGAAATTGCAATATACTTTATACAAGAATAACCAGAAAATCTTCCTTTAAGTAGTAGCAATGGATGACATGTACTCAAATTTAGGAGAAATATCTCAATGAAAAAGGTACTCCTGTGACCACTGCCGACTGTAATATAAGCTAACTGGTTCAATATGTTGTCAGTATATAAGTATACCTTACATTTATGGCATCTTTGCAACAAATTTTCCTCGGGTGGATTTGTCTTAAAGAAATCAGGATATGCCAGTGTACTTTAGAAGTTCCATTTACGCAAAAATGTTACTAAGTGTTTCTGATGAGTTCATTTCTAAATGAGAGAAACAGTTATTCCGTTTTGTATCACCTTTATCTGCATGTCGACATATGCGTGTTGGTATGTGTAGTGTCTAACTACTAGTGCCAGTGAGTTGTCTATTTCAGTGAATCAAACCGCTTGTGTCGGAGATAGTAACTAGTGGCTTTGATTCAGTGGTTTCCAAACTAAATCATAATCCATCGCACCTGGGAACTTAAAGACCTACTCAGTTGTTGCAAACGTGGACATGGATTAAATAGTTTTCGAACAGCTGGCAAACAGTTGACTAGATTCATCCTTCTACGTATCCTGAACTTACAAAGTGATAAACTATGCATATCATATGAAGTTTAACTGAACTTGTAATGAATAGAGCGTATGTTTGACTTACTTGGTAAACCTAAAGGTAAAAAGATCAGCTGTTCGAATATTCTTGTTAACCGATTTAAACAGCTTGCAACACGTATTGATGCAATTACGTTTTAGTCTTTTCTTGTAGAGTAGATTTTCTCACTAACACAAGCTAATTTAGGGGAGATTTGGCTACAAGAAAGTGATACAGCGACACTTCAAACAGTCCCACTTTATGCGACTGTAGTGAATACTTCCATATAAAGTTATTTGTCTGTCTGGCAACCGATGAACATAAAAATATCTACTTCTTCATTTAGCTATGAATTTTTTTTTCATTCACTCTGCCAAATAACTCTTGTGATTTTTGGAACTTTATTCTTGAGTTTAGTTTCCTTGGAAAGATGGGAGTAAAAAAGTGACAATTATTTCTTTTGAAAACAAACAAAATTGACAAGGATTACACTTACTCTGTACACCAAATATTTTGTAAAGCTAACGGTATCGGACCTGTTGTAAATAAGAAACGTTTGCAGAATTCATATGCTCTTTTACGTCTTGTATGCCACGGTACTGGGGCCCGAACAACAAAACTTGGATATGGAACGGGCAACCATTCTATAAATAGTCGTTTCCGTTCATCTGGATCTAACAGAATGTAGTCAACTAGGAGTAAAAAAAAAGCATACATGAACTTCACTACTATGTATAACTGATGTATAACATTTTATTTGTATTCATCTTTGAAAATAATACCATAACAAGGGTTTACATTAAGCATTAGACAACATCTTATACAGCGTAGGAAAAGGCTGGCATTAAATTGCTAAGTTTTCAAGAATCATGGAAAACAGACAGCGAGGTATACTTGGCCTACCATGTTCATTCATTGTCAGTCAGTCATATTTGTATCCTTCAATGATAAGAGTCCATCTACTGAATAGAAAATCTGTCTCCTATATTTTGCAGATAAGCTTTCTTGGTGAATGCTCAGAAAGGGAAATCCAGGCTGAAAACAACTTCTTTATAATAACTTTCAACGGCCAAATAACAAGTAATGTGCACGATAGTGTACCTAAGTACTGTATCTATACTTAGCTGTGACCGATTCGTGTTTAAATCAAAACGGTATGCATTTGTTACACACTTAGATTCTTATTGTTGACTGACACTTGTTAACGCGGAAAAGCAAATTGACTTTTACTTGCATTGACAAGTGATGTATAACTGTTGTGAAGCAGTTACTTCGTGTGAGTGAAATCTGCATTTTTAACATTCGAAGAAATGTTATAGTGAAATGGTTCTGAATTTTTTCATCAGTATTTCTTCAGGCAATGAGTTATCAGATTCGTAAAATCAGTGATTGTTTTCAGGGGTCTTAGTTTTGTGAATTTTTTCTTTGTCATATTATATGGTAGTTGAGTCAGCCTTTGTAAATGATGTCAACCAGATTGTATTTCCAAGCTAGAGTATCGTTTTTGTAAGTAAGCTGTATGTTTTAGCTTTCCTTTTATTCAGTAAGATAGATTGCTTATTAATGGGGTTAGCTCATACTGGTCCTGTTTACAGATGCTTTAATTTTTTTTCGTCGGAATCTTCTTTATTCACAAACAACTGTGACACTGCCTTTCTCTTATTTTGTCATAGTTATTGATTTTCTAGATACTCATGTTTTAAAGGCAACTCATCCTGTTTTCGCTAGATCCTAAGGAGCAGGTTTCCGATTTGATAAGATAGTACCTACCTTAAGATGCAGTGCATTCGCTTCTTCTTTTGGTGTAAATGGCAAAACTGGTTCCATAATTGGAGCTAACTCTTTATTTTTCAAAAACCTTCTTTAGTAACGCTATATCATGGTGACTCATTTCTCTATTACCTAAATCCCGTACCACTCTAATGCGATTTCTCATTTCACTAGTATTCTAATTCTGCATTACTTAATATTGTAAGAAATGCAACTGATAGTTATGAAGGCTTATTATTTTGACGTATGCTTTTAAATAAGAGAACTACAAAATTCTCGAGGCTATACATAGAACCTGCATATTTTACGTTTAGAGAGAGAATGTGCCATCAAACAAACAGAATTACAGTGTGTTGACCAGCATCTCCCATTGTGGCGAATCTTTACATGAAAGCTCTGGAAGAGAGAGTATGAAACAGTTTCCAATACCATCTCAGAATTTAATGTATGTGGATGATAATTTAGTCAATTTTGTGAAAGTAGACCAACAAGCTTTGTTGGAATATGTAAATTCAGTTTCAAATTCAGTCAAATTCACATATGATATAGAGTCTATGAACAGGACCCTAAACTTCTTAGGTCGCCTAATCTAAATAAAAAGTGAAGGTAAATTTACAGTAAAATATAAATGTCTAAAATTTTATTTACATCATCCAATCAACATCCAAGCAAAAGAAAAATAACAGACCCTTAAGATATAGAAAACGAGATTTCTAAAGCTAAAAAACCTCATCTGAGGATAGATTCTGAAAAATGGTTTGAAACAACATTAACGATCAGATGAGGGAAGTAGCTGATGCCAAAATTAAGATAATAACGAAATCCTGGATATCACGTGTAACTACGACACATCTAAAGGGTACTTCTGAACAGCTTTAAATGACGTTTGCTCCTCAAATTCACTGGAAAAGGTGTTAATTAAAGTGAAAGATGCGACTCCTTAGATGACAGAACACTTATAAGTACAAGATTATATATCTGGAATATGAAGCCAGTTATACTGAAGAAAGTTAAAGATACTTAAAAATTAGGGTGAATGAACATATGGTACTTACAAAACACGCACCGAAGAATAAGGGGGAACTGAAAATTTAGAAAAGCAACCAGCAATAGCTATGCATGCAATCGAAAGCGTACAGACGATTGATGTTGATAATATGGACATAATGGAAAATGGTTTCCATTTATATAGCAAAAGATGGACCTCATAAGCCTTAAATATTTTAATCACATATGTTATAAATATGAAAGAAGAGACAGACTTGTTATCTATTTGTAAAACACCTACAGGACCATATACCATTACTACTCCTATTTAAAACTTTTAGAACTTTAAGAACAATGACGACTACTACTGTGGAAAATGACAAGACTGGGATGCAGGAAGGAATGTTTATTATTAACATCCTGTACAGTAGTCATCATATTTTGTACACTTCTCACTAAGACAGTCGTTTGCACAATGTACTTCATTTCCTCTTCTGCTTCCATTTTGATTTGCTCTCAATACGCCCACATTGTCTGTTGCATTTCTCTGGGCAGAATACTTACCCACTGCTGGTAATTTCCCATGATCTCTGCCGCCCTCTCAACACATACTATTTATATCCATTCTAATCAGTAACGCCCACTACACTAAGTGTTCACTAATAAAAATATCTTTTTGTATTTTTATACGACATGAGCGGACAATACAACTAGATATTCAGCAGCATAAACACTTTTACTGCCTGACATTTTTTCGTGGCAAGTGGCAATTAGAGATAGGAATTTATGATAGCTTATCGTAATTACTCAGTTTAAACACAAAACCACGTAGCCAATGACCTAAACACATAAAGCTGTTTTACGTACTATTTGATCATGTAGTTTGATTTTTAGTAAAAATATTCCAATGAAGAAGCTGTGGCTTACGCAGAGGAAAGTTGAAAAATATTTCGTTTTAATGTCCTACATTTTAATGTATCCTTATGATGAAAACGTTTATTAGATTCGTGAAATTAAGATAATACCATACATTGCCGTCTCAAAAGACCAACAACGTTGCACTATTCAAAGGAATAAAATGAGTAGAAGTCTGACTGTTAAAACAGAAACTGGAAATAGAAAAGGGAGAAGGAAACCACGATAGCAAACAAAATGCAGATCATGAAAGGAATAAACTGAAAATATCTATTCTGTTTGAGTAATTTAATAGTCAGAGTTTCAATAAAGTTAGGTAAATTATAGTTCATCAGTTTGTGAATTTCTTTAACAACGAAGTCTAGACATTGATATCATATCTGCTATCAAGTAAAAAATGAGCAGTTGCTCTGTTGAACACTTTTCCACCTTCCAGCTGCAAATTCTTAGGTGTGTGTACGGTAACCCTTATAATATGTACAACTGCTAGTAAAAGTGGAGTAGTAGACTCAGTCGGCGAAGCATATCAACACTCAGCTGTTTCGCAAACAGGTTTGGTATCTAAACAGTAACAATTCTTCAAGTTGAATAGGTAGTCAATAGAGCGACACATATGCTGCTGCACCACCAGGAAATTTGTTAATTTTGAATCCAAAGTAGTAAAAGATAGTAAGCCTTCTATAAACTACACAGCGCTACTGAATTTTAGCACATCTCTTGTACATATGCATGCATTTCTGTTGATACCCATAATGTCACAAACATTATTTGGCGATAATGGCTTCCTACCCTTTTGTAGCTTGCTGGATGAAGCATGCCTAAGGTAGAGTTTTTTATAAATATATCATTGTTTCACTGATGTTTAGGAAGTAATTCTTGTCAGTATGCTCATGTTTCACTGACAGTTCCATACTTTTGTATGCCTTGACTTGCTAAGTGAACTAAACAAATATTCATTGAAATTATTCTGGCACCTTATTCCTATTTTTTTAGTCCAGCTAATACTTTGTTAACAAATTATTTTATGCGTGCGAAACATTTTCTTTATATTTTGATATTTAAATATCTTAAGTCATATCATATGACGAGGATACTTGGAATAAAGTGAATTTATATTTTTATTTCCCCGTTAACTTTCTAAATCGAAAACTATGGCTGTATATACACACTTACCTATAGATTTTCTGAGTGCATATTCATAATCTTCATGTATTTGTTGTTGTAGCTCGATGACAACTGTCGGCCAGACTGATGTTAAACGTGATGGTAAATACTTGTGTAATCTTTCCCACAATCCAATAGGCAGTGGAGCAAGCATGTGATCTGGTATGCCCTTACTTATATAATAATGATATCTCTGCATAGAAGTGATATTTGCGGGGAAAAACTTATAGTTAGTTTCGTGAATAAATAATCTTATACAATGGATTGGGTATTTGAAATAAAAAAAGGCAAACATCATAAACACCAGGGATCATTAAAATCAACTGAGTTCACTATCAATATAGTAAAGACAAAGCACAAACATGAAACTTCAGTTCATTAATAGATAGAATGTCTGATGATCTAATGAAATTTTAGTGGTTTTTGACGAACACCTTAGAAATCATTGCTTATATTCCTTCTATGTTTGGAAATTCATACCAAAACATACTGTCATATACATGCTCATAGTGGCTTCGATCAATGTAGCTCGTTTATAACATTATGTAATCTGCCAGATCTACTCCTTCAACCTATATATATATATGACTAGTCTTGTTTGTACTGCTCGCAAGAGTTTATCAAGAGAACGGTTGTATAAGCAAATTTTACCAAAAGCTGCTTTAAAAAAGAACAATTCGGTTTCTCTAAATTCTCTACTATAAATATCCCAAATTTGATTTTAGATAGAGTGGACAAGATTTCTTTCAACTACGAAAACTACTAAGTCATCCGCTAACAAGTTGGTTTTTTGTGGATGAACCATTTGAAAGATTCATTGCTAGGTAAGATCCATTGCACTTGGTAAGAAATAAGTAATGAGTGAAAGTCGTGGATGCCAATAAATTCAACAAGTGTACGTCAAAGTTGACTGTCTAATAACTAAGGTGAGAGGTTATTTAGGTTGACTTTTTCATCACCATTGACAAATGTATCATCACTTTCAGCAAATATATCCAGATTTGAAGTTTATTAATTTCAGTTTAATATTTGTGCACATATGTTTACCATATTCTACAGAAGGTTCCAGAAAATGTCATTAACATAGATCTATTACACTGCAGGTATCAGGGATTTGTCATGAAAGATTTATTTTAGTATCACTGACATTAATGGAAACTACTCCGTTCAAACAGTATGTGAAATGATTAATTTAATTTTTCTCTTCATTTATTGTTATATTTTCAATATAAAATGCCTGCCACATAAAGCAAGCTTTGCAACATGCCGGATACTGAGGGTGATTTATTATTGTCTTAATGAACAAGTAACAAAATCACTTAAAGTAGAATCTAATGAATTCATAACATTTCAGTAGAACTCCGCAAGTTATTCGAAATACTTGATTATAAATACCATGATGCAATACAAGGGGATACACATATGTTGTGAAATATAAAGGTGAAAAGATCTTTTGAAGTGTCAAGACAGGTAAAAAAAGTAGGTGGGGATCTTAGTTTTCACTATCTCATTTTCCATACTTTCGTTGCTGGTTTTAAATTTCTATGTGCAAAGAAGTATTTTTGTATTATTGTCCACGCCTAACTGAAAAAATAACATTTTTATAATCATTTACGTATTTCAACTAAGCAATTATCGTACTATAATTAGGTATCAGGAATTACCGTATCTCTTGAATAACCGCTAGAAGTGATACAGAAATAGTTAGTTTGTAAGATTAACTACAGTAATGCTGAAGAAGAAAGCTAATTGGTGACATTTAAAAAAGGACTGTATAACAGATCTGTTGAGAATAGAAAATATCATCCATTAGCTCATAACTTAGTATGATGATACTGACGTGTTGACTGTTAGGACTGAAAGTTATTAATATAAGACACAATACAGTTGAGATTAAATGTTGGGCAGGTGTTCGAAAGTATAACAAAGTTTGGTAGTATACTTTATAATATTTCTTCATGTGAACCATTTTTAATACTTGTATCCCAATATTTCCAACAGTAGAATCCCAGTTAACAAATTACAAGTTCCAACAACGACTGATATGCCGAGGTTTAAGCAATTAGATAATATAGCCAGTACATAAACGTAGTGGATGCAACTCACGGTCTGCTGTACGGACCTTCACTTACTTATTTGGATTTATAGCTAGTTTTGAAAACTATATATATATATATATGCGCATTTTTCATAAATTTTAATGTCGCTATCTTACTTCCATATCTCTTTCTGATGGTTTCCCACGATTCGCGTTTCTTTCTTTCTCCAAAGCTTTCATTTGATTGATCTGTTTTTCGGGTGACATGGTTCTCAAACTAGTTCTGAAATTGTGACATTTTTTATATAAAGAAAAGAGAAATTAGGAATTTTCTCGGAAATGCCAGACTAATTTCTGCTAAAAACTGTTGCACACCAAAAAGCCACTTAAAATTAGGGAATCGTAGATATATATTCTTAATTTATGCTTTTTCGAAATAAGCTAATACTGTTATCACCCAAAATTTACCTTATGCTATCCATATGACATTGTTAGCTAATATTTTGATCAGCATTCAACTTTCTAACTATGGTGAAGTAAGCCGAAATTAAAAATCATCCTAAATACAAATGAGTTTTTTCACTACCTAGTGCCCAGTATCTTTTCTTGGTTTCTACTGATGAGTGCAGCCAGAATGCCAAATGATTTATCGGTTTCACACAATTTGGCACAAATCATTCTATACTGTGATCGATTGGTGTGCATAACAGACTTCTGTAAGAGTTCTTTCTGACCGAATGGTTGGAATTGTAGAGTTTCTGAATTCAACCAAACAGAACTGTGGGTGGGGCCACAACTAGAATTCAGGATGAGCGTTTCGTCTTATTTGGGACTCGCCAAATGAATGCATCAACGATGAATCACAGCATAATGAATATGTAAAATTGTTGAAAATTACCATTATGAGAATTATAATAAGATATGTAAGAAAACCATTTTGTTTGCAATCAAAACTCCTCAGGCTTCACTCTAATATTCATAGCTAACAACGTGTATGCAAGAAATGAACCACTGAAAGTAATTTGTGAGTTAACGATAACAAGGATGTGGAATGTGCATTCTTTCTAGAATAATAAGATTAGTTTAAGGGATAACAGACATGTTCGGAATGAGACGACAATGTAAACAGATGTTCAGACAAAGTAGGTCAAACATTTCAATGAGAACGTTTGTGCACTGTGGAATGAACCAATGTATTACAAGTAACTTTGATTAGTTCATATTTTACATACACTTTTTAATCTATGAATACTAAAGTGAAGCCTGAGGAGTTTTGATTGCAAAACAAAATGGTTTCCTTACATGTCTTGTTATAATGAATATTCATGTCATATTGAGGCATCTGCATAGGAGCCAAGGTCTAAACAAAGGCCGACCAATTCGATCCGATACAACAGCCGGAAGTTACAAGTATAAATAGGCAGAACTTTCTTTGAAGTTTCAGAGGCAAACATTTCCTCAATGTTGTCTGCTTATCTCGGAAATCAAAAAATCTAGATTCGGTAGGTATTCCTGTTGACTTATCATCTTTCATTTACACAGAATACATAGCTTCACGTTGCTGAATCGGATATGCAGAACTGTTTGAGACTAATGATGGATAGTAGCTGGCAATGGAATCCAGTACGTGCGTTTGTTCCTATTTCGGACTCATTAGCTGGATATGCTTACTTCCCAGTGAGTGATGTTGTTCCCCTTAAGACTGGGACCCAGAACCAACTGCTTCAAACGCCAGAGCACTATCCACCAGGCCACTGAGCTGCAATGGCCACTCCTTGTGTGAAGGGCATAGTATAGTGGCCTAGTGGATAACGCTGTGGCGTTTGAAACAGTTTGTCCTCGGTTTGGGTCCTGGTAGGAACAATGTAGCTCACTGGGAGGCAGGTATATGCAGTTGATGGTTCCCAAATAGGACAAAATGCGCATCTTCGATTCTATTGCTAGCCGTTGTCCATTATTAACATCAAAGTTGAAAATACCGGCAATAGTGAGGCTCCTGTGGAGGAACTCATATGCCAGTAGCGACCGATCAGTTCAATTCAATCAACGCAGGAGATTCATAAGCTGTGACATCGAAGACTGTTGCTTGACACCACCGGAGTTAATTTTACAGAATAAGAAATACCTTATTTTTGCTGGTTAGTATACAAGTACTCCAAAAAAAATTGTTCAATTTCTTTATGACTAATAATGTCATTATTTACTCAAATTTTATTTAAGGGGGAAAATATTCTTTTAAATTCGTATTTATACACTGATACCCTATTACTGCTGAAATGAATTACAGGATAAGTTGAGAAAAATTTCTTATTCATGCACACCTTAGTGGTTTGTGAGGAAATAGAGTTTACATATGAACTTCTCTTGAAGTATTGCTTCAAACGTATCACTACTTCGTATACACCTGTCACAACAGTCACTTGAGAAAATAGTTTGATGTGACTTGAAATACGAGTAGGATTAAAATAGTTCATTTGTATTTCGAAATATTAGAAATGAAATTATGTAGCCTGCTTGGTCTTATTCCCGATAGACAATTCGATCACAAATTCGACTAGGAGAAAGTGGGAATTTCTACAGAGAACAGGCTTAAAAGCTGTGATAGAATTCATGGAAGCAGGGGATTTCAATGAAAGGTCAATCAAGACACACGTCGATATATATCCAATCTACAATCTACTTAAGAAGAAACAGCCGTCTATCAACAAAGTGGGAATCAACCGAAAAAATCAGTAGTGAAGCAATTTCACTCATAAATATTCTCTCCGAACATGGTTGAATGAAATTTAAGATCGAAGAGGCCTAGGGGTATTAGGATTCTCTTCCTTAACATACAGCTGCCCGATGTCAGCAGAAACACTACCTAGACATTCATGTAACATCTGAATAGGTTTGTCTCCTTTATGAAATTAGTGCTGAGGACGTCACTAAGTTTGGTGAAGAAACATTAAAGACAGAATATCAAAGAACACCAAACTATTCTCATTTTATTCATATTTACCAGTAAAACGTGAGTCAATTAAGTCATAACCTTTTGTGATTTGAATAAATGAGGTTAGATACCTTGTACTGAGTTCTTCTGAAAGATATCAAAATGAAGGAAATAGAAACTGAAAAATTTACTATTTGCTTGCCACTTAACCTTTACGGCTTTAATTGTTGATGCATTCTACTTGGTAAAAACAATCTGAATTTGAATGCTTTATGACAGGAATTCTGGCAGTGAATAAATAATCTAAGAAAAATTGCAGAAGATTAACTGAAAGAAACGGGAGTATTATTCCATTTGTTTTGGTTACCAGAATTTTTTTCCAGTATAATAAATGCAAGTAGAATGACAGGAAGTATTAAAACTAAGTAGAAGCCGATCAAAATCAGGGAACAAATTGGTATGTAATGACAAGATACTTGACATTTCGGTAGCACTGTACCCCAGTGGCTTAGTGGATAACGCTCTGACTTTCGGAGCTATGGATACTGGGTTCGAACCTTAGTGGAAACGAAATCACACACTGGGGGTACAGGTACGTCCAGCTGATGTCCCAAATAGGACGAAACGTGCGTCCTAGGTTCCTCTGCTAGTCACCAAGATCAATTTAGTATATATTTAGACCACTTGCACCAACTTTTAAAGGCTATGCTACTACATCGGAGAGAGTGGTTGCCCTATTCGTATTCATCTACGTGAGCATCAACTAGCACTGATATATCTTCGCTCATATTAATGCGTAATGACAACTGTGGACATGAATTTGACTGGAAAAATGCTAATATCCTGGATAGAGGAAATGAAAAGAATACCAGGGAATTTTTAGAAGCTTGATATTCAGATCAGTCAGCAGTCAACAGATATATTGACACTGACCCAATCTGTCAACTAGTAAGAAACAACAAGTCAACTTCCAGGTCATCAGGACAACCAATCAAAATAAACTTAGAGACAACGACGAGACCTTGGCAGAAACAATCACACAAAACAATCAGGACAATATATTAGATAAACTGCGGAGAAAACCTTATCGCTCACTTCTTTCTGAAGTTTTTGCTAATAATGTTGTTTGGAGCGACAACGAAAGTTCTACGACTAAACAGTCGAGCTCAGAGAACATAACACCATCGAAAAAGGCTTCAATTACTCATGAGAAGCACCTTGGCAGTCAGTCAAATGTTCCGGATTTACTCTCTTTAAACCTTTTCAAATCCGATTCCTGATGCATTCAAAGTCACCTGTCAATGCATCAAGTTAGGAATGGATATCAGTAAACCATTTTATTTTTAATGAACATTTTATTGCTATCTTACATTCATTAATGTGAAGACTGCAGATATTAGCATATTTGAGGTTTCAATTATCTCATTCTTCTCAAATGATGGTCCCCGGTAATTTCTGTTTGATTTATCCATTACTTATTCACACCACAAACTGAAATCAAAAAGTGGCTAAATATGTCTGGAATATGCATTTGGTTGTCACCGAAACATCTGTTTCACCTGCTTCCAAAAATAACTTTATGACTTCTGTATAGAACCACCGTTTCTGTGCTTTAGATTCTGAGTGCATATTAAAAAGTAGATGTAAAATCCACAGATATCAACAAAGTATTGCCGACAAAGAACATAACTTTTCATATTTTGACTGTTATCTTGTATGACACTGTTGTTCAGATCCTCTTAACAATCTTAAAAACCTTCATTCACTGATGTGGTCTCCTCTGACCGGTCTCAACTCTGATTGTCAGAGTCATCAAGAAAGGTGAGAAGTCCTCTTGTGATAACCACAGGGGAATCAACCTGACCAACAGTGTTCAGGATTCTAGTTTCTATAACCACTTGAGTGTAGCTGTTGAGCAGCAAACTTGGGGGACTCAGGGAGGCTTCAGAACTGGCCATTAGTGTATCAACCAGATATTCACACCTCACTAAGTTCTAGAACAAAGGCATGTTTATCGATGCCCAACAGTGGTTTTATTTCAGTACCTGAAGGTGGTATTCGAATTCACCAACCGAGAGATTTTATGTCGGTCTCTCACTGAAAGGTGCGATGTGTAAGTAAAACGCTTGTTGAATGTTCTGTACTCGAACACTTGTTGGGATTTAAGAGCCAACGGTGAGTTGTCAGGTGAGTTGTATACATCGAGTGGTATCCGTCAATAATGTCTACTTTCTTAATTTTTACTCAATTTTGTCATAGACGGAATTACGGAGGTCCCCCTCTCATCATCTGACTTCACGGAGATTGATCATATCACAGGGGAGTCCTTGGTATATCTAGAATGATCAGACGACACAGTCCTGTCAAGTGAAGATTAAAAAAGATGCAGAGTCTTATGGACACCTTCAGTACCAATCTGAGATTGTTTGGGATGCATTTCTTGCCACGTAAATGCAAATTGTTTCTTCAGGACTCGTCTACGGTGGTACCTTGTCTAGCAGTAGGGAGAGAAATGTTTTAGAGTTGACCAGTGGGTCAGTGATAGACGAAATCTCTGCACGGATAGAAAAGGCTCGGTTAGCTCTCGACAACTTACTCCATCTATGCACCGCCGCAATATCTGATTTTCGACTAAGGGTCAAGTGTACTGTGCTGCAGTTTCCCATGTTCTACGATATTGCTATGGAAAATGCCTAATAAAGGTAGATGAAAATAGAAGAATTCAAGTATTCGAGCATCATTAGCTTCGTAACATAGGCCGTATGTCATGGCTTCTCCAGCTCAGTAATCCAGAAGCCAGAGATTGAGTTTTAGGTGGGAGAGGAAGGTCAGTTTGTGAGGTTGTGAAACTTCATTAACACAGGTTGCTGAGACATATGTTATGCATGCCTAGTTCACCCCCTACCTCATCATATAATGTTAACTAAACTGGGTTCAGGCTGAAAAAGAGTTAGAGGTAGCTAGACTTAAACGTGGCAACATTGTAAAATCTTTGACTGTTGATGTGAATCATGCAAGCGAACATAGACTTCCGGGTTGGGGTCCGCGTGAAAACAGAAACCAGTGGTTGGACACGCTAGATGACATGGCTCTGAATCTATTTTAATAGCGCAGATGTTTCCATACAGTAACCGCTTCTTAATCGCCATACTTTCTTATTCTTCCTGGTTATCTTATCGCGAATTTCTGCCAATAAGATTGTTCTTTCTCTATTTTTCCATCTATCACTTCGGTGCTTTCTGGCTTGCTGTGCTCATATGAGGTGTGACAACTTGAACTGTTACACAAAAATGCCAGGTTCTGTGTTGATCTTTTCCAACTCTCTCTCTCCGTCACACAAAAACGCAACCAACAAATGCGACACTTTCGAAGAATTTCACAAGACCACATGAGGTCTGTCAATACAAAGAAATTGTTAACAGACTTCCTTCTGCAAGGGGGTAAAAGTAATCATTTTCATTCTATGAGTATCAATCAATGGTTCCATTAACAAGTATTTGGAAAGCGTATTCAGCCGCATTAGTTGGTTCTTTAGACTTCTGAAGACGACAGATTGGCATTAAGCTGGAGAATTTGGTAAAGAAGAATGCCAATATAGGTTTCATCATTCTAAGTAGTACAAAGGAAGAAGATCCGCAAGATCGGCAAGATACTGAAGTAAAACGAGGCATAACATAACATAAGTTTGTGAAGCTGTCGACAAGAAAAATGGGCTTCCATATCAACATTAATATGAATACTATCCAGGTGAAAAATTAGGATATTTAAGAAGTTAGTCTCCACATTTTCACAAATTTCAAACTGGCGCGAGCTAAAATTACAAATTACTGGCATATTACCAAAGCGTCTGTCACCAGTTTTCTGTTCCTGTAGTTCATCTGCCCTTATTAATGGACACTACAGTCTATTCTCCATTTTACACCGTTCATTAGAAATGTCACTGTGAAACAAGATCACGTACTGGATAACGTTTCAGATATAATTTGTTTTCCTTATTCATGTCAAGTAACTCCACAATTTTGAGACATGGTTTATATGGTTCTAATCTCCTCCCTTTCTTTGTGATAAGGGTAATAGAATTTTCCATATATCTGCGACCGGTACATAGCCGTTTTTATAGCATGTATTTGGTGTTGATTCAATAAACAAAGATTCGTTTATCAATCTCCCCCTCCACTTAATTAAGTTTTTTAATGCTGTCGCTCTATCCCGTACTATTGTGTGATTGTATTTAACTGCGTGCTGAGCTGTAGCCGAGCTTTTCTCTAAATTTCTTATCTTATTAGGATTCACAAATCTTGATTTGGCTGCTTTTGTGTTGTTATTCTAATTGACCCTGATCGACTACTTTGACTGATGTATTTAACCGCGCAATCGTTGCAAGGGATTCAGTAAACCAAATTATTTTGCCAAACTGGATCAATAGGACCTTTTAACCTACAAATCTAGTTTCTAAGCGATTTTGTTGGTTTAAATTCCACTTTAACCTCAGACTTGTTGAGATTTCTTCGTAACGCTTATGAAGTGCCTTCTTTGTATGGTGACACAGTGGAGGCTTTGAATCCTCTCTCAACCCTTTCACCAATACTATCACTAGTAGGATTATTACCGATAACATCTGTATTACTACCAGTACTGTTAATGTTTTTCTTTCGATTTCTAATGAATTTATTTGTAAATTTAGGTGTGTAATTATTGAGTAGCTCTCATGAAGTATTGACTTGACAACAATTAAGTAGTTGCTAAATCGGATAAAAGCAACTTACAGGTGTAATGAACAAATTTGACTGTATCTGCAAGGTGAATGAGCATATAGAAACAGTACTATATGAGGAAACCAAAAAATCAGTGGATACCATTATGAATTAGGATTTGATACACCGAATGAAGCCATTTTTAGGTGAGTCAAGTTGGTTTAATTTAATGCCGAAAACTAATAATCCCAGCAGAATGTATAGGTTATCCGGGTCATCCCATCAGGCCTTTAACAGATTTTAGGAACACTCCGACTCACGAGTTGTCTAAATGTTTAGCAGTGATACCGGGCCCAATAAGAAATCACTCAAAATCTCTACTTTTTAACTCCTATGACTTAAAACATGGATTAGATTATACATGAGCCGATAGCAGTGAAAAAATGGTTAGCTTCGACACAACTAACTTTTACATGAATATACGATTGACATGGCTCCGGAGACAGAAATAGGCTTAAGGATAACATTGAGTTTACGCATTGAACTAAAGTGCTGATCAAGGAAATCATGGTAGGAGTACGATTGTGCCCGACGTCTACAGTTTTAAGTTTCAAAATAAAAAACATAAACAAACTGAAGGGGTCCCTGTAGGGTCACCATTATCCCCTATTGTCGCAGACATATTTATGGATAGTTGGGAATGGATAGCCTATCCAAAAAGGTATGGTTCCAATATGTAGATTATACACACTACTAAAACCGCAACACACCAATAGGTTCTATTGATTCAGTAGTAAATGTAACCCAATTCACCTGTGACTTAGAAAGTGATGAAAATGAGCTAGGAGTGTTGGATTACAAGATTAAACGAAAACAAGATGGAAGTTTCTATAGGAAATTTTCCCATTCGAAACGCTTCTTAGACTTTAAATCATCTCACCCTAGTTAAATCCCTAAGTATTAATCGTGTAACTTTCATCGTCTTTCTAGACGACATCATCAGCACTGAGTTTATACCGAAGTTAGTGCTGATGATATCGTCTAGAAAGACGATGAAAACTTCACGACTAAACAAGCCAGCTTAGAGAACACAAAATAACCATCCACCTGAGCTACAAGTATTCTCCACTGGCTGCTAAGTAATAAGACAGACAATTACTTGTAGGCCAGAAAATCCCAATAACTATACACCTAATAAGATAAGAAATTTAGAGAAAAGCTCGGCTACAGCTCAGCACGCAGTTAAATACAATCACACAATAGTACGGGATAGAGCGACAGCATTAAAAAACTTAATTAAGTGGAGGGGGAGATTGATAAACGAATCTTTGTTTATTGAATCAACACCAAATACATGCTATAAAAACGGCTATGTACCGGTCGCAGATATATGGAAAATTCTATTACCCTTATCACAAAGAAAGGGAGGAGATTAGAACCATATAAACCATGTCTCAAAATTGTGGAGTTACTTGACATGAATAAGGAAAACAAATTATATCTGAAACGTTATCCAGTACGTGATCTTGTTTCACAGTGACATTTCTAATAAATGGACTAAAATAGGAATACAATCTACCACCGAACCTAAATCGTGCACTAATATAATTGTATTTCATTGTGTCTTGTTTTACGCATTTGAAATTGAATGTTTACGAACACTTTTATTTTCGCAATATTTCTCGCGTGTGTTCAAGTCGATGTGCGAGCATTGTCAATGTTAGGTGAAGGGTACTTGAAAACACCTACAGGTTAGTCAATAAAGTTTTGAAACTTGACCAGCTAAGGTGACCTGTTAATGTATTGCGCATGCTGAGCCACCGTCTTTCTCAACGTGCAATGTAAATTAACATTTTACTACAGGAATTATGATTATGTTCTAATAATAATAATAATAATAATAATAATAATAATAATAATAATAATAATAGTAATAATAATAATAATTCACTTTATTCCAAACAATTTGTGGTACTACTACGTAATAGTATGTCCAAAAGTGCCTTTGCAGCTGGTAAGAAGTATAATATGTCAGTAGAGTTAACCTAAAAGTGTATTGATAAAGTTCTTCAATGGGCACCCTATATTATATGTGTCATTTAAAATACGCAGCCAAGATATTTTAAGCTTTAGTAAAAATATCTTGATACTCCAGAGAAGATCAAGACAAACCTTGATAGGTATCCAGTTACTTCTGTCAATTACTACTCTCAGCAATTTTTTACGATGGATACACTTGGTGTAAATGAAAGGTGGCTGTGCCATCTGATCAAGTAGTAATAAAAAATGATTATCTTATGAACGTTCTCTAACCATTTTGTTTAAAGAATCTTTCAAATTAACTTTATTTTTAGGTCATCTAATATTAGTTCTGAGAATTATGCATCCTAGTTAGAGATGGGAATGTTGACTTATCTTCACTAACTGACTTCACTGAGGTCAAATAACGTGACGACTACCGCCGAACATTTTGGAGACAGGGATTTAATATATAACGAGTAAAAGTTTGTTTTGATCATCTAAAACTTGGTATCAAAAATACTGCCGTTGAATAAGTGTTAGCACCTCACATTGTGAAACATTTCGAGTAGAAACCGGACTTGATTTAAACTACTTTCCTTAAAACTCTAAAAAAGGTACTGAATATTTCTTTACCAACATAGTATGAGGGATCTTATTTACAGATCTCAAGGGCGATTATGCATGCAGTCTATGCGCAAAGTCAAAAAAACTTCGGATCGCGCAAGGGAAACTTGAAGTAGAAGAGTACAGAACAGAAAAAAGAAAATCTTCCGATTGACTGTTTGTAGGATATAAAGTGCTCCACTTTACAAGCTTGTTATTAGCTTCCATACCCATCCCCTGGAAAAAATTCAAGCACTTTGAAATGTAACTTACAGTTTATTGCCTGTTTCAGTGGTAAATAACCACTACCATTCATTAACAAAAGTACTACCCCTTATTTTGACTGTTTTAAGACCTCTCGTAGACTCACCCAGACGCTTTTATAGGTTACTGGTGATAACGTTACATATTTGATCATATGTATCAATCAGAGATTATTACCAACCCTTTATGAATTTCGAGGGCAATTTAAGAACAGTATGTTAACTGATTTTCTCATAAAGCAAGGTAAAGACATTTGAAGGGGAAAACATGTATAAAAATGTAGGCACTGCTTAATAATAATGATAATAATATCACCCTCATTCCAAACAGTTGTGATACAACCTGGAATTCTCAGCATGTAAATATTGCAAAAAAATGTACTATTTTACAGCATTTTGAACAATGTTAATTATAAGAATCCAAATTACTTAAAAAAAATTATTAACGGAGAGATTATGCATTAATGGTTAAAATATTGTTGTCACAAACTTGATGAGTTTCGCTATAACACTTTTCTTCTCACATAGGATACGTGCTGGATAAGATGCAGTTGAATTCTTATATTTAGCTGTACAAGTTTACAGTCTTATATAATTTCTTCCTGCCCTCCCAAAGGAAGTACAAGCAGAAAGATGTGAATAAAGTGGATCCTCAGTCTCAGACAAAATAAGTGTAGCTAGTTGCCTACCCAAATGTAAAGGTCCATCAACTACAGTACTAGCCAGCTGAACCAGATGTACAGCATTTACCCTACAGACAGTTTTCAAAACCCTACTCAATATAACACAGTCTTCTATCAGTAGACCAGGTAAGATTGCCAGTAAACAATAAAAAAAGGTTAGATACAGGAATTAATAAACCATAAAATTAGGGGCAAAGTTATGCCACAGAGTTTCAGCTTTTCCACGTAATACGTTAAATAGAAGATTTTCTTGGAAGTCAACAAGATATGAAATGATCAACAAGGATCAAGACAAAATTTAATCCAATTTAGGCACTAAACGACTTGCCTTCTACAACAACACATCAGACTGAAGCAGCTGACACAAGTCTTCTTTATTTCTTAGGCTGAAGTTAACAGTGTGATATGTATAAAGGTTCAGCTTAGGACCTTTTGAGAAAGACCACTGGCCAGTTTCGGATAAAATGATTCAATGGACAGCAATCTTACTGAGAGATAACTGGTGCAGAATATTCGTTAAAATTAATTTAAGAAGAATAAGGAAAGTTATATAAAAGTAGATACAATAGAAACAGAGAAAGAACTGCACCTTGAGCCACGGTGGCTTTAGTAAGCAATGAAGTGGAGCTCTTCTTTTTATAAAAACCATACTGTTTATTTCAGAAAAACGAGAATGCAGCCAGTGATATCAATATGCGAAGATCGATAAAAATTAATCAGGCTTTGAATTTACGAATAGATTTTGATGATGTACACCCTAAGTTTTTCTTAAGTGATTTAGCCTCATCACTAACAAATGCATCAGTATATGACAAAAAATTGGAACAGTAGAAATACTGTAAAAGAGACAGGAAGTGATGTGGTGCTGTAAAATGTTATGCGACAAAATCAACAACTGCAGAGAGATCCTACATACTTTTTTACACGAATTTCATGCCTTCGTTTCTTCATAAAACGCACCATATTTATATTATTTGGCAAAACATGAAGCATTGAAACTGCGGGTCAATAAATGACAGGGAGAGCAACTCAAAAGTTCCGTTAAATTGACAGATACGTTGGCTGTCCATCAAATGAAACCAAAGTTGGGCGAGAGAACTTTTTTAAATGACTAATCTATATTAGTCTCTAGAAGTTTTTCGTAACATTCTTCAGTGCGAGTGAACTTGATCGAGATAATGGATATGATGTTATATCTCCTATTTCAAGAGGCACTTAACCAATTAAAAAACCTCTCCAGTTATTCCATAAGTTTTCAGAAGCCTGTCAAACACTTCTTTTTAAGTGGCATATGCTCCTAGACTTGCTAACAGTTAGAAGCCTGGTATTTAACCTATAATTTCAAATATCACTAGACAACAGGATATCACTATTACCAAGCAAAGTTTATTTGTCTATGTTTGGAACAACTTCCTATTTAATATACCCCTTTGCATACTTTCAGGTAAGCTGCTGAAAGCCATTACTTCAATGCTCTTCGAAAATGCGAAATTCGTGACTTTAAAAATGACTCAAATTCATGAGATTTTCATAATCATCCACCAAGTTTACTGGGAAACAATCAAGTCAGACTTATCTGACTAGGGGATACTTAAATTTGTTTTGAAGTGTAAGAAGGGCTACGCCGCCAATGAAAAATATGATAAAAGTACAAACTCTTGAACTATTCCTCAATTCGATGGCAGAACCCGTTGTACTTTTTGTGTAAACATCCATTCACATGAGTATATTCCCGTTTATAGGCGTTTACAAAGTCCATGTGCGTGGAATGATTCCTTACATGTGATCTGAGTAATCTTTTTCCCTCTCCTTTTTGCGGACACTTTTAGATAAACTGCCGCACTTCGCCAGAGTAAGGATTGATAAATTGGCAGCATTTGGTGAGAAATTGTTCCCGATAGACTGACTAGGTGAACGCCAGTATTTCTGTTCCTTGAACGGGGATGCTTGCGTCAAAGAAAAGGCATTCATAAGAGGAGGATGTAATGCGTTTCTTGTTACCATCTGTTGTAGATCGTTATTTTAAACAGAATATTTCAACATACAGCATAGAGGGAAGACGGTGCTTCAGGCTTCGCTACTGGGGGAAGTGGAGGAAGCTTTTCTGTTGAACTGCAGCTAAAGGTTGGAGTAGGCAGTCTCTTATTGTAGGATGGAGAAAAGTATAAAGGTATAGTAAATGATTACCTCAATTACCTTGCTGTATCTCTCGAGTGACCACAATCGTTCAAAGTATTCTTGTGACTGACAATTTTCCAGAAAAACTGAGATGAACGTGCTTCTTCCGAATTCTCGGTCATTTTTACAACATTGAGAAAATGAAAATCAGTAGCTTCCAAACCTTTTCGTAAAATTAGTGTTGCTATTCGATACGAATAATGTGTGTTAGTGCGACAAAACAACTAACTGAATTATGCAAGGAAACTGCCCTTCCTATGGCCTAACAATATGAAAATAAAGTGGGCCTATCGATTTTTGGAACTTTTGAGAAAACTATGTTTTTCACAGTAACTCCAATATCTAATAATCTTTCTACCTGCAAGTGTAAGCCATTTCATATCCTCACGATCACTTCTAGGTCTCACAGAATAGTTCCTATCTTTTGGTGGAGCACAGTACAGGAGGTCCACCCGTTTGCCTGCTGTGGCTCTGGGAAGCCTGGTGGGTGGTTGGGTGCTGGTGAAATTTGCAGGAATTGTATGACTTTTCTAAGGACTGGGGTGCAGATAGGTTCCTCAAGCGTCACAACAACAGACAGTTGTTCGGACTGCTTTTAAAAAGATGACAGAAAAGATGCTCAGCAAAATCAAGGGATAGGAAGTGTGAACAAGAAAACAAGGTGAGAGGAAATGGAATGGTAAAAAGGGAGAAACCGAGGTAGGCTGATGGAAGATAAGTGCACGCGAGGACCTTAATGAATGGAGTGAAATCATAGAGTCAAAAGGGGGACGAGGGGCAGATAATATTACAGGATGGATTATAGGAGGGGAAATAGTATTGTTGTTGTTGAGGGTACGGTAACTGGAGGTGGAGTGTGTAACATGGAACCTGAAAATTTAGTCAGAGTGACGATCATAGTGACAGTACGAAGCATTCGGTAAATTGTTGACTGTGTCTGAACGTGCTGGGTTGCTAGGTTGTAACAATCCCACATGCACATAAGCGCATTACAGAGGGTCATATGCAGTCGCAAACGTTCTTACTGGATGTCCAGTTCTAGGGGAGCAGGCCTAGTTATGTTTTTCCCGCAGTGGTTCGTGGGCATATTATGGGCCCAAGGACGGTTTGAACGTCGTGTCTGTTAGCAGTAGTGGCGACTCCAACGTTAAGCGTGACTGTCATTTGCTGTCGTCCTAGTGTCCTGGGCCTGCTTTCTCAACAGCGGACGTTCCCGCTGAGGTTGTCCATGACTGCGCCCAAAGTTTGCAGTGGCCTGGTTGGAAACCCTTGGCAGCCGAAGTTAATAGCCATCAATCCATGCTATACCACTGGCGTCAGATGTAGGAGAGTTTTCAGCCTGCAGACAGCGGTCACCGATATCCCCCCTATTGATAGTAATGGAGCATCGAAAAATGAGTTATGCGAATACATGCCATTTTTGCAGGCACTACCCGAATATCATATTTCTCAGTGAAGCTGAGGAAGTTCAAAATGAATAAATCATCGTGCCATATATGGTCTCCTGGGGTAGGCAATTTTTTGGACATCAGTGGCCATAAATATCAAGTAGAAACCATCTCGCTACACAATGGAAGTGAAAGGTAATATGGGTAAAACCACTCAGTATGAGCGATGGCGAGTCACGTAATCAGTAAGGGTACACTGAATAGCAGGTGCTGTGCATGAAGGAAGCTGAAAATATGTGAATGTTTGATAAATTGTGTTACACACGGACGGCATACAAAACCAGGTTTAAATACTGGTATGGATGGAAAGGAGGTTTAAGACCACTATTGTGTGGCGTCGTGTTGAGTGTAGTGGTCCATTAGGCCAATGGCGTTGTACACAGAGTCGTTTGAAGAACTTGAGCCGAAGGCGCACTTCTATCCAGCGACTGTCGTCACAACATGGCGGATGATACATAAGGTTTCGTCGTTACACTAGTCAACATCACACGAGGCCAACTTTGGCTAGCCCCGTTCCTTGGTGAGTGGTTGTCGGGCGTTGAAGAACCGGCATGTTCGGATCCAAATGGCATTTATTAACAACACTTCTACGTGAAATTCCAATTGGAGCCACGAATTTAGGGAGCTTGTAGTCTAGTATGAATAGTCTTCAGCTTCTTTTCATCTTTAAGGGGTAAGAAACTACAGCTCGAAAATCCCTCTTCTTTGCCACCACTGTGTCGTCCCATGTTGTTGGAGGCACGTCGCTGTCTTTGCGGGAAACTGGTGGGACGTGTGTTGAAGGTGAGGGGCTTCGCTGTGTGTTTTCCTGCCTTCTTCTGAAGATAATAATGCTGACTGACACCTGATTTATCAGTGAATATTAGCGACATCAGAGGCAGTGCATAAGATAAATTTCTTTTCTTTGGAAATAGGAGACGCAGGAAAAGAGAGTGGTAGTGTGTACCAGTGGTCTTCTGAAAGTAAAGAAAGCGGGGAAACCGTACTCTCAAGGCTTTTAAGCCCTGCCTGGGCACAACAAGTACTTGAAGATGAGGTCTTTGTAACCTCTGGAACAGAATCGACAAGTGACCAACCTTACGCCTGGGTGGTGTCTACGGTATTTGAACGGGCCAACATAGCGGGGTGTTTTAACGGCCGGACTCTCAATCTAAGTGGGACAGTGCAAGTCGGAGGTATGATCGGAATCCACTCAACATCATCGAAAAGGCTTGAATCCATAAGATTGTTGCCGATGCCATCTGTCAGGGGTCGAGTGAAAAATCGTCTACACCTGACCATCCATTGCTGGCTGTCGTCTGCTGGTGTAAAATGTTCAGGTCCTAACCTTTCTTGATGGCGCCACTCACGGTAGGGTGGTGTTCGGTCTGGTATTCGGTTAACAACTGTCACGGTGGGGTTCTCGCCCTCGTCTTTGCTACGCCAAGACAAATTACGTGGTTACGAGCCAGCATCTATCGACAGCGCCATGGTCTCAGCAGGGGAGTACATTGTCAGCTGGTTGACACCGGGAACTAGTAAGGGATACCATCAAAAAGACTGTTTCTGAAAGCGTCCCGGTAGCCCAATAGTGTCAAGGAAGCAAACCTCATGCCTAAAATGAGGTGCCGAAAGCCTTTCGAGAGCCAAGAGGGAAGCACAACATAACCAGAGGATCCCCGGGGTAAGGTGATGTCATAGCTTAGTTATGGCTCTAAGGGATCGATGCAGCATCTAAGCGAGAGGCGAGAGGAGGTCGATACAGGCAGTCCTCCGCCAGAATCTCGACGCTAGCTCGAAAACCCGCGTCTACGAGTGGCGAATGGAATATCCACCAGCCAGGGAGCCCACATTATGAGAGGTTTGAACGGAGAGAACTTCTCTGGACTGCAAATTCCCGAAACCCGACATGGAACAGACATGCCGTAATCTAACCAAAGTTACCAGCTTAATGGGAGCTACTCAATGAAGGAGAGATGCGTGGAATAAATGTAACCCCTGCTATGGTCCTTGAAATGCTGCCAGAGTTTCGTATAGGGAAAACGATGAGTTGCGATGACACTCTGCTTTCCATGTTAAAACGGCGTGCGAGTGTTGCGTGGCGTCCGCTTTCTAGACAGAGATGTGCTCTCACGAGAAGGGAAAAGTGTTATCTTCTTTCTCATCTTCAAGGGGGGAGACAGGCAGAGCCTGAAATGCTATTTACCAACGACACTTCTGCAAGTTCTATCAAAAGCAACGGACAGTCTGTTAAACCAGCATGTCACAGAGAATATGGACACGATAGAAGCATCGAGCGACGCTCAGCGTGGTTCCCGAAACGGCAGGTCCCGGGCCTCAGACGCCGTAGCAACAGATGTTAACTGGACGGCATGCTGCGACTTCCGAAAGCCCGTTCATGAAATTTTCCTGGGTGTTGCCAAGGCCCCTGACACAGTTTCATGCAACATCCCCGTCTGCGAAATATCATAGTTGGGGTTAAACATTTAAGCGCATCCCCAGCTACAGGGCTATTCGGATGATTGACAGTCCTGAACAAAAGTCAACAGAGTTTATGTGACTTGGAGGACATCATAGTCTGGCACATTACGTGAAGTGATTCTGTGTCTGCTGCTATTCCTTCATTTTGTAAATGACCTCCTATTGAGTCTCGACTCTCCGACTAAGTTACGGAGAGGTGTAGCATCTGGAGCAGAGTCATGTGCACTGCAGAGTGACCTCAAATTGCTTACGCAGTGGGTGAATAAATACGGACTAGCGTTTAGCCCGAATGCGTGCCAAACCATGTTTCTCCTCATCTCTGACTCTCAAAAAGTGCCTGGCTATTTCTTTCTGGTACGCAGCTTTACCACAAGATCAGTTAGATATAAAAGCTGCCTCCACTTCCTCCAGTGGCGAAGCCTGGAGCATTGCCTTCCCTCAGGCTGTATGTTGAGTGAGACATCCACCGCATATACACCAGCCTTTCATACTGAGTGTTGGGGAAACTTCCGTAAGTTATGACCTCAAGCCAACGGCACGTTCTGCCCTACCCAACATAGTAATCGGAAGTGGAACCCCTTTACTGCGCGACATGAAAGTTGTGTTCTTAGGTATTCAATAGAAAAAGCAAATATAATGAATGCCATGGCAAAGGAAAGAAGGGAGAAACATGAATATAGAAATCACTTTCCCTGTTGGAATTCTTGCTTCTTCTCTGCCTGCTGCCTTGTCTGTTTTTTCTTGTTGCAGAAAAGCGATCCACTTCTAAAAGTTGGCTTGGTCTTCAGTGGCAGTCAGTCATTTCGAGGATAGACCTTGGCTAAAACCACCCTCTATGGGCGGTAGCCAGTTTTACCGCATTCACGATAACAACCATAACAAATAGAAGAATGGACCTTCGCTGGACTACGACTTCTCAATTACGAAAACCTAGGATTTGTGCACCATGAAAGTGACCACGAAATTCCAACACTTGGCGACCAGAAGGCTATCGTGACCCATGAATAGAGCGAACAAGACGTTCTGGAAGTCCACTTGGCGCATCCAAACATGTCTGTTGCTTCTGGATGCCGGAATTGAAAAATTCAGATATTTGGCCCTCACGCTGAATATGCATCAAGATTATGAACCTTTGATGTGAAATGGCGGGAACATATATGAATTACATAGTTCTGGAATCAACGCTGAAGCACAGTAAGTAACAGCTTGAGCATGCATTCTTTCACAAACGTTTCGTCATTGTCTCAACCGAAAATAAAAACTGTTACGATGGAGACGTTAATCTCAAACTGTATTTTTCTCCAGGCAATACATGTGGTGTCAAGACGCAAACCTGGTTTTTTGTAATGCGAAGACAATACTTACACCCGTTCAACTTGTAATTTTTTGCATGCTTATTCTGTAGGGATATTCCATTATATGAGCACGCACCACTTATGTCTGCTAGTGACAGAATAGGTGGGGTTTGAGACTACTTTCCATGAAGATACATGTTGTTTATCCAGAAACTTATTCATACCCGTAAAAACGGTATGTGGAGGTATATTCAGTAATAAATATTATTAATGTTTGACTGAGCATCATCTGGTGTCGTTGCATCAGAAAGCATGTGCACATCTTGCTTGCTGTGGATGTGGAGTTACTAGGATATCCTAGTGGTAATTTGACCTCACAGTGGTTGAAATTGTATCACCTTTGTCAGAGGAGGGTGGATTAATGTCTTTATTCAGGTTGTTCAGTGTGCACATCATATCCACTACACGGAGACTGACCCAATAAAAGCGTGATCTCCAGTGTCTGTATCTGTTTCACGGAGGGCAGGTAGTTTTTCTTCAATGCTTGGTGAGTGTGTACGGCCGGTGGAACCGCCCAGAGAATTCACTAGACCTGTTGTGTATCCGCGTCTGCTGACGCCACTTGGGTGGTTGGTTCCTCACATTTGTATGTATGGTTGGCTGTCTCGTTCCTGTTGCCCAAAAAGACACTAAGACCAGCGGTCCAGAGTAAGGGGCTTCATCATTCCCACCAGTTGTTTGCCCAAAGCTGCAGCCAACAGGGTCACGATGGATAAGACATTGTTGTGTCACTGTGGTCCATGCAGAGCTCTGCATTACTCATCAGTGACTGCTCTTAGTTACAAGTGGCACCGGGTACAACTGGTGTTATGTTGGATTGGGGGCTGTTACTGAGTGAGCCAATGCCATGCAGTCCATTAGGGTCTCTCCCCACGTCGTACCTTGCTAGTGTCCGATTATAGGTGGCTCGATACTGGCCTTTCTCACTGGTAAACGATAGGGTTGGGTTGTTGTGACGTTTGTTTGTGTCCTCGTTACTAGTGGGACTTAGCTCAGTGTACTGAACCTATTCAGTGGGCTGCCGCTCGTAAATGATTTGGCCTGCGCAATTTTGCCAGTTCCAGAAGGAAGTTTAGGGTCATTTCGAATCATTGTATAATTTTTGCATACGTCTTCATGTGTTGGGTTCCATGGCCGCATTGGTTTGCTGTTCGCGTACCGAGTGGCCTATGCCCTAGATCCTAGGCTGGTGTGGGTTGTGGACTTTAGGCTTCTGTCAGAACTCAATAGGAGTTCTGTTACCTTTGGTGCAGTGCCAGATAATATTTTGGGGCCTTCTATGGATAGGTTCAGATCTAGCCCCTAGGTAGTTGAGTCAAATCACACATTTCGCGGTTGTCCGTCTCCACGTTTTAGTCGAAGTGGTTTTTTGTAGATCCGCCTTGACAGGGTTCGGGGAAGGAGAAATCTTGGGCTTGGGCATATTGGAGGAGACGCCAACTGCTTTGGTATGTTATAGCTCTGAAGCCTCCTGGCTGTCTGATCTATGAGCAGAGTTACGTGCCTGTCTTTCCGCCAATGTCTAATCGAGAACCATCTTTATTGCTGTAAAGACAGCGTTGTCCAACAAGAAGGATTCTGCTTCGGTGAATTTTTATGCTTTCATCTGTGTTTTAAACTGAAAGCCCAAAGGATAACGATGCTCTTACCGGCTCTTTTCTAGTCAAAAGTGCTTCGTACCAACAACATACATTTTTGCTGTTCTGAGCAAAATTTCTCTTACTGCCTTCAACTTTATCGTGTAGGAGATGTTATAAACTATTACGTTGAGTTTGCACGCATGTCTCTTACTTACTTCAATGGTGATAAAGTTTATTAGGTAGCCTACCCTGGTCAGTGTTTCGGTGTCAGTTTCATCAATGGGCTCATTTCGCTTCAAGATACTCAGTGGCAAGAGTTTGCCAATCTAGTCTCACCAAGCTGGGGTGATACTTCGGACGCTTTTGCCACATTTTCGTGTGGCGCACTGTTCCGTCCGTAGCCCTTTGGTTCGCCAGTTTCTGCCCCTAGTTCCTTCATAAAGGACTTCAGGTTTTTGATTTTTAGAAGGGATGACAATGTCACGCTTGGCAACTGAAGTCCAGTTAGTCTAACAAAAGACATGGCGGTTCAATCAAGTAATACATCTGCTGCAACGATTGGTGTTGCGGTCTTATTAAGTGTTGGACCTGTAGAGTTGATTCTGTTACCATTAACGTTGACCAATTTAGCTAACTTAGCTCTCTTTTCCTGGCTCTAACTAAAGTATGAGCTGATTCATTCATTCTGTTGCAACGGGAACCTGCTCTTGGTGTTACCAACATTCGGATGTTACTGCCATACCGTTCTATAGACAGTTGTGCCCGTGTTTTCTCACGTTCATCAGCCGTGTCTGATTGCATACCTGATGTTTCGCTAATTATCTCAGAAATTAAATGGCTTTTTGAAAACGTTGATAACAAAGTCATGATAGGGTTTTGAAATCAAGTTAAAGCGCAACAAGGTTTTAAGCGTACCGTATGTGATAATATGCAGCCACACATCATTTTTAAAGGCGTGTGTAAAATTTTTATGTAAGCTGCGTGTTCCTTGAGGGAATGAGGTTTTCAACGCAAACTAAGTCTGAAAAATTACAGTTCAGTTGGACTTCGGACTTGCTGAAATCACGCCTCTTACTGCTCAGGAGCCTTATATGGATACCAAGGTATGCCTGGTATATAAAAGCCCCTGAAGATAGTCTTAAGTGAAAATGATATAGGAGCTGTAAACCAGAAGGCTTCTGATGACAAACGGCCTCAGCCAGGCGCGGAATGAGAAAGGTGATACAAGCAACCAAAAAACAGGGGCAGGGGGATCAAGGGTCTTAAAGCACCCAGGAAAGAGTCTTTTGTAATTATTGGCTCCAGGACATCCCACCGCGCCGAATTTATAGGCTGATTAACATACATGAGACAACCACTTCTACATTCACTTTCTCCCGCCACTACGAAACAGTGTGGCAGTCAGGGCAAATGCTAAAGCCAGAAACATCTTGGATACTCTATGCCCTGGTTGCCATAATGGCTGAATAGGAGCATGACAACAAAAGTAAGGCCAAACCGAACATCTCATAACAGGTTGGGTGGGCATTTTTTGGACGAGCAGATAGTGAACGTTCAGTTGAAGCCAACTGGAGATATCACGAAGGAACAACTTGTTACTACTATAAGGGGGCAGAAATGCTGGCCACATCTAGGTTGTGAGGTGTTGGATCAATAATCTGTACTAACTTGGAAGGAAGAACCATAGGACGGTTAGATAAGGAAGCGGCCAGTTTAGACTTATCGATCACCTCAACACTGACCATAAGTATGTCAGATGAGTGAGAAACAGCCATTGGGTTACTCGGGTGATTCGCTGTCACTTCACTAACTCACATTCATTAGAGCTGTGATTCAAGGTGTCTTTAGTTTTAGTATCAGCGTATGGAGCAGGCGCTGGCCTGGATGGTGCAAAGGGGGCACTATGCAGTTTAATGCCGGGCGGCGCTTTGTAACCTCGTTCAACAAACGGTTGCATTGCGAGGTTCGGAGGTTTTCAGCGGGTTCAGAACTGCGTGTTACATGGCGATGGCGGTTAAATTCAGTGACAGTGTGGTGTCCACTTTAACCTGCTACAACGGGGGTCAGAGCAGAAATTTGGCGACAACTCTCATCAACCGAAGAACGGGTTTTCCATGCAAGCGACTCCGGACCCTGTTACTGGGTGCGATTATGGTGCTTTGGCAAATGCTCTGAGATCTCTCTAAAGATCACTGAGGGTTGGCTCAGAAGGGAGTTGTGTTAAGACTGCCCGATCATTGTCACTCTCAATGCAGGGTGCCAAGTAAAATAGAATAATCTGGCGATTTTCATCTGGAAGCACCCTATTATCCATAAGATAGGGAGGTTTACTATGCACGGGGGCAAACTGGCCAGAGTTATGAGAGATTCAGTCAGCTAGTAATTGAGGGGTTTTGTTTACCAAATAACTTAGGCTGGTTGAAGTTCATGTACAAATTGCACCGGGGATATGCTTATGTACTGACGGTTAGAATATCGGCCGTTCCAGGCCTTGGAGCAACATGACGCTAGCCTCCCATTTTCACATCAAATAGCGTGGCAGGCAGGTAGTTAGTATCTGAGGCGAAAGCCTTTGTTAGTGAGTCAGTGGGTTTGGCATTGCTTCTTCAAGTCTAGGTGAAGAGACACTTGCGCGCAGCCCCTCCCGTGGATACAGGTGAATTCATGAATCTTACCTTTGTGGTAGCCTCATTTAGTTCACTACCAGAGCACTTTCTCGTGGCGACAACTTGTGTACTCGAAAAACCAGGATAAATTGAGCCTACTGTCTTATGAATGCTTATCCGTAGGAGTTGGTGAATGGTAGGTTTTATGGATATGTGCTAAATAGATTCGTGTTTGCCTTTTAATGTGTTCGTTTAATAGTGGGGTAAGTAGTGGGCGTATTTTTCGCGTTATTAAGTGAAAGTTCAGGTTCAGATTCGCGAGTCTGGTTTTTTCACGACATTAAATCCCTAGTGGCCATTGTGCCTCTATAGAAAACATGCTTTTCAATAGATTCACCACAATTTAAAAAGAGTTTGGAATGCCTGACGCACTCAGTTTGAAAAAGGATAGTTGTTTTCACTTGGTTTCTTCCTTAATCTGATAACACAACATTCGACTTAAGGGATACCACATGCTTGTGGGCATCAGTCTTTCGAGTGATGTGTTGGGATATCATCGGAAAAACCGTACTCCAGAGCACTGTAAGGTGGCATAACTCTTTCAGTGACTTCCTACTCCACGAACTGGACTAAATGTCCATATTTATATAAGTTCTCCCAGGTGGCGTAGGCATTTTTATCCCGCACACAAGCCAGTCGAGCAACATTAACCAGATTTGTATTGACATCCGACACATTACTCAGCAGTGAGAGTATGTCGTTTTTGCTGTGAACTCCGTTACTGCTTAATTCCGATACTAAGTTGGGCACAATCATCTCAGGCGTAACTATCGAAAGTGTTTTATTATTAATAAATAAATGAATGTCTTTATTCTCGAGTTACGAATTTAACATGGGAGAACCCGGTTTACAGGCCTCATCAAACTGATAATTGCAGACAGGCATTTAAGTTTTGAGCGGTCTTGAATGGTACAGAGGGAGGACATTGAATTCTATCATGATATCAAGTGTCTAAATGTTACGAAAATAGCAGGAAAATACCACTTTATAGCACATACACATCGTCCTGAGTTTAGATCGTTCCTGCTCACAATTCTTATTTCACATCAAACGGTGCAATATTCGGCGTTTGTGCTATGAATAGTTGACATGATTGACCCATCCTCGAAACCCAGTGTTTCGTCAGACAAGCATCTATTTTACCAGTATTTCCTATGTTCGCGGCTTCATTGACCAATAATAACTTACGTCAATGATTTCAGGAATAAGTACGTATACATACGATCATTTAATCCTGGTGAATATCTAAGTTCAGGCATCCCTCACTCTTCAAGTGTTGCCTTCACCAGCAATTCAGATTGGTAATACTGTAAACATTTGTTGTGGTGCAAGTAATTAAAGGATGGAAGAATCGTCGTTCGACAGTGGTGAATAATATACACATATAAAACTTCATAGACTTCACATTAAAGTGTGCAACATTGTCAAGGGGATACACTGGCTGTAAATTGACTTCTGTTAGATGGACTGGTATAAGACAAAGTACTGGAGAAATCTGTTGCATAGCATTATTATGGATGTGTTGCCGTTGGGTAAAGCGATCTCTCGGGTTGGATTCTCTATCCAGATTTTCGCTGCAGCATATATATTATGGAAGCAAGATTTGATTATTCAGTCAAACGTTCAAATACGATTAAAACTTCCTCACTTATTCCCTTAACAATATGGCACATCAAATGTTTTTATCACGATTATTTGCCCCTTGGGTTCCTAGTGGAACATAGGGCTACAGTAGCACGTCGCCATTTCACTCTGTTTGAACCTGGATCCACGAACGCTCAGAAGCTTGCATTTCTTCCTCACACCATCTGCACCATGTCACCGTTGAACGCTCAACTCGTCGTTTCCCCTTTGGATTCCACTAGAGTGTCTGGCGCCTAAGTCCCCGCTCGGCCTTCTCATAGCATGCCCAATCCATTGCCACTTTCTTCTGCAGATTTGTTGAACGATGGATTCTTGGTTGGTTCACTGCCCGGCCAGTTCCATGTTACTTATTCTTTCTGGTCATCCGATCTTCAGTATCGAAGGGGTGTAGGTGGCAGCTGTGGATGAATGTCTGCAGTTTCTCAGAAATGCTTTTCGTAACGCGTCAAGTCTCCCAGCCATCACATAGGAGCACTGACTTGACGTTGGTGTAGAAAATCCGGAACTAGTTCTTTACGCTGAGTGCAGTACAGCGCAGTAGGCTTCCACCCTGATTTCAGACTAATGAAGGCCTGTCTTGTTTTTCCGATAGTGGCCTTGACATCCTCGCCTGTCCCGCCTCCCGTTGATGAAACGGTGCTTCCTAGGTAGGTGAAAGAGACTACTTCCCTTGGGTTTCTGCCGTTGATGGCGATTCGTACTTGTTTTGGTTTTCGATTGGGTATCTTCATCACCTGTCTTCTATGGGTTCACCTGAAGTCCAGTCTTCGTTGCCGCTTCTGTCGGCCTGTCGGTTTTCGCCTGCTGATCTCCGGGCTTGTGTGGTGTCACATACGAATCACTGGAGAAGTCCAAATCTTCTGGGGTCAAGATGCGAAAGCTTCTTTAAGTACATAAGATCTTTTTCAGGTAAGAGCTGAAGGTATAAGTTGATACATTATACGCGGGTTAGATGGGTCGAAAGATAATTTTGGCCAACCACCGATGATCATCGGCGAGGCTGCGTAAAAATAGGCATGTTGACGTAAGCATTTATTCTATGATGAACAAACGAAATTGACGGCGCAACAGCGAGAAACGTATAACGTCAGTTCCAACATGGTGACTTGATGCAGCCTAAATCTAGCAAATGTGGACACATGCGCAAATATTTTCATAGTTAACTCTTGGTGGTCGCTGGGCCTTTCCGTAAGCATAAGAGGTCTTGGTAGATCAAAAGGTACCCCTGCAAGGTCAACGGCATCGTCAACAATATGCATGAATTATAACGTTTATATACATCACAACAGCCTCTGCTATTTTCAGGCCCCTCTAGATTTGAAATCCATGGATCTTTCACCGCTTAAACCAGCTTCATACTTACACGCTAGTTAGTGTTTTTTCCTGAAGCTTCGAAGCAAAGCGATTGATTAAGAAAGGCCTTGGTTATGCGTGGCTTCTCATGAAGACTTTGTCACTCTTTCTGCACACCATATCCCCAAGTCCAGGTATCTGTCTTACTAGCAGTAACATATTTCAATGCCTTGAAATACAGATCGTTTCCAGTAGCCATTAAAACAGATGTTAAAGACTTTTCCGTGTCATGCCCTTGAACCTTTAACTCTCCATTGGCACCAAGTCTTGGTCAGCTCATTTCTTATTTCTCAATAGTACAGCTAAGGGAAAGCAAAGTTTCCCTCGAAATTTGATGAATTAAAGTGAACGAAATGACAAGTTACGCGAAACCACCTGAGTAAATTTTAACTCAGCCAACTGTAAATTAACCTGGCTTCTGACGATCGCTTCCTTGTAAGCAATAATTTGAGGCACCCGCAGTTAAATGTAACCCAACTTACCATCTTTCAACGTTTTTATTTCTATCATCTGATGATTCATCCAATTTTACTCGCTTCGGCCAGAGAGTGAAATTGTTTGAGACCTCTAAAGATTTTGTGCAGACACCAGTGATCAAACAGCTCGAAGATTCTTCATTGGGTTACAAGCAACAAACCTGCGGTTATAAGATAAAGGATGGTGGTGAACTAAGACCCTAAAATCCTCTTAAAAGCATGTCCTGTTTCTTCACCGCCTACCTTAAATTTCTGACTCAAATCATATCACATGTGTCACCTTACATTTTTCGGATTGAAGGTTAGTCGCCCGGAATCCACTACAGTTGAAAATGGATCAAATTTCGATTTAGCCTCCCATTCGCTTCTAAAGCCTCGCGCTATCAGCAAAAAGAGGACTTTCAGGATGCATATGTAAACGGGGGTCATTTGTTTAAATGAGGAATAGGGTAGGGCTCTACACTGAACGCTGTAGGGCTGCACTGGGACACGGCAGAATGTTATGGAGACTGGAAGAGATGGTCACTTACGTGGGTGACAGCCGGTCGGACAACGGTGAATCCACTAACCTCGAGTCGTTTATGAGACGGTTACAGTGTGCGCTTCCAAACGTCTAAGAAAAACCAAGTAATATGACATCTGTTTTCCTCCGGCGAATAGTAACGTTATTCGAGCTATCTGATGAAGTTAATGGACTAGTGATGCGTGAACTGCTTCTAAAACCATGAAAATTTGGCCCGAGTAAGATAGGGGATATCAGGTAGTTGCATAGACCATCTGAGAGTGGCAAAAACACTTTTGAAGGTGCGGACAAGAAAGTTACCGGCTAGTAATTCTTTGGGTTGTTTCTTTGGCTGCCTCCAGGACTGGCTGTGGCATGGTCTAACTCCTAAATTTCAGGCACGACAATCCGACCAAGAGGACGGATGAATAATATACTGGGAGAAGCCAGCGTTTTGAAGGTCAGAGTGAGACAGACTGACCTCTCGGTTGCCTGGAAGTGCACCAGATTTCTATACGCTCCCAATCATGGTGGGGTTCCCAGTCTGTTTGTTCTGGAACCGTCTGAATTCCTACAACAGAAGGTCATCGGATGAGTCGGCCGTCCTTTACAGACACACTGAAAAACCACAACACCTTGTCACCCTTGTCGAAGCAAGGAAGGATTATGAAGCCACCTATCAAAGAATCCTCTTTTGTGGGAATGAAGCCCAGGCCGGGAGGGATTTGAACGTTTCTCAATCTAGTTGCTAACCTTGTTTTGGTTTTTACAAGTCTTTCGGCGACATTTAAGAGTCTTACTGCAGTCGACTTATCCCTTCCATGTTTGGTCAAATCCAGCAGCGTTTCCTAGATTGAGAACGACTAGCAGTTTTTGAGTGGGTATTCCCATACTGAAGAATGGCCACTCAAGCCATGTGGGGCGGATATTTCATAAAATTTGTAGAAAAGGATTACTTTTGTAGCCATCAATTAGAAAGAGAAGTGTTATGTACGTACATAACTCATACACTTGCTCGAATAGTTCACGTAGCGGTTGATGGAACGGTAGAAGCCTTCGCTTCACTAGCTTCCTCGTCCGACAGCTTTGGAATGTTAGTTCCTGTTGCTATTGACCTGTGTGCAGAAAGGAGAGAATAGAAACAGAAACTGAAATGTTTAGATCAAATCAGCCTTGATCAAACTGTTACCAATAACTTCAGTCACGCTGAGTCGGTGCTTGAATGGGTTAGGCGACACAGTCTGGACCACTGCCGCAGGAAGAGCGTTCAAAGACGTAGAAACGTTTAGAATTAGGGATTGTGTCTGATATCTAACCTAATGTGCTCTGAGCCCAGTTTCTGTGTTTTCTATGAATGACGTTACAACCGAGACTCTTTGGGAGGCAGAATGGGCGCCTTGGGGTGTTTATGATACTATCAATTCCCCTTTTCGTCTCCCATATTCCTTTACTTCCTCATATGGTTTAGACCTAGGTCCTGGAGTAGATTCGGTCTCCAGACGCTGAACGGCTTCTAGGCTCAGTCTATCCTAAGGTGGAGGGGCAAAAACTGTTGGCCCAAACTCCGAGTGAGGCCACATGAAGCAGTTGAAAATTTGCCCGGTTTCAAAGTTGGCCTAAGTCTTCTTAAAGGGCGATCCTATCTTTCCGGCTTCTGATTTTTCTGCTCAGTTTGACGCCACACCGATAAAAAGACCTTAGAGGAAACATTTTGAGGCGAGTCGCTTGTGTTTGTTGACAAAAGAATGGGTACAAGCATCGAATCCTGGGGAACTGAATGAAGGTATTCTTTCTGTTCAGGAATAGGAAGGTTTACGGAAGCTGTAAGTAAACTCTCAGGTAAATGAATGTGTGAATAGCTAGTCGATGGGCAGTTGTTTGGTCCTGACTAGTTTCAGCCTACCACTAAGGCGGTTAAATAGATAAACAAATGTTTTATTCTCACATTAAAAAAGATTTTAACATCAGGGGAGCCAGTTTAAGGGCTTCACCACGTTTACGCACCCCAAAATATCTACAAGACTACGAGTCCTGAGTGGTACGGACGGAATGTCGTTAAACTCAATTAAAAACTGCCGAAGGTCCTGCTAGTTATGAGACGAACAAGGAAATATTGCTTTATAGCGTATATAGTGTTGAAGTTTAGATAATAATAAACATTATCCTCGTATAATGGGTTTAACATGAGGGATACCAGTCTACAGGCACTGTCAAATTCACAATTTTTGGAAGTTTATGAACTGTTGTTTGGTATTAAATAATTTACATATCAAGTCACTCGTGTGCACGATCTTATTAAACTTTGCTGAAATTCATGAGATGGGCATGGATTAACACGATCGAAAACCTCACAGAAGTTCGATAAATAATATCAATTCTGCCCCTATGGTTGGGAATCCTAGCCCGTGTATCGATTACGGTAGGCAGGCAGGCAATGGTGTGGCACCCTTTACTAGGTCTATGCTGTTGGAGCATAAAGAAGTTAGTCGCTACAGGGTGATTTCACAGCTCAGCATAAATTAAAATTCTACTACGTTGGAAGGCGTGGATGAAATCGTCACTGTCTTGTATACCTTTGAATTGACTTGCAAACCTCCTTTGAAGATTGAAGCTGTGTAACCCGACTCCCGAAAGTGGGCCCCTTTCCTTGATTTGGAGAATCCCTAAACAGTACTGGAGGTTCGAACAAGGTTAAGGTTCCCCCCCCTCAAAAACTGCTACATAGACTTCGCTTTTCCCACAGAGGTATCTACCATGACAATTTGCAGTTTCACTGTGCCAGTTCAGCGCTTAAACCAGTGGCTGGGTGTTACAGTTGGTTAATGGGAAGTTTGTAAATTTCCGATGCAGTGGTTGATGGCAAAATAATCCACAAGTGATGAGCAACCTGTAGTTCAACTGCTTCACTGTCACTACTGGTCAATTCATTAAATTCTGATGGCTGACAGAATGTCGCTTTGACCTGTTGGAACGATTCGGCCTGGTGAGTGGTTGAAGATAGACATGTTCGGAAGCCTAACTTGATGCTATTTCAATCGACGCTCAGCGCGTTCATGCACGTGTCTCTTTTCCACCAAGAAAATCCTCATGTGAATTTTTGCCCAGGCCTTTTGAGTCCGGCCTAGTGGTGTCCTTTCAACCCAAGTAATTTACTAGTAGAACTGCGTAATAGTTTGGGCGATTTGAAGAACTTCAGCTTTGAAAGTGGGACAGGCTGGCCGATGGCATGCACAATTTCGTGAAGCGTGAATCTTCAAAGCGGGGTTAACGTCCTGCCATACATGGACAGCCTAGCAATCTCTCTGCAAAAGTGCCATTCAAAGAGCTAGAGTGTTTGGTCTTTTAAAGTTAGGATCAGTTATTTTTTGCAGACAAACCGGGAGCAGTTAGCAACGTGGCTACTCCTGCCCAAAGGAGGAGGGGTCGCGAAGTTAGTGGTCACTAGGTCTTCACCTCTGGAGATGGAGCCAAGGCGCGATGATGGTTCCGTTTTCGCTCATCGGGTTAATGATCTCACATATTCCGCAGACCATAGTCCCCCCAAAAGTTTGCTAACCAGGCCCCAATGAGCTAACCACTCCCGTGAAGCTTAACTTAAATGGATAAACTGTCTGGTTGAACGCGCGCGGCCCAGTTTGATAGAGAGACTGGATGCTCCTAGATTTCGATCGTCATTCTAGGTATAGGCGATTGAATTCTTAAAAATGACCCCTATCGAGCACTGAGTTGCCTCGGGCAGCATCGAGGAGCATCCGTCGAGGTTCTCAAGACAGTCCAATTCTTAAAATGTGGATTAAATGAGCGATGAAACAGAAGCCAACACAAAGATCTACTATCGTTTCAAAACAGTGAGATGGTGGCAACCGCCAGCTTCTGACCCGACGTTGCACAAGAAACCCACTTCTCAGTAACAGCTGTAAAATGAGCGTATGTCCTCACTTAGTTCCAGTGGTTCATTGGCTTTGTTAGATAAACTTTCGGTATTCAAGTAGATATAGTTTGTGCTATTTACCCTGAACGCACTCCCCGGTACCTCTCAGATGTCCAAAGTCTGCCGAATTATCAGCTGTTGGGGTTAGAAACCTGCTCAAACACGGTTTACCAATGAAGTGTTTCCTATCCCTCCTTGATAAGTTCTAATTCATTATTCATTGAAGATTCATGAAATTCAGCTCTAACCATGTGAGATGCTAACAGCACACCCTTAACACCTGAACTGGAGAATGCCAACCAAACTAGTCAGGGCTGATCCATGCTTACTAGACCGGGACGTAGTGGCCGTCAAGCTGTAGCTACTGGCCGATTGCCGCATACTTTTTTTCCACGGAACCCCATAGTCGTTACACTAACAGCCATATGAAAGATCTGGGCAATCCGTCCGGTTCAGGACTGTCACAGAATCATTTCATGTGGTGGTATATTCTCTCAACTCTTGGTAACTGCCCTCTTGCTCGGCCCCCCCTTTTCCTTCTGATTTGACCTCAGTCGTGGATAATTTTTATCCTCGACTGACTAGCCAACTAGTGGTTTAAGTGAGGTAGGGATTCGAGTCCACAACAAGCTTAGTATTGACCTTATTCCCAAGTTGACGGCAGCTCCACCCCCTACAAGACGCTGGCTTAGCAGTTATTTTCATCAGAACTTGAAGGGAGTAGAAAAAGGTAAGCAAAAAATGCTCTGTCAAACTTGAAAGAGAACATGACCTTATCCTGAATAGATTTCTGAGGTGAGGCCTCAGTATCTCAGCGTAATTAGAAATGCACTCAAGAATCGGATAAAGGTATGGAGTCTAAAGCTCCGAAATAGTACTTTTGTTAAGAACCAGGGACTTTGTCGTGTCGCTGCGCGACAAAAGCAAAAATGTTGAGAAACTACACTTACACTTCGTCTCAAGGACGGCAAGGTCTTATATAACAAGCTAATGAAACACCATCTAAAATCTACTCGCACGGAGAAACTTCGTCCAGATAATCAAAATGATATTCAGCAGACTGTTTAATTAATGACTTACCTATTGCAAACATTCGTTTAGCTGAGGTAACTTATGTTGTGCATAACAACACGCGGGATTTCAACCGGCTAGAGTACATGAGTGGGATGAAGTTCGCAACAGATGTCGAGAAGTCCGTCATAACGAGTAATTTCGAAGCACGTGGGTGGGTCCCTACATCTCCTGATGAAGACTGGAATATATTTTGGGCATCTGTCCAGAGCATACGCATGCTTTTTAGCAGTGACACATCATACCGGCTATCCGATAACCAGGTTTTTTCTCTTAGTGAATTATATTATTGATTCAGGTTGTCAATCATTTTCCGAACCATTTCGAACTAACAAGAAAGGATCTAATGGTCAAAAACATCAAGCGTTACAGGCGTGAGTTGGAGAGAGAAGGTAATCCCTTAGCTGCAAAGGATGATTCAGGAAAGTACATATATTTGGATTTCATTCCAGTTACTTACATGTTGCCACAAGATTACAACTTATTTGCTGAGGGTTTCAAAAGGAATCCTTCCTCTACATGGATAATGAAGCCCAGTGGACGAGCGCGAGGTGTTGGTATATTCTTGATTAACAGACTCTCTCAGCTAAAACGCTGGTCCAGAGAAGGGAAGTCAAGTCTAGGGGGCACAACGCCAATCTGCTGTAGAGATTCATATGTAATATCCCGATATATTGATAATCCTCTGCTCATTGGAGGGAAGAAGTTTGATCTACGTCTGTATGTCCTTGTAACTACATTCCGACCTTTGAAAGCCTATATATATAAACTGGGATTCTGCAGGTTTTGCACAGTTAGGTACAACTCAGACGTCAACGAACTGGATAATATGTTTGTTCACCTGACTAACGTTTCAATCCAAAAACATGGTGTGCACTACAATAGTGTACATGGGGGTAAGTGGACCACAGGAAACTTCCGTTTGTGGTTGGAAGGGACGAAAGGTAAATCAGTCGCAGACAAACTGTTTGACGAGATTCATTGGATAATAGTACACTCCTTAAAAGCAGTTGCGAATGTACTGATAAATGATAGACACTGCTTCGAGTGCTATGGTTACGATATAATAATTGACGACAACTTCAAGGCGTGGCTTGTTGAGGTTAACGCATCTCCATCCTTATCAGCTACGACAGCAAGTGACCGTATTTTGAAATATAAACTAGTAAATGATGTTATTAATATTGTCATACCTAATGGAACAATTCCAGATGTCAAGTCTAACAAAAGCATAGCAAAAGACCAGATGGGGCAGTTTGATTTGTTATACGATGAAGAAAAAGTCTACGAAGAATCACTTGGAGTTACATGTTCTCAACAATGTATTCAAAGTTTGAACGCTTCCGGAAATGTTTTCAGTCATCTAAATACTCAAGCTGGACCAAAAGAAAGACGTGAAAGTCGAATAAATACAGCTAAAACTTCTTCCAACAAATGAGTTTGATCATAAGTGGCACTGTCAGCATACCAAGAAGTTCGTTTGTTCTTCGCATTCTATGATGACATCTTCCCAAGGGTTACAGCTAACGGGTCGACATGCTGAAAGTCAATATTCACTAATAGGAAGCTTAACATTCTTTCGAAAATTCTGCTATTAAGATTTCCTGAGTGATTAAAAAGACTGTTCTTGGGAAAAATATTGACAACTAACAAGTGTCAACGAAAAAGGTGGCGTAAATGTCACTCGCGGAATATAAACTTGTCTTTGCATAAATGACACTGATCTCATGAAGTTAATAATTTCACCAGCCTTAGTGGAATCATCTTCAGTGTTCTTGATTTACGGAACACGCTACATTACTGGTGAAAATTCTGTCCATAAATCCCATTGCTAGTCGAGAGACAACGCTAAGGAAACTTTATACTAATCTGTGAATTCAGACAAGGTAGGTTTTTACACATCGTTTTTTCCTTATCAAGCGCCAGTCAAATTGTCGCTTTATATGTTAATAGTCTTGTCATGCTGTCTGCGGATATCAAACAAAACTAGGTTTTACCAAGCATATGGTTCCCTTTATCTTCAACAGGAAAGGTGATGTACCATCCAAACGCATGAACATAGATACTTGCACGAAATTGCGGTGATAAGACGACACTGAAGCAGTAATGCCTTAAGCTGGGGTAATTTAGCTTTTGCGTATGGTTCGAAAGAATGTTGGCCTAGTCCCTGGCCTTGCCGACCTGAACGCTGATTAACTGGTAGCAAAAGAGCAAATCGCATACTATGAGGTTTGTTTTGCCAAAGCTATAGCTGACAAATACACTTAGTATTTAGACCGTGTGTTTAGTCTGGTCATAGTTTTCAAATTCAGTAGCGTTAATAGGATTCGCACTTCGAGGCATATAAGACTATCCAACTACTTGTCATCTAATGACAGTCTTCCATTTTCAAAACGATATGACTACACTTTTACCCTAATCGGTATTCAAATTTAAGGTCCACACGAATCAGTGCCCACAGTACCATCTGATTTCCTTTCTTCTCTATTCATTTAGCCTCAGCATATAATAAAATTTAACCTCATGGATGCAAACCCATGCAGTAAGCTATACACCACATATGCTGTCATAATAGGCAATACTTTTGTGAGATAAACAGTTAAACTTCTGTTATCCGAATTTCCAAGACAACTCAGATAACAATGACGACAGTATTACTACGACTAAAAGCTAATTTATTTTCTTTTGTGTTCACGGGTCGCTACTAATATCTTAACTAGTTGGAAGAATGCTATATTGACCATAACAGATCAGATGACAAGGTCTTTGGACAGCTGCTTACTAATATATCCGGTATACGCAATTAAGGCAAGTATCAGTATTGTCAGTAGTTTGGAAATCTATAAGTCCTACTACTCAATGAACTGAAATTTGTCTAGAGGTTAAAGTATAGCATGTATCTGAATTCATTAACTCCAGATGCCTTGTGGTTCTGGTTGGTTTCTCCTTCAGTTAACTTTTCTAAATTGAGATCCGGTGATATGACCATCTGGATAGTTTTTTTAAAAACTATGCTTACTGTATTCATTTACCATCGAATGGAAAAAAAATACACTACCTTAATAATATAGTGAAACTGAAGCCTAGTTTAAAGCCGGGAATGAATATTTACCTACGCTAATCACTCTTCAAAAAAGTATGAAATAGATTCTACAGTGACAGAATCACCAACATGTGGTCATCAAATCAAGAAGAGAATTCAACACTAAATAAAATAGCTAAGTGCATATTGGGTGGACACGGTGTTAACTTATGAGACAAGTCAGATTGCATACTTTACACTGTTTTCCTTACTGAATGACGCTTTGAACAGAATTTATTGTTCACATTAATATCCTTTGATATGAATGTAAAAAATTCTGGTCGAGATTCCATTCGGTAAAAGGCTTTCGTTGTATGAAATATCAAAGAAACAATTTAGTATGGAATTATACACTACCACAGATATTAAGTTAGTCGAACGACTAGAAGTGGGAAAGAAAGATGTTAAAATTATCTGTTAAGTCGGTCATAAATAGGTGAAACTTGCAAATCCCTTCAAATTTTCAGATGCGAAGTGGTAAAACGAAACCACTTTGTTCTTATTTTATAATTTTTGTACAAGATACATGGATTAAAAAGTAACGTAAGTCATTAGGACTACAGTGAATTAGGTAACAAGTATAAAAAGATGGACCAACTAGCCTTTAGGCACTTTAAAAGCTGAACCATGTCCAGGAACGATGAAATCAACTGTGTCGAAAATAAACTGTCGGTTTTTTTGTTGTACGTTTAGATTGTCACTAGATGATTGCCATAAAGACGGTTCATTTATATCTTGTTCACATTCGTACAAATCACCTACTATTGCAACACGACCGAACGGGTGAATATTTTCAATAATAATTGATATATCTGTCTGAGTGTGTCCCGGTGTAGCTATAACATGAATACTAGAGTCTATCTCAAATGGAGTCCTAAGAATAGAAAAGCAGTTATTTTGTCCCGGAACCTCGAAAGTTGTCCCAAGAATGCGCGTAGAGTCTGGAAATATGTGTAAGCTCCCAATGTGATCAATATGTCCATGTGTACAGATGAGATAATCGATATCCAAAGGACTTATTCCACGAGCTTGGAGTTCGGAAAGAAGCCACAATGAATCCCATGGACTACCGGGATCAATCAGTATGAGTTTAGGTCCCTTTAGTAACGATATTGTACATGCAGAACTGAAATGGTCATTTGAGATACGCTTTGTCCATCCAATACGAATAAAATCGACCGTGTATTCCATTGAGTAAACAAATAAGATGTCGATCCTTAGGGAAGAAATACATGGAAACCAGTATGAGACATAAACAGCTTACTACAAGTAAAAAGTGCATAAAACATTAAGAAAATAATTTATGTATGCCACTAGTGTACCGAAAATATCAAAACAAACGTATGAGAACATAGGGAGAACCAATAATTAAAGATTAATATTCTTAGTAATAATGGTTAAGCACGGCACAAACAAATCTATACACGCTTTTAACTCTTTCATACATCCTAACCATTAATCTATCGTATTTCGGGACTCTAGCAAACAATCTGTACGAGTACTTTGGTCTGTTTATTGGATGTGTCATGCAATGAAACAGTATGATTTACTAGATCACTTCCGGACATAATTTATTGCCCATACTCACATCAGGTGTAATCATCCTGTTTCTCATCCAGGGAAATCTTAGAAACGTTTTCGACTGTTGGTCTTCATCATGGAGTGACTGTATTACCAAGTTTAAAAATCAATCACCAAACGACCTAACAAACTCTTTAGTCAACGTACCTCTGAAATTCTGTCAAGGAAATTTAGCTGTGATGGTTAAAACTGAAGCAATGTTTCTTAATGTTCATGTGCTCAAAGATGAAAGACGTGTGTTACGCTTTTTCCTACGGTGGTTCATTAGGTGATGTTCCTTGTGCACCAAAGGAGCATAAAACAAAAGCTCAGTTGTTTGACGTAACCACATCCTAATTGCCTCAATCCAACTTAGTCACACCACAGAAGACAGGAAAAGAAATCACGATTATGATATATGAAACTATACTAAGTATTTCCACATAGATGACTGCCTAATTAGTACGCCGGAAACACGATTAACTCATCGAAATGCTACACAATTGAAGTGTGTGCTGTCAAAGGGAAGCTTTAATCTAGATGGATTAATAATGATCCTTCGTTGCTGAATAGGATTTCGAAGACGTTATCAAACTTTTAAGGAAATCCCTCTCTAACAAACAATTCAAGATTACGTCAGTGTCCAACGAATCAAAGGTAATCCTAATATAGTGGAATCCAGCAATCATCAACATAGTATAAGGCATTACTGCCTAACGGTCCCAGTTGCCACAGTTCATATCAGTTAATCAAGTAGAAAGGCAGTGAACTGCAAGATGAAGATAAGAAACTTCAGTCAAAAGAAATACAAAATACGAAAAAATAGAAAGGAAGAATGAGAAAATGGTGAGATTTGGTATAGAGCCGTTAAGATGAGGATAATGCATGTATACATTTGCGCCACTGACATCAATTCTGAGTCATATCGCCTAGAGTCTCCAACCACTGGTTCCTCTTGTCTCACGGACCCCAACCACCTAGTCTGCATCGCCCCACATAGCTCAATCCAACAGTCAAAGACTTCATACATTGGTGCCATGTTTTAGTCTGGCCACCTCAGGCCTTTTTCCAGCCTGGACCTACTTCGGTCAACATTATGTGACGGGGCGATTGGTGACTAGGCGTACGTAAAATGTGTCCCAATCATCTCAATTGATGAAGGTTCATAACCTCGTCAACAGACTTACCTATACTCCCTAAAACTCTACTCCTAACTTGTGCATTAATCATGTGGTGACACTACGGAATACGGCCTATACTACGAAGGCAACGGTGGTCAAACACCTCAAGCCATCCTTCTCATATCTTCTACCTTCAATGGCCATGTTTCACAGCCATATAGTAGAACAGACCGGACTGCTGTGCAGTACACGCAACCTTTAACAGACAAACGGACATCACGGAGGCGCCATGCCATAGGTGGCGTAAGTTGGCAAAAGCCAGTCGAGCCTTTTGTATCCGTGCAGAGATTTCATCGGCCACTGACCCAGCCATTAGGGCTGATCCTACTTCCCAGGTAAGTGAAGTGATCGACATGCCCAGTCACTACACTCTGCATTGTTAGCCGCGGTGGGGCACCGTTGAAGACCAATCCTGGGGCGACAATTTACATTTGGGTGGTGAAAAACGCATCCCAAACATTCTCAAAGTGTTCAGAAGACTCTGCATCTTATCAGCGTCTTCACCTAACACGACTATGTCATCTGCATATTCTAGGTCTAAGGGAAATTCGCCTGCGATTAGGTCAACATCTGTATAATCAGGTGATGAGATGGAGACCTCCATGAGAATATCTATGATAAAATTGAATAAGAATGGAGACAGTAAACACCCTTGACAGACACCACCAGATGAGCATAGCTCCCTGGACATCTCGCCATAGGCTCTAACACGCCAACAAGTGTTCGAGTAGAGAGCCTTCAATAAGGTGATGTACTTACTCGGCACGCCTTTCAGTGAGAGACATTGCCATAAGACTTCTCGAATGTCGCCTTCAGGTCGAAAAATACAGCTAGTGTTGGGCGTCGGTAAGCGTGCCTATGTTCCAGAACCTGGCGCAGTATGAATATCTGGTCAGTACACCCGCGGATGGGTCTAAAGCCTACCTGGTTTTCTCGGACTTGCTGTTCCCAAGCTCCACTCAGACGTCGAAGAATTATAGAACCTAGGATCTTGGACACCATGTTCGTCAAGCTGATTCCTCTGTGGTTATCACAAGAGGACTTCTCGCCTTTCTTGAAGACTGGAATAATCAGTGGTTCAGACCAGTCAGAGGGGATCGTATTTGATTCCCATATACTGGTTAACACTTTCGTTAACTTCACCACCATCCTTGTGTACCTCACGAGTCAGTGACGTTTGATCCTGCCACCCTTTCCCATTTCCGGTCACCAGCTGCTTTTCGCCTGGTTAACTAGTTCACTAGTTACTAGCCGGTCGTAACCCCGGGTAAAGAGGGAAGGTTGGGCATAGGGCTAGCAACCCTACCCCGGAAAACAAATCTAACCGCTAAAGAAACTTCGAAGCACAAACGATATATAAAAAATAATAACAAAATTATTCCTCGCTGGAATTGGATAGACGAAATGACGCCAGTTGGTGAAAGCCGTCGGGAAGCCAATTGGCCGATGTGTCTTCTCTCGATAAAAGCGAAAGTAAACGTGGGGACACGGAATGTCCGCATGATGTTTGAACCCAGCAAGGCAGCCCAGATTGCAAACGAGATGAGAAGGTATCACATCGAAGTGCTTGGAATTTGCGAAAGCAGATGGAATGGAAGTGGACTCTCCAAACTGTCAACTGGAGAATCAATAATCTACTCCGGTCACTCAGACGACAACCACGAGCACACTGAGTCTCGGAGTGGCTATCATTATGTCCCCAACAGCATCGAAGGCTCTCATGCAGTGGGAACCAATCCCCTCCAGGATCATGACAGCAAGGTTCAACTCAAAAAGAAGAAAGGTCACAATCATACAATGCTATGCACCTACAAATAATGCAGAGCAAGAGAAAAAGGAGGAATTCTACGGACAACTGAAATCAACACTGGACAAGACGCCAGTTGGCGATATCAAAATTCTAATGGGCGACATGAATGCCAAACTGGGAGGGGATAACACAGGAAGAGAACTAACCATGGGTCGAGAGGCGCTAGGTTAAATGAACGAGAATGGAGAATTGTTTGCAGAATTCTGTGCATTCAACGATTTGGTGATTGGAGGCAGTGTGTTCAGGCACAAGGATATCCACAAAGCGACATGGATTTCACCAGACACCAGATGGACACACTAAAAATCAGATCGACTTCATCTCAATCTCAAGAAAATGGAGACGCAGTCTACTTGACACAAGGTGAAGAAGAGGAGAAGATGTAGGTTCACACCACTCACTATCTAGTGCAAGGAACCTTCCAAATCAAGTTAAAGGCCTTCAAGGAAGCTGGTGATAGACCTCAATTCAAGTACAACACTCGGAAACTGAAGGATGAAACTACAAAGGAGATCTTCAAGGCAGCCATCAAGACAAAATGGGAGATATCGAGGAACATCCCCAAAGAAACCTGTATGGAAGAACACTGGAAGTCTTTGAAAGAGGTGTGGAAAGAAACCTGCACAACAGTATTAGGAAGGAAGAAGAAAGAAGACAAGGAATGGATCTCGATGGATACATGGAAGCTGATAGAGGAGAGGAGGATGGTGAAGCAGAAGACAAACCAGTGCAAGGATGCTCAACGACAAGAGGAACTGAGTACAATGCATAAAACACTGGACAAAGAAGTGAAGAAGAGTGCATGGGAAGACAAAAGACACTTCTACGAGACACTGGCAAGTGAAGCAGAACAGGCTGCAGGTAAGAGAGACCTGACGACATAGTATCAAATAACCAGGCTACTTACTACCTGGGAAGAGATCAACACAGATGAAACCAATAAGAGATGAAGAAGGAAATTTAATTACTAAAGAAGAGAAACAATGGGCCGACCACTTCAAAAAGCTCTTGAATCGACTACCACCACCACCACCTGCACTTCGTCCAGAAATACCACCTGCAGCCACTGAATTACAAGTGAACATAAATCCTCCAACGAACATGTAAGTCCTGAAGGCCATAAAGCTACTGAAATGCGGGAAAGCCGCAGGACCAGACGGGATACCGCCAGAAGCACTGAGAACAGACGCAGAGACAACAGCAGACATGCTCACACCACACCACTATTGCAGAAGGTCTGGAAGGAAGAGAAGGTACCTAGCGATTGCAAGAAGGGTTACCTTGTCAAACTGCCGAAGAAGGGAGACCTCAGTGCTTGCAAGAACTGGCGCGGAATCACTCTCCTGTCCACCCCAAGTAAAATATTAAGCCGCATCATCCTGGAGAGGCTTAAAGATGCACTGGATTCAAAACTATGACCGAAACAGGCTGGCTGGCTGGATTCAGGAAGTACAAATCATGTGCAGACCAAATTGCAACGCTTCGCATCATCATAGAACAGAGCATAGAATGGCAGTCAACTCTACACCTCAACTTTATCGACTTTGAGAAGGCCTTTAACAGCGTCGACCGAGAGGTAATTTGGAAAATGCTTCATTACTACGGAGTACCGCAAACCTTTATCCGCCTCATTCAATAACTATATGAAGACGCCACATGCCAAGTAATTCACAATGGGAAGCTCAGTGAAGCTTTTCAAGTGAAGACAGGAGTGAAACAAGGTTGCCTACTATCCCCCATGATATTCCTTATTGTGGTGGACTGGATCATGCAGCAAACAGTGGGGAGCGAGAAGAGGGGGATACGCTGGATTGCGGAAAAGAACCTAGAAGATCTGGATTTCGCCGATGACTTGTGTCTGATGTCACACAAACGTGAAGATCTACAGGCGAAAACTAACAAGTTAGCAGAAGAGGTGAGGCAGCGAAGACGGGACTTCAGGTGAATATAGAGAAGACAGAAGTGATGAAGATACCGCACCACCACCAACAACAAGTCCCAATCACCATCAACGTGAGAAACATACAGGAAGTAACCTCCTTCACCTATCTATGAAGCACTGTTTTAACTACAGGTGGCACAGACGAGGATGTCAAAGTCAGAATCGGAAAAGCAAGACAGGCGTTCATTAGCCTGAAACCAGTATGGAGATCTTCTGCACTCAGCATGCGGAACAAAATCCGGATTTTCAACACCAACGTCAAGTCAGTGCTTCTGATGGTTCAGAGATTTGGCGCATTACGAAAGGCATTTCCAACAAACTACAGATATTCATCAACAACTGATTACGCTGGCTCGCTACTGAAGATCAGATGGCCAGAAAGAATAAGCAACAAGGAGCTCTGGGAACGAACCAACCACGAACCTATCACGCAACAAATATGTAGAGGGAAGTGGAGATGGATTGGGCATATACTGAGAGGGCCGACTGGGGACATCACGCGTCAGACCCTCGAGTGGAATACCCACAGGAAGCGACGAGTTGGACGTCCCAGCTGAGGGTGACATGGAGGAGATCGTGCGAGGAGGAAATGAAAGCTTCTGGGCTGTAATGGAGCCAGGTTCAAAAGATTTCAGAGAACAGAGTTCAATGGAGACGTGCTACTGAAGTCCTATGTTCCATAAGGAACCCAAGGGACTAAGAAATAATAATACTGCTTTCTGGAATTCTGTAGTGTTGGGGGGCCTATCTCAATGTTCCATCCAGGATCCGATTAGATAGCGGGCAATGCAATGGTGGCTGGAGGTCAGTTAAACTGCTCCTCGAAGTGTTCTGCCCATCGTTCCAGTCGTCTGCCCTGCGAGTGAATCGCAGGCCCGTCCTTCTCCGCTATAGCCTCACTAACTGATGTTGACCATTTCCCCCAGTCTCCTTGATAAGTCTAAATAACTGTCTACTGTTACCAATCGCCGCTGCCTTCTCCATCTCTTTAGCATTCACTCCCCACCACTGTTTGCGATCGTTGCATAGACTTTTTCTCAATCTACTCTCAAGTTGGGCTCTCTCTTCATTGTACTCAGAGCCTGCAGGGATGCGTTCACGTGCATCCATTAGTTCAGAAGAAGCTGCTCATATCCACTGGCTCTTCTTAGCCACTCTTTCGGAGTCGGCTACGGTCTTCAGCGCAGCTTTTACAACAGACTGGAGATGGCACTAAGCTTCTTCTGGATGACCGATAGTCTTTCGTTTCAATAACTGCCTAGCCAACTTCTCACTGGACACTGCCTTGGTGTCTTCGTTATCCAACAGTACTCGTAGTGGTTTTGTTGCCAATTTCTTTACGTCCATTGAGACGCAGGCATGTACACGCTCGGACCAACGTGTGGTCGCTATCCAAACACCTACTCCAGAAGGAGAGGCAGTCTCCCACCGATCCTCTCCAACGATGACTGACACCAATGTGGTATATCTGCGTCCATCGCTGAGTTGAGCTCGGTGGACACCACGTCAGATACTGTCTTTCTTTATGTCTGAAATTTATGCTAGCTCAAAATAGGCGATTATCTGAGCATAGTTGTAGTAGGCGATCACCGTTATCTGTACGTTCAGCCGGGACTCCGGAAGTGCCACCTAAGTGCCTTTCTGCCTCACTCAGTCTACCCACCTGTGCACTGAAGTCACCTGCAACAACCACCACGTCTGAACGTTTGGCTTTCGAGAGGAGGCTAGATAGTTTACGGTAGAACTCATCCTTCACTTCATCCGAACTACAGTCAGTGGGTGCGTAAGCACAGATTACAAAGAGACAACGGCGAGTCTCACTAGTCCTTTTAGTTCTCACTGTGCCGTTCAGTCGGATAGCGCAGGGGCGACTATCAACTGAGATCCAGTCTAGTAGTGAGCTTTCTGTCCTAGTGCTTAGTGCTATCACTACACCTGCAAGACCATGAGAGCTAGCCAACGAATCTCCAGAAATTCAAAGGGTGAATTTCGCGGACTCACTAGATTGGCCGGGAGAGGTCAGGTGAATAACCCCACTTGGGTCCTGTATGAGAGTCTCACAAACACAGCACATATTCATGGCCTGAGCTGCTAGAGTCTTGGCCAATGAAACCAGTTGACCAATTTGACGGAGGGTGCGGACATTGAAGGCCCCGGTGTGTAATTTGGAACGTAGTTTAAGGAGACCAAGGATGCTGTTCTATGGATTCAGATTGTTGTCGTAGGCTGCAGAGCTAGGAGAAATTGAAGACGGTGTATTATCGTTAATTGAGAGACGTGGAAGAAGATTGGCAGGTAATGACGACAGAGGTGGATAGCAGTCTGAAGAAACTTGGGTGCTGACAGAGTTGTGAGGGCGGCTGACACTTCCTGGTTGCTCATACCGTGGAAGGCTATTTCTTCTTAAGGTACCTGAAAGAGATTTTTGTGGTTGCAGAGCCCATTGGACATCTAAATCTTGACAAACACGGTCTTTGAGTAGCCTATCTGGAAGTAGCTCTAACAGTTTAAGTGGAAGAAGGGATCACCACGAAAATTGAGTTCCAGACGTATTGTAAGTCCATAAACAATAGAATTACTTATAGGACCCCATTCGACACATGATAAATCGATAAATTTCACATGATAAGCTGAAAATACACCACAGACAAATAATGTACAACATAGAAACTGCCTCGATGATGTGCGAAGCCTATCCAAACCAATAAGTAGGACGACTTCAATATGATATTTCACTATTATTATTATGAAAAACTTGATACGTGGGCACCAAGAGACGCACCACACAAAATATTAAAGCAGCCTCATGAAAACACGGAGAGCATAGAAACAAAAACAGAAGTGGGTTATTAAAAAAGTAGTCTCGAGGATAAATTCAGAGAAGCAGTCACTCCTTTTGTTTTGCTTTTCAACAACAGAATAAACAATATAACGGCAGGATGGTTTTCCCTGGTTTCAATTCTACGCTATATCTGCAATTGTTTAAAGTCACTTAATTGCATGATGTCAGATAACATCCTGGGAATCTTGCAGCACCTACAGGTTCTTTCCCAATACGAACTTCCCTCATCTGAGGGCATCAAGTCATTTGCCGGCCACCTCTCTTCTTATGACCCGCCGCGAGCCAAACGAACAGCGAGTGGTGTAGGAGCTGCTGAGATGACATACGTAACAACATATGTTCGAGTCATCGAAGTCCGAATTTCAAGACGACCTCCCTTCATGAATGATGATATTGATGGTATCTTCATCAAATGTTAGTCATCGTATAGATAGAACGGTCAACGAGAATTAATTCCAGTTGGCTTCGACCACCATGAGAAGCGAAAGGAGCTCAAACGTAAATGGACTGAGTCTTCGCAATGACTGCGAGCAGCGGTAGATGGCAAAAGTGACGGGAATGGAGAAGGCATCAGTATTAGATACCTAGGCGATTATTTAGACACTAAGGATACCGGCAGGAAGAAAATGATAGTTAGTGAGACCATCATTGAAAAGAATGTGGATAGGCAGTTTGAGTGTTAGAATGGACAATTTGAAGTATAGTTCAACTGGCCCACAGTAACGCTTCGGTTACCCAGCATCTAATCCGAACATGAGTGGGACGCAGATGTTGGTCCCATAACTCTCTACGGAGTTGATAATACTGTTTCGAAGCAGCTGGACCTGACGGTTTGCCATCAAAAATTCTCAAGGAAGGAGGTAAGAAATTAGTGATTAGATTAACAAAAGTAGTAGTTAGCGTTTGGAAAGAAAGTATGGAAGTCTTTTTGTGACAACCATAGGAGAATCACCTTGATCAATATCATGTACAAGATCCTAGGGTCCGTCGTTTTCCGAAACGTAAACTGGGTTCAAAAACAGCAAACTAGCAAAAACCAGGTGGCTTTCAGACCTGAAAGGGGGTGCATCAGTCATATCCTGACCTCCCATCAGTTTATGGAAAACAGGTATAGTTCCTGACACTTACCACATTTCTTAACCTGAAGGCAGTAATCGATTGTGTCGACCGCGAGGTATTGTGGCAGTGTGAAAGGAATACCAAACAAGTATGTTAAGTTAATCAAAGCTGCCTACCCGAACTCACGCAACGAAGTAAGCGCTGATGGAGGTGGTATCTCAAATGACAACAATCTGTGGTGTTCACCAGGAATGCCTGGTATCACCGTTTCTGTTTAACTTCGCTAAAGATATATTAATGGACATAAACTTATGTACCTGAGACTTCACACGAACTGATCTACCTACTAGAGGGGATGTGGTTGACTTGGAGTACGCAGATGACATTTCCCTGTTAAACGAAGGCTGGCAAAATTCAGGGTCTTTTGAACGCGTTGAGCGGAAATCTGAGTACGTTTGGCTAGCCGTTCGTGCCTGCCAAATATTAAATGACGCTTTGGGACCGGTCTGTAGCAGCTTCAAGTTTAAGGATAGAGAGAGAAGTGTTCGAATGAGTTGACCACTTCAACTTGAACAGTTGCCTCAACCTGAATGAGTTAATTGCTAACGAAGTCTCATTTCGGTTGCATGAAGCCTGTCTGGTGTTCTCCAGCCTGTCATCTCTGACCTCAGGGAGATATTCCACTACCTGTTAAAAAGGGAGTATGTTACGCTGCTATTTTATTACACGGCTGTGAGGTGGCCGTTTAAAGTAGGATAAGAAAACTCCATGTGTTTTTGATTACAGATTTCTTTGCAGCACTGTTCGCGTGTGGAGGAGTCACCAAATGGACAATGTTAAGGTTGGGTGAAGAGTATTATGTACGGCAGTCAATGAGGTGGTTGTGAACTACCAACGACTGAGGTTGAATCGAAAAAAAATGCAGTTGGCAATCTTGGGCTCATTTATGTAGTAGGGAATAAGCCACACCTAAGTGAATTATTATTATTATTATTATTATTATTATTATTATTATTATTATTATTATTATTATTATTATTATTATGTGAAGGATAGTGATACTACTTGGTTGCTCAAACCTCGTTAAGTGGAACGGGATTTGAATCTGTGACCCATTGGTTGAAAACCATCTCAAATCAATGAGCCGCAGCTCCAACGACTGAGGTGGCTTGGACATACGTTACGCATGCTGAGCTACAACCTACCCCAACATACAATGTTTGCCGAAGTTGGGTTGGATTGTAACAAAGTTCAGGATTATCAGATCAAGACACAAGTCCACAAAGTCTCTGTTGATTTGAAACATGTCGGAAGGTTTAGAGTATCTGGGTGGGACCCTCGAGATAATGGAAATTAGTGGTTGGAGACTTGATGGTAGCTAAAAATTAACAGATGTACTCTTCATTGAAACCTTCTAAAGCTTGAAAATTTGAACCAACTTTGATTTCCGTTTCCTTCCATACACGTTCGTTCACTTTGATATCATTTTTTCTATCACCCCTGTTACTCGTATGATGGCGCGAAGTGTAGCACTAATGAGCAAGGTCTTACTACGTTTTTGTCTATCTGTTTGTCAGACTGTGAGGACTGTATATGAATGTCAGGAGGTTGAAATATCATCAGTGTACTCATTATGGCAAGACGAGATATGTTTAGGCGCAACTTATTTGCTCATCCAACTTAAATTTGTGAAGTATGATTACCAAAATTCAGCTTGCTGCTAACTGGAAGTTTGTAGCCACCAACTATCCAATTATCTACAAAGGGTGGAGTTTTTGCACAGAAGTTTGAGCTGGGTAAGAAGTATCGACACTTACATTGTACGTCGGTAAAACTATAGAATCATGTTTTATTCAGAGAATATGCTGTCAGACCTTTTACTATTTTGTGGCCCAGAACGGACTTTTAGTTCACCTACAATTGAATGTTAGAGTTATGGTTCAGCATACATACAGACACTCCACAAGGAGAACAAATAATCATGCATTTGTTAACTACTTGGAGTTAAACACCCAAATTATTTATTCTTCGACTAGTGGGTAATCGTAATACTAATATTTCTTAGCAGATGGCCTCAAAGAAGAATTCCGAATCGTTCATTAGAAGACAGACAAAGATTTCGTCTGTTTTTTTACTTCATCTATTTTAGACCGGAGAACAAAGTCTCACTGTCAAAAAACTGACAGTTGAAACAGAAAGTCAGTCGATGTTTGCTGATTGACAGATCGACTTATGATCTTTTTCAAGTGTAATAATAGACTCTTGTGTCAAAGTACTCACTGAACATTGTAGGCCAAAGACAGACAATGTCAATATAGAACCTTACAGAAAAATGCATTGTTTTAGGTTGTCACACCACACAATAGCACGGAAATAGTAAGTGGATAGAAAGAGACAGATACCAAAGTAGATAAAGGTGGATGGGGGAGAACAAATTTTGAAATCAAGGTTAGTGGAAATTTTCAAGCTTTAGAAGACGTCAAGGAGTAAAATACATCTGCAATATTGCGACCGATTTTCAGCCATTTCACTAGGGGTCTTTAACCACTGATTCATGTCGTCTCTAGGGCCCCAGCTGAGTAATCTTCACCTCCCTACACGACTCAGACTAACAGTCGAAAATTTTATCACTTGGTACCAATTTATTTTTATCCTTAAACTGGAAGTGGCTGGAAACCATTCTTGAAGTATTACCTTACACTTGACAGATGCAAAATGCATGCCTTTTTTTTTTCCCTTAACGCGTTCAGAAGACTGCACTTTATCGGTCTTCGCTTAAGAGGATAATAACATCTGCATGCTCCTGGTCAACCGTAAACCTCCAGTGTAGGCTAGTCGGTGCGAATTCGGAAGTACCTAAAATATATCCATCTGTATATCTTTAACGAAAGTAACTAGGAACGTTGACAGCGAGCATCCCTGGTGGACACCACCAGTTTGCTTCAATCCAGACAACTCTTTATAAGCTTTTAAACACCTGGGTGGGTTCAGGTGGATAGCTTTGGTAAGTAATATGTACTTGCTTGATACTCCTTTCATGTCCAAACACTGCCACAACACCTCATGGTCGATAGAGTCGAATGCCACAACTAGACCATCGGAAGTGTCAACCGCCGGTAAGTATGCTTGTTCCCCATAACCTATCAAAGGGGTCCAATCTGATCGATACATCGTTGTGCACGTCTGAAACGTAACTGGTTTACTCGAGTTTGTTGTTCTTGAGTCCCAGTCAGGCACTGGATAAGTAGACTCATCGATCTTGGACACGATGTTAGTCAAACAGATTCCCACATGGTTTTCACGAAACGTCTTTCCTTTCTGATGCAAAGAAATAACCAGTGGAGAAAACATGTTCGAAAAGACTACGATTAATTCCCTAACGCCACCTAGAACATCAGCAACTCTACTTAGCAACCTTGAAAACAGGTGTCAAACTATCGTTTCCTGTTACTTTACATCGTTTCAGGTTCGAAAAAGCCATCTCAACTATGACAAAAGAAAACCCATATCTAAGTTCTATTCTGGTTTGCGCTGGATGCTAGGAAACTTGAGGATTTCTGCAGACCAGCTGAATTGCTCCAAAAAGCGTTTCGATAAAGCGACAGTTATCAGCCCTGAAAGATTATTCGCATCTCATCCTATTGTGATAGTCTCATTAATTGTCGTCTTCTTGTTGCCAGAATTCTCGATAAGCCTGTATAATTGCCGGGTACTAACTAACAATGATGCCTTTCTCATCTCTCGTGCTTTCGCCACCCACCACTGCTTGGGATCATTCAGAAGACTCCTGGTCAATTTACGTTTAAGTTGCTTTCTCTCTTCACCATAATCAGAGCCAGTTGGAATCAGTTTTCTGACATCAATCAGTTCAGATGACTTTGCAGAAATCCACTGGTGTTTACTAATCAATTGGCTTAACCACTGTTTCTACCGCAAAATAAATATCATGCTAGGTTTTCTCAAGATAAACGCCGCTGTCACGTTCAGATTAATGCTTATCGAACTCCTCCCCAAATACATATTTGGCGTCTTCACCTTCCAATTGAGCATAGACAGGCTTTACCATCGCTTCTTTCCTGCAACTAACAAGGTGAAGACATACAAAAGCCCGTGCTAACGCGTGGTCGGAGTCCGAACATATACTTCAGAAAGAGCAGCAGTCCTACGTCGATCCTCGTCAACGATCGCTTGTAGCAATATGAACTGTCCGTGTCCATTATTGGTTTGGTGTCAGTAGACGCCATATGAGGCAGTGTCTGCCTCCCTTTGTGTTTGAAGTGAGTGCTGGTCCGAAACAAGTGACTGTCAGAACGAAATTGCAAGAGACGGTCACCGTTGTCCGTTTGTTGGCAAGGGATTCCGTTGATACCTCGGAGGTGCCTTTCCGATAGGCTCAGCTTTCCTAATTGGGCGTTGAAGTTGCCTACTATTATGACTATAACTAAACGTTTTGCTCTCTGTAGCAGAATTGAAAGTTTCTCATACAATTCGTTCTTTGCATCATCCGAACTGCAGTCGGTTGGCGAGTAGGCGGAGATTGATAGGCATCTCCTAGTCTCACGATCATTCCTAGTTCTTACAAATCCACACAGACGGTTGTTGACTGGTGTCCAGTTCAGAAAGGTGCTTCCTGCCCTACAGCTCAGTGTCACGTCTACATCAGTAAGTACTTTACACGTATGTCAGAGATATAGCATACACCCATGGCTCGGAGTTCCAGAATTCTGACGATCGATGCTTGTTTCCAAACTGGTATACAGTTCGGACGTTGAAATCGACGGCTTTTTTCATTGACAATGGTTGCAGAGTGATAGGTTGGGGAATGTATAAGCGAAGGTATACAGTTGAGCAAAACTGAGATGGCTTGGACATGTACTGGACATGCAGAGCCACAGCCTATCTCTGCGTGTCATGCTAGCAGAAGTTGGATTAGATTAGAAGAAGGTCCAGGGTGGCCCGACCAAGACGTGGAATCAGACGACGAAGTTCCCGACTATTGGTTTGAGTCATGTGGTGAGATGCAGACTACCTGGCTGAGATTTTTGAGACAAAAGGAATCAGTGGTTGAGAACTCTTGGTGAGATGGTTGAAAACCGGTCGCAATGGCGCAGTTGTATTCACTCCTTGATATCGAAAGCTTGGATATTTGCACTGTCCGTTATCTTCAGGTTGTTTATTCTCATGCAACTTTGTCCCCTTTGATATCATTTCTATCTACCTGTTCTTTGCATACTACTGTGAATTGTGGCAACTTGAGCCGATGGAATTGTGAGTAAGGCTCTATGCTGATTGTTTGTCTCATCATATGCTAGCTGCAAAAACATGCAGTGCACCTCTAACACCTCTAAATGCACACGGATTTTAATCTCCGAATGGTACCACGTCTTCGTCGAGGCATAAAATCCGACAGGGACAACAGGCGAAAAAGATATTTATCTCCAAACAAGTAACAGCAAGAAACCAAATAGCTTAAAAGGTGTGTTGTACGGATGGATCATTTCCATTCAGTAAAACATTTCTTAATTCATCCTTGGGCATGTTGCAGAATTTCTACGTCTATAACACTCATGAGAAGCTGCAGTGTCTTTGTGGTGACCCTGTCGGAAAGGATTCTATGCTAAACCAGTATTTGCTTCCCACTGTACATGGAAACTTCAGAGTGGGGACGTCCTGGTGTTCATGATAGGCGTGACATTTGGCATCGAATAGGCTGTAGTAAACTAGTCTACATTTCTTACTGAAAACAAAGAATAGCGCTCGAAAGGTTATGAATAATATGATAAGTACAGCGGTGCGATGCCAGCTACTTCGGATAGGCAGTGGGTACAGAGTTTCCCTACTAAGTTTGTCAGTATGAAGTCATAACACTTAAAAGCAATTAAGGAGAACATTCTTTGTAGATGCAAAGAGGAACTATGAACAGGTGCATAAGTAAGCTTATCTATGCGATTATGGCCTTACACTGAGGTCAAATGAACGGATTCTGTCAGTATAAAAGCAAGGTATGCGATACCATGATGCCAGTACTTCATATAATAAGGTCTACTTCCATTACGAAACACAGCACGTTCAGTGGCCGCAAACATGTGATTCTAAAAAGAGAAATTCTACCAATATGACGGGATGAACTTCGCCTAATTTTATTATTTGTAAATACTTTTCGATAGTAAAACCTAATAATAAATACTCAAGTATGCATTGAAGAAACTCCCCTCATCAATGTAAAAATTTCCTTTACGAGTGTCAGGGTAAATAAGTTTGTTGATTATCATATGACAACAGTAAGGACACAAGAGTAATTTATTTCTAAAATAATGAAGTTCAATTACTTTAAAACACCTAGGGGAACGAAAATCGAAATGTCAGGCTAGCCTATGAATATGGGAAGATGGGGGAAAACATGCCAGCAGATGGGGAACTACGAAAGGGGGGGTTACTTCCAGTACATCACTTTTGCAATACAACTGTAGGCCGGTGTCAGCCGAGCGGTTAACCCTCGAGGCTACCGGTAAAAGCCCCCGAGTGTTGCCAAGACGTCCAACTATAAGTGAAAGCGTGGGGCAACCATAGGTATCGTGATGATACATTGGGTTTTTTGTGGAAACTCCGGGACAGAAATAGGGCTAAATATGTTATACACAGAGCCAAAAGTGAGAAATGTTGCATCAGGCTTTACATCTAACCCCTTTCTAAAGTAAATCGTGCAACACTGTCGTATGTGGCCCCAAGGAAATCATAGTTGGGGAGAAACCCATAGTTATTTTGTTTATTTTTTCATAGTCCAAACTCCAAGTCATAAAGCGGAAAACAACCTATGCATACTTTCGTAACAGTTTTAGGTCTCTGAGTGAAGCACTAAATGAAGGGAGAAATTAGTTACTCTTACCGGCCCGAACATTTCTACTAAAAGCCCGAGGGTGAGACTAAAAGTGATCCTCAGGTGTTATAGTATTCTGCCTAAAAATATGTATTTTATGTATTCTGTACGGAAAGGTTCTGAAGTGGAAAAACCAATCGTAAATCCTTTCCGATGTAATTTGAAGCCTCAACTAACTCACTGTGATCTGCGAGTACTATTTTTCCTGAATAAATGTACTTACTTTCTGCCTAAGAGGTGGAAGTGCAGCCATGGGTGCAACACTACATATGAATAAACGGTGTGATACACGATTCAGTGACAGACGACGTTGTAAAAACCAAGCAAATGATTAGAATATTAGTACAGAACACAGAAAATGTTCGTATTTCCACAGACAACAATACAACTTATGGTGTGCACGATAACACCCGAAGATAACTCAGCCTCGCCCAAAGCCCGAAAAGGCTAATTATTTGTAATGACCGCTTGAGTGCGTAAGGGTATATCTGTGTTATGATTGGTCTATAACTCAAACCCCATAATTCAAACTTCGAGTCACAGAAGTACAGGACAGTGACTCCTTAGGTTCTACACCTATCTTCGTTGAATACTTTTCTTTGTTTAAAATGGTCAGCGAGGTATGAAATGATAGATATGATCAATTAATTAATCAGCTCTCTGCAAATGGTGCCGCTACCTATCCATGGTTTGTAAGACGATGGTTGGCTTCTTGGTACAACCCATCTGTATCAAACGACTCTAAGTATGTAACTAGTCTTATTTTGAAAGTATCAAAAAAGGGAGGGAGTCCCATAGTTTACATATTCTAACTTCAATCTAGTTAAGTAACATGTAATAATAATATATTTCATACAACATACGTTACATGAAAGCAAGCCAGTTTACAGGTTTGATCGTTTTGGTAATGTGAACTGACTGCTATGTACAGTATCAAGCAATACATTAGATACCGTTGTTCATGGCACGTAAGAGATGTGTTTAGAGAAAGAACGTCAATGCTTTGCAGACAACGAATAATAAAACAAATAAACACCAACATAACTGTTCTTCAGACTCAGCCAAGCACAGTGCGGAATTAGGAGTTATTCAGCAAATGTTTGAACCACCCAATATTCTTGGAGGTAGGGTGGGTGGTGGATTGTATGCGTTCGTCATGAAGTTTTGATGGCATGGTGCACGCTGACAAATGCGATTACTAGGATTCCATATGGATGAAGAGCTGGTCAGGTATACCCGAAAAATGAACAACAAAACGAGCGGCAGGCGAAATTCGAAATAGGATCACAATAATACTACTAATCACTTCGTCATACACCAAGCCGGCAAACTGATTTCCTCACCTATTGCGGTATCACTATCATCAGGTAGACCTGAATCATGGCGTCGGGCCCCATATCCGTACAAATGGACCACCAGTGTCTGCACGTCCCAGACGCCTTGATCTCTACAAGCTTGAGATCACCAAAGAAGAATTTGACAAAACACTTGAGCTTCGTGTCATCCGACGCTCCAGTAGTGCATGATCCTAATTTCTGCATATGGTAACGAAGAAGTTTCCTCCTGATGTCCGCCCAGGTGGCGATTACCGGGGTCTCAACAAAAAACAACCCCTGAACAACATCTTTTACTTCATATGCATAATTTAGCCAATAAGGTGCACAATATCATTGTCATCTCAAAGATGGATCTCGTTAGAGACTATTACTCAATTCCAATTAATCCCGATGACATCCAAAAGGCAGCCACTGCTGCTTCCTTTGGTTTGTGTGAATTCGTTCGGATGCCTTTCTGACTTACGAGTGTTGCTGGAGAATTTCAACGGGCTCGTAGAACAGCTATTCTGTGAACTCCCTTTCGTGTATGTTCACATCAATGACTTATTCATCGCTAGTTCAGATGACGCAGAACGCATTAACCACCTGAAAGCCATCTTCTAATGACCCAGTAGCGTCACACACTTCCCCAAAATCAATAGCCTACGGTTTGACGACTTTCTACATCGATGCTGACCTTGATAGTCCAACCGGACTCGCTAAGCTGAAGGCACCCGGTCAAGCATCCTCGACATTTGGCACGCTGTCATGTTACGTTGCACTGCTCGTATTCGACTCTCTAGCCAGTTAGTTGGAACGCATCAGTATTTTGGCACAACCGTCTAAATATACTATTCCATCCGACTACGCTATCGTGTTCTTCCTTGGTCTCGTATTCGTGGGTATATAACAGGCCCGAATAATTAGTGATTGACCTTTGCGTCTGTTAAGTTCGCACCAGGACGAATCCTAAATTGGTGAGCCCGACGTGATTACATATCCCGACCAGTATCAGATACTGAATTGGTGAGCCTGTTCCATTTTATATTTGTATATTGTCTTCATTTCGATAACATTTATATGTCAATTTACTACGCTTCATCATCTCCGACCACACTCCCAAGCTTATTCGTGTTAAGCCAACTACGAACACGATGCAACAAGTGCCATATTGGGCAGACAATGCAGGAACATGGTTTCTGTATGCCGAGGCCAATTTTCGAGAACAGGGTGTCTCAGGTCCTCATTCTCGATTTCTTGCTGTCATACGGTCACTACCGCGAGAAATAAACAGGTATGTTACGGCACACATGTTTAATCCTGAAGTAAGCGATCCTTATGCACTTCTCAAAGCCGCACTCTTGGAGAAAAGCGATCTCACAGATCGTCAGCGCCTAGACGAATTACTTCGTAACATCGAGCTAAGCAGCCACTCAGCTACTGAAGTCCTCGCACGCATGCGAGAATTTATGGGTGCACGAACATCCGACGATGGCCTCTTCCGAGAACTGTTTCTCTCGAAACTACCACAACGGGTGCAGGCCGTGTCGGTGACACTGCGGTCAGTCCCACTGGATGACCTGGCAGCCTCAGCAGATAAAATGCTGCAGATTTCAAGCAGACCTGTCTTCAAAGTATGTTATGTCTGCGACAAACCAGAGCCAGGATTTAGAGGTGATCAAGCTGTGCAACTCTGTTAAACAGTTGCTACGATCTCGGGGTACTAGCTCACGTAGAACTGCACAGAAAGGCGTCTTAGTGCATCGCAGCAAACCGCGTGGCAGCCCCAAAACTAAACCTAACAGGGTGGAAAACCCTGAATGGTGCTGGTTTCATAATACTCACGAAGACGAAGCCAGGAAATTTCGGAAACCATGCAGTTTTAACAAGGACACGAACTCGGAAAACGGCCACGCCCACACGTGTTCACGGCAACCGTAGCCGGCGGAAACAGCCGTTTGCGCTACGTCGCCGATATAAAAACGAAAGTTTGCTACCTCGTCGACACTGGGGCAGAAGTTAGCGTTCCTCCCACACCGACAAAGGAGCGTCATCATGACCCATCCTTCAGTCTCCAAGCGGCCAAAGGCAAGGCAATCGTGACATTCGGGAGACAGTATGCCTACCTCAACTTGGGTTTACGTAAACCTATCCACTGGATTCTCCTCCTGGCTGACGTTTCTATGTCCATCATTGGCAAAGATTTGCTAAACCATTACGATCTACCCGTAGATGCTCACCGTCGACGACTGATGGATAACAACACAAAGTTATCGATTGGCGGCACCACCTATGTAGGTCCAAGTTTAGCCGTCGTTAGAACCAAACAATCAGGTGACACGTCCTACCAAGCAGTTTTGGAGAAATATCCAGAGTTGCAACAACCGAAGCACACCCTTCCGTGCATAACCAGCAATCTTATGCATCACGCGACAACCACAGGTCCACCTGTGGTATCCAAAGCGCGCCGTCTAGCCCCGGATAAGCTCAAAACGTCGAAGGTTGAATTCGACCACATGCTCGAACTGGGTATAATCAAACCGTCAAACAGCCCTTGGGCATCACCACTGCACATGGTTCTGAAAAAGGATGGCAACGACTGGCGTCCAACTGGTGATTACCATCCACAAGCAAACGGCATGGCAGAGCGTTTCCACCGACAGCTGAGAGCTTCTCTTTCAGCTGCAAACATACCCCAGTGGACTGAGACTCTGCCTCTAGTCCCACTAGGTATTCGTAACGCCTCGAAAGTTGATGCTGGATGCACTCCTGCAGAACTCGTCTATAGGACCACTCTTCGCCTACCGGGTGAGTTTGTTTCCCTTTCAACTTTCAAACATGTTTCCGACAGGGCATCTTGCGTGACTAGGCTCACAAACGCAATGCGTTCAGTTAGGCCTTCTCCGGTTAGACCTTAAACGACTGATATTTTCGTTCACCCCAGTTTACAAAAGACATCACACGTGTTTATTCGCCACGACAACGTTCGTCGACCACTTGAACCACCCTACGACGAGCCATTCAAAGTGATCAAGCGACACGAGAAATTCTACATAATTGAGCGAGACGGATGTGAAGATACTGTTAGTATCGACCGTTTAAAAACCAGCTTACTTCGAAGGCAACCCCAGTATAAGTGACGTTTCAGCTCGCTGCAGCCTACCGACGGATAGCTCAATTATCGAAATTCTTGACGATGTGCCTGGTAATGAGCAGTTACGACAACCATCAGCGCAACAGAAAACACGATCAGGTCGAACCGTCAGGTTCCCGGAGTATTTAAAGTAGTATTCAACTTGGTGGTGTGAAATAAAATATGCCAACCGCATTTTTTTGACATTTTTTCCGAGGCACTATTTTTCTTATTTACCGGAAATGCTCAAATCCTCGTACATGTTGCCTTTTTATGTCAATTTTTTTATTACCATGTAATGAAACTTTTTTTAAAAAAGATGAAAATAAGCGCAAACTTTATTTTCGATATATTTGCAACTACATAATTCCCATTTTAAAGAAGCGTTTCCACGGTTTCAAAGACTTGCATTTATATTCCAGGTGCAACGAGCACTGGACGGAACGTCAAAGAAAACTGAGGACTGCGATCGACGTCCAATTCAGTTTGTTATATTTTATTTTTTAACTGCCACGACACCCTAGAATGAGTTCAGACAACCAGGGGCCACTTCGGGCAGTGAGCTCATTGGAAGAGTTTTACCAGTGGAGAAACCACTGGGTTTTTACTTCTGGCTGGCACCGTCTTAGGGTCCTCACTAACCCACTAGAGGGGAGTGATCTGTAGCGTCACACGCTTCCCCAAAATCAATAGCCTACGGTTTGACGACTTTCTACATCGATGCTGACCTTGATAGTCCAACCGGACTCGCTAAGCTGAAGGCACCCGGTCAAGCATCCTCGACATTTGGCACGCTGTCATGTTACGTTGCACTGCTCGTATTCGACTCTCTAGCCAGTTAGTTGGAACGCATCAGTATTTTGGCACAACCGTCTAAATATACTATTCCATCCGACTACGCTATCGTGTTCTTCCTTGGTCTCGTATTCGTGGGTATATAACAGGCCCGAATAATTAGTGATTGACCTTTGCGTCTGTTAAGTTCGCACTAGGACAAATCCTAAAACCCGACAAACACGGGGTACTAATTACTCTTCCAAAATGTGAATTCGGGAAAGCTCACTGAAGTTCTTGAGACATTCAATGCGTAAAGAAGGTATAAAACCAGTTCCAGATGAGGTAAAAGTTACAAAGGACTATTCTCTACCAGATTCGCTGGCTACCAAACATTCTAGGCATAAGTTAGAGAGAGCTATTTTTAACAGTTTCCACAGACCACATGGGGTTAAGTACACCTTGTCAGCTGAACAAGACAGCTATTTCCCCCTAAGTGAAATGCGTTACCTAGAGCTCATATCTCGGTTTAGTTCCGATATTCTACACATTAAGGGTACCAGAAAAGACGTTCCTGATGCATTGCCACGTATACTTGTCGATAAGGTGCTGTGCCTGGACGTCGATTACCGGCGTCTGTCGGAGCTACAAAGGGTGATTTGGAATCCGAGAAGTTAATATCCTCGACAATGACATCCCTAGTTTTTTTCTGAAGTTCAGTTTGATACCGCCGGAGTTACATGTTATACCTCCACCTGAAAATTTCATCCACTCGTTCCTAAAGCAATGAGACTCACTGTATTCGACAGACTGCGTAATATAACCCTGGGATCGTCACGACGATGAAACTAACTGATGATAGATCTGTGTGGCCAGACATAAATCATAGCGCTAAACAGTAGACACGAACATATCTGACATTTCGAACAGCAAAAGTACATCGTCGCCCCAACGCTCCACTTGGTCAATTTCCTGCTCCAACAGCCAGATTTGAGCATATCCATGCTGGCATGGCTAGACCACTGCCTTCTTCCAATGATTTCAACCATCTCCTTATGTGTAGAGATTGATTTACTTGCTGGCCTGTTGCTGTTCCACTGCCGGAAATTTCAGCCGAAGCAAAGAATTAGTGGCCTACTGACCATAGTACACGCTTTTTTATGTTCTATCGTTTAAAGGTTTCCGATTAAAGATTGAGAGCAATTGGCTGGAGTGAAGAGAACTATGGGTTGTATGATGCTAGAGTATCACATCATCTCTGACCATCCTGTACTTTACCGGACGCAGCTTAAAAGCAAGTAAGTGATCCAGATGAGATCTCTGCCGCAATCCAATCATTTTTTCACAACTTCTCTCTGAATCTGTTCGAGAACGAACGTGTCCTTCTTCAAGTACGGAGACACGACCAACTGGTTTTGTGCAGGTGGAGACGTGTATGGAGTTTTTACACTTTGGTGAAATTCCCCAAGTTACACTGCCAAGAGTTCCAGGGACAAGCCTCAGGACTTCATATGCCCAGTTGACGGCAAGGCAATAAGCGCGTCACTTAAAGTAACCTCCAGATCTTTTCCAATGTGTGGGTGAAATAGATTTGTTTACTCAGTAGAGTAAGAACTTGAATTATAACCACGTGTGTCTGTAGGTGTTGTCCTTCACTTCTTGTTGGGATGGAGCAGGCTTTCACATGCGACTTTAGGAAGGTCCTTCTGTGGGACCTTCCATAGGCCCCTTCATCTTCCTCGAAATGTTGAGATCACCAACAACTAATAGTGAGTGGGAATTTACGGTCGATGACAAGTCATCTATTGGTAGATATGCAAACCCCGAAGTGTTGTTGACCCGTAGTACCTTGACCTGTGTTATCGAAGCTAGTGGAAGGCCTAAAAGAGAAACACTTCAAGGACTATTTGGACAAAAAGAGCTCACTAAGTGATGCTTAACAAAGCTTCCGAAAGAGTGGACCGTGTATCTGGAATCCATCCCTCCGCCATCTGCTCTCACGATCAGTAAGGAAGAAACTAATGCCAAACGAGCAAAGAAGAGCAACCGTATCACCTGTATTCAGGGTAGGGGGTAGTATATAGGTGACGAACTGTAGATCCAATGCCCTACCACCCATACTTTCTGATCATGCATGCTGTTTAAAACCTTGCACTTGCACTACTCACCTGATCCAACGTGACAAAAAGACCCGTTCAGCCAAATTCAAGCGCAATCATCCGTATGTAACCCAGTCTATGTGGGTAAGATTCATCAAAATGGGTCGGTCTTACCAATCATTCAACCACATATCCGGAAATAGGTTAAAATTACAAACAATTTACTACTTTTTATTCATTACTTAGCCGGATTTTCTCAACCACTCTTTCGTGTTGCATAAACCATCTGGAATTTAATGAGACAGCAGCAAAAAACAATTCCCCAAGACCAATTTTCTAGAGTCCAGCGATACCCAGCACTGATGCTGGCCCCCTTGGTTTCCGCAGACTTTCGACGCTGGGAGCGTGCGGTTACCAGTTCACGCGTTCACTCTGTTGTGTTATTTTGTGTTGCCATTCACGACCTTGCAGTTGGCTGGTTCAGACATTCTGGTTCATCGATGCTGCTCATCAAGTATGTGATTTCCATTTACGGTATCGCGTGCTTCATGGATCTTACGTTCGTAGTTATTCACCAAGCATCATGCTCTAATGATTTTCCTCTACAGCTGCCACGCTCGTATGTGGGCAGTTCACGAAGGCTTGCTGTTATGGCTGACTGATTGCAAAATCTTCTTTTGCTTGTGGTATGACTGGTGTGTTTGGAACACACCTGTCATTAAATTATTCCAGGGTGAAATCTTTTTTCTTGGTTCATGAACAGCCAAAGTTTGGGAGGGCTGCATGACACAGCCTGGATTACGGTGGGGCCTGAGGTTACGGTTAGTAGTTCATTAGGTACACCTCGTGTCAACAGGTGAAGGAACCCGGCAACAAAACCAAAAACAAGAAACACAGAAGAGAGTAGGCGAAGTAACAGAAAGTCCTCAGTGCAGTAAAAAGTAGAGGGGGAACATAAGCGAGATCCAGAATGAAATTTTGTGCGCCACTGATACGTATCTGCGCCATTGAGTCCGACCATAGATAGGTCGCCCAGAGTTCCCATACATCTCCTCTGACCGTCACACTAGCTACGACCAGGAAGTTAACGTTTTCCCAAACGGTTCACACTGAAACTGCGAAGTTTCATTAACTGGTTCCAAGCTTTTGTGTGCTACCTCTAACCTTTTGCGGCCTCAACCCACTCTAGATAACGTGAGATGAGGCAAGCAATGCACATGAACGTGGAGCACCTAGCCCAGCCACCTGGGTAGATCAACGTTCATAGTCTTATCAGCTGAATTTTCCGTCATTTCTAACGCTGCACTTCTGACTTCTGCATTACTGAAGTTGTGGCGCTACGATACACGACTGACGTTGCATAGGCAACGGTGGTCAAAAAGCGAAAGTCTTTTTACGTCCCCTACCCTTAGTGTCATGTTTCACAGTCATACGGTGGGAAGGAGCTAATTGTAACCCGGTGCACCTGACCCTTAATAAACAATCGAATATCATGGTGGTGCCAATGAGCAGTGTATTTTGAGGAAAGTCAAGAAGGGTTTTCCTAACTGTGCTGGCTTTCCGTGCGTCATCTTTTTGCGACCGAGTGGTGGGGTTGTGCGCTTGGGTATAACGATACTGAGACTCAATAGACACCTCAACCGTATACTTTTACGACCGACCTCCCTCAGTACCTTCTGCTTCACTGAGCCGTGAAAAAAACAGAAGACAAAGACGGCCTGTGACTGCAAGAACAGCGACAACTTTTGTCAGGCAGGTACATGAAATATGTATGTATTTACAAAACTCCAGAGAGTGAAGCCATGAATGGGCCAATAAGATTTCTTGTACGAGGTCGAATTTCTTCAACCAAGTTCTCATGTCGGCGCATGCATAGATCGCGACCTGAACTTGGTCTGGTCATGACTTGAAAACAACTCCCTCAATGGCTGCCTTTTGTTGCTACGTATCACATCTGCACACCAGAGTTGACCCAACCCTCGAACAAATGAAGTGGTCGGTATGCTCAGCCGTTTCGCCCCAACTGCCAAACCAGCAACCAATGAAAATCAATCCTTGAGCAACTATTCGCAGTTGGATGGTTATAAACGCCTCCATGGCATTCTGATGTTTCCATCCGGGGTATCCAGGAGGCTGTGTTTCTTGTTGGCACCGTCACAATCAGGAAAGTATCACTCGGATACTCCAGGCCTACTAGGATTTCTTGTGTAAGAAGATCAATGCCTACAAGGCTGAACGACGGAAGGAGGATTCCACTGGAACTCCCCTGATAATGCTGAATAAGGTTGCCAGTGGCCACCATTGAAGGGCGTCACCACGCACACAACTTAGCGTAGATTGTAACACCCCGTGAAAATTCTACAGCCCACCGCAGTTATTACCTCACTCAGCCACCTTTACAATGGGGGACGCCACTTCAGAACTTCGAAGTAGATGGAGCTGAATGCCTCCTTCAAGTCGAGAAGCTAGGTCAGTTTCGGACGACATCATGTGTACCTGTACTGAAGAAGCTGGGGATGCCGAATATATGGTTCAAATACCCTTGTCCATTTGTAAACCCCAAGCTCGATTTTCTTGTATCTAATGTTCCACAGGTTCAATCGGTTGTCCAATGATCACAGAACCCAGAGTTTTATCTGAAATGACCAGCATATTGACCACCTTATGTGTTGTAAGGCCACAGTTCTGCATAAAACACTTATCGATCCGAACATTTTTTTAAGGTTGTCGTCTTCATGCCACTTTCTCCAGGGTGGCTGGTAGTTCATTTTTCTGCCCCATTTGCAATATGATTCGCTGACTGCTCCATGCTTGCCATGTTAATGTCTTAATTTGAAGACGAGGTCACATCTCATGTGTATACATAATCATATGTGTTTGGGTTAACTGATTATCATTCTCTATGGAATAAACCCTCCATCCACTTCAGCCTTCTCTATTCATCCCCAGTTGCAGTCAGCAGCTATGAGGTAAGAAGTCGGCTGTCGGTCAAGCGCGTGTATTACATCCGCTTGGAGCATATAGGATTATCACAAAGGGATATCTGACCTATTCCGAGGAAAAGAAAAGGGTGAGATTCTCAGGAAGATCCATCTGAACTTCAAAATTCTAGTCTGGCGTTTTGAAGCGTGCGTTACATCTTTTGTGCTTTCCTCATGCTTTTAAACTTTGGCAATCTAGCTACGATACAAACAGACCGAATTGTTCATACATGCAGTTTTTCTCACACCTTCGTACCCGTTCACATGTGCACACAGATTCGTATGTTTACTTTGAACCAACGGATGGATAGCTGATGACTACGGCGCTCATTCCCGTGTCATTATCATGCATAGATACTGTTATGTGATTTGTATCAAATTACAGTTTAAGCACGAGATAGCTTGCTAAGGTTCTACTCCCTGAAGAAACGACTTCCACGTAGAACTGGAGTGCACAAATTCAGATGCTGCCTGTAAAAATGTGTCATTATTATCACTACTTGAGTCCATACTCAAACGTCACACTATTTTCAGAATCTTTCGACGTTGCTCTGATAACGCGGGCACTGAGTTTCATAGTCACCTTCCCAGACCTAAAGTGATGTGGAGAGTTCGCCTCTCATCCTCACCTGCTCGAAGTCCAGTGTAAAATCTAAGTCAAATGCACGTGGTGGGGTAGTGTCAGTGACACCTAGTTGCCTTGAAAAACTGAAGAGTTGTCGATGAAATTTTCGGCTAAATAACCCCTAACTCCTCCTTATCGAGGCAAAGAGGACAAGCCACGTGCAAACTTCAAAACGCCAAAGGGGAGAACTCAGTCAAGATTTTCGTGGAGGGACGCGGGACAAAACGTGGGACAGCTTCCCGGACAAGGGTGGAACGCAGGAAGAAAATATGCTATGCAAAGCTGGGGCTATGAGCTATTTTGTCCTCCGAGGTACGCCACTTGCTATCAGTCGCCTAAGATTTCGAGTGGATAGGTTCTTGACCTCAGGATATGAATACTCCGCAGCTGCGGATGACAACATTTCAGTTAAGGTCAAGGAGATCTATATTTTATGATCTCTTTAACATACTGCACTCGATGGTGCATTTCCCTCAGATTGTCTTCCAAATGTTAGGCTGCAAGAGTGACGACTGAGCTACAGGCACTCACGGTTGTTCGTTGAGACAACACAGCTGCATTTAAGTAGCCCTCTTTGCTCTAGTCACGTGGATCCCGTAACTTTATAAATTTAGTGAGATTTATGATGGCTTCCGCTGCGGTAATTTCTAGCAGTGCGACATGTAAACGTCTGTAACACACTTGTAATTCTTATGGGTGTGCTCCTAGACGAAAACAAGTGTCTACCTCATTGAATTACACCTGTCGTCGGTGCAGGGAGGTAAGGGATGACACAGTGAAGGATGTCTTACGTTCAACGCAAGTCGTAATTTTGGAAGGGCTAGGAACGATCCTCACAGGTTGGCCAAGTACATTAGAAAACCGTCTCCAGAAATTATTACGAGTTCAGTGTGTCTTCACGTTTCCTAGCCTAGCCTCCATCTGAGGTGTTTTGGAAGAGAACGTAGAGGAGCACACCCTCGATAACATTGCGGTTGATGAACAGTGGATGCAGACGGAGTTCAAACGGAAGGTACACTGCATCTACATAGCCTAGGTAAACTTAATCCAGTGCACCCATTGAAACGAATAACGAAGATGTAATGAGTTATGATTATTCCGTGCGGCCGCTAGAAGTGTCTGAGGTAAGACATACCAACCGAAGCTCGGAAAAGAATTTTATGAAGCGTGCACTGAATTGTGCGGAGACATCAACAGATCCCGGAATAATTTTGGACTGAATAGCCAAAGGCCACTTGAGAAGGCGCGCTGGATCTGCCCCCTGGCTCCAAGCTTAACTTTTCTACGGGAAATATATGCAGTGTGCAGATACAAACACCGGCTCTTTGTCAGTGCAAAGATAACACTTCCACCTGCCCCAGCTTGTAAATTTTTTTGCGTGCCTATTCTGCCAGGGTGTTTCGTTCTACAAACATGCATTGTTTATATCCTCTAGTGACAGAATAGGTGGAGATCGTGATTACCTGCCATAAAGATAGTGCAATCCATATGGCAACTTATTCATATCTGCAGCAGTGGGTGTCTCTGCACATTCAGGGATGAATATTGTTATAAGTGTATTGGTTGGAAGAGAAGTTAAGTATGCCAACACTGCAGTACGAAAAGATGAAAACTTGTGATGCGATTGAGCTGCAAGTAAATATTGATGGACTCTACTGTACGGTGATTCTGCTTAGATCTGTGGTCTCTTCTATGTAGGGTTTCTTATACCGCTGTAACAAGCATCTTCTTAACTAGTATTTACAGAGGCTTCATCAAACCGGATAATATGGCATGATATTTTGATGTGGTCATCAGGGAGTCGTCAGTATTTTGAGAACGGCGTTTCAATATCCGCTTTAAACCTCCTTGTTTCCGAGATTAGTGACTGTGGTGTGCTACAACCCCACCCTTTCATCAGTTAAAATGATACTCGTCATGCACCGAAAAAGAGGTGAAATAAGTGCAAAGACGGATGCCCCAGTGTAGGCTTCCGCTTGTTTTTCCCGTGGGAGGGCAAAAACGTCGATCAAACTATCTTTCCGTGTGCTATGGGGTAAAATCTCAGCATACAGCTCATTCACTTCTTGAGAAACTGGATATGGACGTGATGGCGTGCTTCCCTTGACCAGGTGTCCTTCACTTATCTTGATGTTATCAAGAGGGCAACATTTATGGAGCAGTTGTCAGCAAACCAGAAGCTTGGCATGTCTTTAGCAATATTGAGGCCATAGATGACGGAATGTTGGAAGTGAGTCAAGTATCAAGACGGACTTCTAAAGGAGGTGTAGCCTCATGCCCTGCAGTGGGCATTGGAAAACTGCCGAGAAGAGCAGTGCCTGCCGCACCTGGGCCCAGCGGTTTAATGCGGAATACCACCGAACTTCCCACTCCTTAACTTCACGGAGCTGTCAGTAACCATTTCATCTGTGCCATCCAAGTGCAGCTTACAGTTTGTAGACGTCAGCTCACAGCAACAAAGGCACTTCGTTGACGATTATGCACGAATTTACAAAGCCGAACAGGCAGCGCACGACATGCATGCAGCCAAACACTTGCACGAAGACGTAAAACAACTTGTGTGGCTTGATAAATCATCCAGCTTCCCGTCTGAATCATACCTAAGGTCCTCGAAACGAATGCTGAATGACGCCAAACCGTTGGTGACAAGTGCAGCCGCATGGCTTTGAGATTGGCAGCCTTAGGAAACAACGGATGTTCACTCTTTCCATTGGATACGGCTGGCGTTTGTAAATAGGAATGCGCGAAGAGAGGGATTTGAACCTCTGGCATGTCCCCGATTAAGGTAAACTAGCTGCTGTAGTCAACATCATGCAGAACAGGATGCCAGGCATACGCTAAGCACCTGCGGATGGTTGGCCCTTCGTGAATATACTTGTAGAGAGCGTTAAAGGGATGACCAGATGCTAAACTTTGTTCCTTAGGATGGATATGCCACGGCTATGGAAGCCATGATCATGTGTAAGGAAGTGGCCCGGCTTACCTAAACATCTACGTCGTTTGCTTCCAGTCACACGGTGCCTATGCCGAAAGTACCGAGGAAGGGGTACATCCCCCACAGGTAAACTTGTAACCAACTTTCACCAGACAAACTGCTAATTCGGGAAAACTTCATATTTGACGGACATCCTTCTTTTCGTATAGAGAACTGAGACTCTCAATTAAGCAACGCTGACTGCATGAAGTCGTTAAGTTCATTTATCACGCAGGTATTACATTATCGCGCACCTTAAACGTCTACAGGCGAACAACGTAAGCTGTCATTAGGAAGCTTATGCAGTAAGTTTTCCACTACGTCCACAATGAAGGTGAATTTTGCTGGATAATCAGCTTCGTAAATCATAGTTAACGTCTAACACACTTTTCCTTACAGCCCCTACTGTAACACTCCTAAAGAAACTGGGTTTGCAGGGGCGGACGGGGGAAACTGTAACCAGTAATTTCATCAGCCTTTTGGACAACACCTATATGCTACCTGTAGAAGGTTGAGATGCAGGTACAAGCCACTATCTGTCCGTCAGGGCGCCAACAAACCTCAGAGCCTGCAGTTATCACAAAATCTCGGTTAATTCTGGTCTACTCTGACATCCGTTGAGGGTTCAAAAACACTGGAAATGAACTTAGCCAAGGAGATTCCAAACAGCTTTGTAAGTCATGCTAACAGGAGACCAACCCTTGTAGCGTGCGAATCTATACGACCTCAACTCCATTAATATAAAGATGAAACTCACCGCTATGTTGCATTACATGTTTCAAAGGAAATCACCAACCGTCTTCGGCCGGCACGAAGTCAAAGAAAGGTATCAGGCACACATGGATCAAAACAACTGATAGGAGCAAGTCATCGTTGGCAGATGTGATTTATATTTCTTCGGGACAATTAGGATTCTCTGGCTAAAGCAGCCGCAAGGTGCAGGCGACTTCGATGGCACCTGGCAAAAGTCCGTTACAAATGGGTTCCACACCTAAGAGACCCGTAAGATGGGCGAATAAAGAGACCACTATCCACTGAGGTAGGCTTAACTAATTGTCACAGGTAAACTTACCTTCCAAGCGCGGAGACCAAGATTTTCATTAACGACATATTGTGATATCCGATGTCGTTCAGAGGACCATTTCTGAAGAAATGACTAGATCCTCGTTTTGAAAGACTGTAAAAAAATCACTGTTTTATCATGAACATATATTAAGTGTGAAATTCTACTCCGTTGCAACAGTGGCACCAGGCACTTATGTAGGGTATGGGTAGTTAAAGGGTATGTAATTTTTCCCATGTAATTTTACACAAGAGGCCTAGATTAAATAAAGTCGGCGATAGCAAATAGGCATTCTGCAGTAATGAACTCAAGAAAAAATCAGTTTCACTAGGGGGAAGAATAGAGAAAGGATGAGGTTAAGGAAATAGAATGCAGGGCACAGCTGAAGAGACCTGACGCAAATCGGAGGGGAAACACAGATTATCATCCCTGGAAAACGTGCAAGCAACCTTGTGGCGGAGCGGAGAGCAGGGTGCGGGGGAGGAAAACTTCGGGATGTGTCGCAAAAGACGGTGTTTTACCCCGAGATTTTATCGGGAATTTTAACACAGTTCAGCAAAAATGTTGGTTGGGAAACTGATGCAGTCAGGCGGTGTATTCTGACATAACATACCCATATTCACAAGAGCTAAATGTAGTGAGCAGGAGCGAATTGCGTTTATTTGACTAAAACTTCATCAATATCAAGACCTGGGATTTATGGGTTACGACAGTGACCAGGAAACTTTCACACACACAACCACAAGTTGTATTTGCGATGGCTCGGTGGACCAGGATTGAGACGTGAACATCGGGGATGAGGGTTTTGTGAAGGGCTTCGGTTAGTTTCAGTGAATGGAACTGTGGGAAGAAAATGTGCCTTTCAGGGCAGGATTACCCGATGTGTCCCGGTGTTAGGACCTATAATCAACATTCTCTGACCAGTTGGGTGAGTAGAAATCGGGCATTTAAGCGTTCTAGAGGAGAAATCTCTGCCCGCCTACGTTTAGCGAGTCCCCCGTGTTTGTAAAATAGGGGGCGAGAGGTCCCAGGTTAGCTATGTACACTGGGCAAGTAATTTTACCGATTGTAATGTCTGAATGCTCAAGAGTGTCAAATACTTCGCGAAGGAGTGAAAACGCGAGAAACCATACCACTGGAGGAGGAAGCCATCTTATTAAGATAAGTATTTGGATACGGAATGTATCAAGATTAGGGATGGAGTGAAAATGAGGGATGTTATGCCGCAGAAAGATTCGAGGGGAGTTTACATGGCTATGGTCATGATTATGGACGGTGCAATACTGGCGGAAACCTCGGTTTGGATTCTTGCATGGTCAAAAATACTTTTTTCCCATGCGATGGATTTAACACAGGAATACCGGTTGACAGACCTCGTGAAACTGATGGCACACGGCAGAAATACAACATATGAGACGCCCTACGTAGAACAGAAGGCAGGTAATTTAGACGGACCATGATATCAAGTGTTTGCTAGCCATGAAGTCGGACATGGACGGCTTTCAAGGGTCCGGATGGTCTCCATTGATTTTACCATCCATAGTTGGCATCGTAGCGGCGCGGCCTTCGACGTTTGCGTCACAAATAGCCAGCTTGCATTTTGTGTACGCTTAGTTGTGTGTTTGGATTTTCGCCGTCGTTACAACCTTCCAGAAATTTTAGGCTCCTCTTCATGAAAGATCACTTACATGGTACTTTGGATTGCGTTAGCGAGCAGGCGCTTCTGTTATGTTACCGTTCAGAAAATAGCAAACAACGTAAACAGACTGACTGAAGACTTACTTCGGGAATTCTCATTATCGCGGACCTGGTAGTGCTCTCAGTAAGTTTACATGTTTGAATCAAAATACAGCCTAAGTTGTCTTCGTCAAGTTTGTGTCAAGAAACGAAAAGCGTGAGAACTTGAACAGAAACGAGAAAAGTTTACGCCAGGCAAAACAACTTGAAGGAGTGAGAAGCTCACATATTTTAAGATCCATTCAGACTGTATGGACACCTTGTTTTATGTATGTAAAAATAACTTTGTTGTTTCCCAACCCAAAATTTTCGTATTCTTCCAGATGTGATACATTTGCTGGTAAATATAAAGGAAATCTGATCGTACGGTAAGCGCATTTTTACATTTCAGCCTCCTAATGCGGGCAGATGGATTAGTACTCACGCGAGTTTTGTGGACCTTCGTTAATTTACCAGGGTACATGTAACTTGAGGATCATGATAACTCTGTTTTATACATGTAATGGTCCAAGGGTGTTTTTGTCGGAATAAGACACACGGATATGCCCTGGCTGAGTGACAGACTCATTATCTTCGAGAATCTAATTAGGTATGGAGAAAAATCAGGCGGTGACACTAAGTGGGCGAGCAAGCTCGTTGGTTTCTTGTTGTGATTTGCTTACGAGCCGGCGAATCGGCAGGTCCATCGATAAGGATACAGGTGGGCTTGGAAGTTTCGTCACAACCCATGAAGAGTCGTTAACTTCGCCAATTTCTGAGGTTGGGCATTGTGTACAATGGATTTTAGGCCCTATGTAAACAATAAGTTTCAATCTTCCATCACGTATCCCACCTATATTCAAGCCACAAACGTCGGGAGTAACGCAAAATCAAGAATTATTAACATGGACAATGGTGTGATGTTCATTTTGTTGCGTGTTCAGCGAGACTCAGTAAGCTTATTTTGGAGTGAGAAAAAGAGGTATAAAAGGATTTTGCCAATTTCCCGAAAAAACCGTTCTAGTGCTTCGGGCTGGTAGCGGCAGTTGTGTGTTTGACAAAAGAGTCTGTCATGTGCAACTCACTTGTGGTGGCACGACGATCCATTGCAACACAACCAGCCGAAGAAAACGGTGCGACACCAATGACCCTAAAGAGAGCAAAACAATGGCCCTATTTTGACCCTTGTGGGGACTGTTGGCTAAATCAGAGTGCAGATGATCCTATGGCGCCTGAATCAACAGAAATGCTATCGAAGTTGTGGCCACCCACTGTCTCAATCCACCCCAGCCAGAGGATGCAGCAGGAACTGATAGTTTGTATGGTATGCCCCTTTGCTGACTATCACACACGCTGCTGTCATGGCCAACATTGCATCCGTCAAATTTATCCTGAGGAGATCCGACTCATTTTCGTCCTGAAGGGATACAAGACCCAAACTTTTCACAGCATGTGTGAGAGAAGGGAAAAGGTCTCTAACGACTATTTAACCCACTACCCAGTGGGTGTGGCTGTTGTGAACCTGATCACAGTGTGACACTGGAAGACATTGTGGGATTGCAGAAGAATACTGATAGCTGAACTGTAGTTATTTGGCACTCCTCCCACCGTGGCCGTGCGAAACTGTGAGGGGCATTGGTTGCCTAATATAAATTTTGCATCCAGCAACATGGCTGTTGAATCAACCATCCGCCACTTTACTTAACTTTGACGAACTTCCAGTAGCGCTAGTGCCGTTGTGACCATCAGTAGGTGGTTCCCTTACCTCACTTCGCTTTGGTATCGTTTGAATCGGGCGGAATATTTGGAAGCTTTTTCTGAAATCTATGTGTTCGAGGGTCAATGGTGGTAACGAATGTGAAATTAAATCCAAAGAAACCCATCGGAAACTCTTTAGCCAAAGCTGATGGGGTTATGCTGCTTGGTTCTAACGCATAATAATAATAATAATAATATTTATTCCTGAATGTCCAGGCACATACCATTTTTACAGGTATAAGTTTATATACAACGTACATCCATCTCCATGAAGGTAATCTGAATCCCTACCCGTTGTCACTAGAAGATATAAGTGCTGCATTTTCATATACTGGAACATCCCAACAGAATAAGTGTGCAGAAAATTTACAAATTGGACAAGTGGAAGTTTTGTCTTCGCATTAACAAAAAACCAGGCTTGCACCTAGACACTACAGGTATTACCTGGAGAAAAATAAAGCTTGAAGCTAATACTTCCATTGTAACAGTTTCTACGTTTGGCTTGAGATAATGATGAAAAGTTTATGAATTGTTTACATATTGTACTTCACTGACGATTCCAAGACTGTATAATTCATGCATGTTAACACCGTTCTACAACAAAGGTTCATAATATTGATGGATATTATTACTGAAAGCCAAATGTCTTCACTTTCCCAACCTCAGCATCCAGAAGCAATAGCCTTGCTTGAATACACCAAATGGACTTCCTGAACATCTTGTTCGCCGTTTTCACATGTCGTGACAGCCTTGCAGTTGGTAAGTGTTGGACTTCGCCGGCCACTTTTATAATGAGTTAATCCTAGATTTTGATGATTATGAAGTTGTAGTCCAGTGAACATTTTTTATTATTAGGTATTCTGAACTTGGTACAACTGGTTACCCTCCATCAAGGGTAGTTTCAGCCATGGTCTGTTCCTTGAGTAGTTAATTCTCAATGGCAACCAAGCCAACGTTTAGAACTGAATCATTTTTCTACAACGAGAGGAAAACGGACAAAGCGGCAGGCGGAGGGAGCAAGAATTTCAATAAGGAGAGAGTTTTCTATGTTCATATTTCTCCCTACTTAACTCCCCTTGCTATGGCTTTCATTCTATGTCCTTTTTGTATAGGGTATTTAAAAATATAAATCTCATGCTGTCATGTGGTGTAGAATTACTGTTTTTAATCACCGTGTTGGGTGGGGCAGAATGTGCCTTTAGTTTGAGGTGGTAACTCATGGAAGTCTCTTCAACGCTTCGTGTGAAAGGTCAGTGTAGGTGTGGTGGTTCTCATTATACATTAGGAGGGCCGAGTATACGAAATGTCTTGAAAGAGACTGTTGGTGTATTCGATAAGCCGTAGAAGTCACCAGATGATAAAAAGTCGGCCAGTAACTGACCACATTTACAGGTCGATTTGGAGGCCTTCACTTTAGCTGGAAGTCTGTCCCACAACTGAGAGAATTCGACGGCAAAGAAGTTTGCGCAAGCAGGACTTGAACGATTTCTTTTCGACGCTGTGGGCGTGGTTGCGCAGATCGTAACAACTGTTATGTTCAAACTGAAACTCACCACTGGCTGTAAAAGTGCGTTTATGTTACACATTAAAGAAGAGTGTCAGGTTAATTTTGAGTCATCTCATCCAAAGTAATTCCAGGCTTAGTGCTCTGAATCTGGAGCTGTAGTCCTGTTTGCAATCGTGTCCCGGTAATCTAGCTGTAAAATACCTTCGGACATCCTATATTTTATGTTTGTCTTTTGCGCGGATACCACTAAGTACAAATGAACAGTATTCTAATGGCGGATGTACACAAGTTTTATGGAGCAGTAACTTGACTTCTTTGAAGTGAAAGTTACGAACTACGCATCCCATCTGGATCTTAAATTTGCGAGTCTGTGGTGCTACCTGTTCAGAAAATGTGAGGTCCCTTGAATATCTTAGTCCAAGGTCACGTACACTTTAAAAACAGGAGGTTTCGCAGACTGAAGATGTAGTTGGATATCCACCTGTGGAGCACCAAAACATATCCAGCCACATTAACCTGTACTGAACTGAAGCTTCCAAGCAGCAGGCGATGCGGACATTATATCGAGCTCCCTTTGTGTTAGTGCCTGGGAGTGGGATAAGTCGTCATGGCTGAATGTGCATGCAACTTTTAGGTCATCAACAAACAATAATGGTCTGCCGTATGTATGGCAGCTGCAGATGTCATTGACGTACAAAGTAAAGAGAAGGGGAATGCACTGCCTTGAACAACACCAGAGGTGATTGGCCTAGGTTTTGAAGTGTGTGAATCTACCTTCACCACTTGGGTGCGATTACCGAGGAAAGACTTAGTCCATCCCAATAGTGGACAGTCAATTCCCATAGTCATCAACTTACTTATTAACAGCAAGTGATCGACCCTGTCGAATGCCTTCGAAATGTCTGGATACAGTATAAAGACTAACTGGTGTCGGTCGCGCATAGTGGTTATGGGGTTAACGAAGTCAAGATGGCAAGTTATACAGGACCTCGATTTTAGGAACACGTGTTGACTCGATGTATTATGTTGCCACTAAGCATGTACTGAAGAACGCTCTCTTTAGTAACTTTCTCTATAATTCTAGAAACTACAGACGTAATATTTATTGGTCTGTAGCTACTGGCTAGTGTTTTTGAACCAGATTTATATCTGGGGAGAATAAATGTTTTCCATGTATCAGGGTATGTGAAAGATTCCAAAGAGAGAGAAAATGTTTTAAGTAATAATAATGGAATATCAGGGCCACCAAATCTAAAGAAATGTGATGATATTCTGTCTTCGCCAGCGCTGCTGGAGCGCTTTAGCATCCTAATGGCTTGGTGAATGTTGGAGTATGTGAATTCAACAGTATCTACTGTCCTTAGTTGAGGAGAAGAATAGCTTTAAAAGTGCAGACCGAGCTAGTGTCGCACGAAAAATCTATAGGTTTCAGATAACTGACTGCAAATAAGTCGCTGAATATTTCACACATATCCACTGCGTCATTATAAGCTTTGGTATCATGGATAAGAAGAGGAATTTTATGTCTTGTGCAATTCGATCGCTTCTTAAGGAGTGCTGAGAGAGCATATACTCTAGATGAGCTAGCTAGTGCACGACTCTTCATTCCTCAAACGCAAATCATGGTTATGCGAGATAGAGTTAAGAATACCAAAAATCAACCGAAGTGCATCGACTTCGTGATGTCTGTAGTATCTTGTTGAGAGTTTGCGTAACTTTCTACGAGCATTGGGAGGTATATATGGCTTATTGTTTAGTGGCATTTTTTGAAACCCTTCAGTGGAACGATGGTATCGAGACAGGTTTTAGAGTTGTGGTAAAACATATCAATGGCAATTTGAGGTCTGTAGTGGTGAGGCATGATCCCCAGTCAATGCACCTAATCTTTGGACACATCTGCTGCCAATACCGCATTGTGATCACTTCCTAAGAACTTGGGGCCTACATATGTCAAAATAGGATTTATGTTATGGCAAAATATTAAGTCCAATACATTGTCGCCTCTTGTAGGAGTTGTAACAGTTTGCTTCCATCCAAAAACAGACAGTGTATGAAAAAAGTTGTCACACCTAACCGGACCAGTAAGTGAATCCCACTTAGTTTCAGGCAGGTTAAAGTCACAGCATATGATCATATGGGGGAGCGGATGCATGTTCCAGAGCCGTAATCAGTGGAATCTCATGATTGTTAAAGGTATCACGTGCTCTGTAAACACATCCCACCAATGCTGTGGCATTCCTGTAGTGTACTGTGACCCATCGAGGGTCATTTATCAAGAACCAAAGTTTTCAACCTGAATACGGTGAGAGCGTCCAGGAAGCACATCAGACAACCTCCTCCTTTAATATTACTCCGGTCACATCGTGACTGTGTACATATCATTGCTTATCCCTTCATCCAGTATATTTGCATGACACCAAGACTCAGTGATAATTATTACTGGTGGCTTATATAATAGCGCGATTCCTCTTAATACCGATAGTTTACTAAGGACGGACCTCGCGTTTATGAGAACGATATGCAAGTAGGAGGAGTAATAGAGTGTAAAGCTTTCTAGTTGGCTAAACAAGCCCAAAGATATCTCAGTGTTGCTTGGCCGAGTATCGTCTGACGTTGCCGCATTACAGTACGTCTCTATACCTTGTTCGCTTGTAGCCGTAGAGTTACTAGGATGTCCCAGTGGTAAATCGACCGCATAGTGTCTTGAAATAGTATCACCTTTATCAAGGGAGAACAGAGCTATGTTTTTATTTGTGTTCAGTGTGCACATTGTATCCAAACAAACAGAGTTTGACCTCATGCAAGCGTCGTCTCTAGTATCTGTTGCACAGAGGGTAGGTAGTTCTACCATTGTACGTGGTGGGTGTGTAGGGCTGGTGATGCCACTTGGAGGATTCAACAGACCTGTTGTGCTTTCGCATCTGTTGACACCACTTGGGTAGTTGTTGTCTAGGATTTGTGTGTATGGTTGACTGTGTCTTTTCTGTTGCTCCGAGGGTGCTAAGATTAGCGGTTCAGAGTAAGGGATTTCAACATCCCCATCAGTTGTTTGGCCAAAGCTGCAACTGATAGGGATGCATTGGATAAAAATCATCGTGTTTTTGTGGTCCATGTAAACTTCTGTCCTGTGTCGTATTCCTTACCAGTGACTGCCTTCTGTTACAATTCACAACGGACGTAACTGGCGTTATGTTGGATCGGGGGCTGTCTCCTAGTAAACTAGTGCCATGCAGCCGACCAGTTTTTCCTCACAAAGTACCCCACTGACATTCTCTTATAAGTGGTTTGATGTTGGCTTTTCTCATTAGTAAACGATAGGGTTGGGTTGTTTTGACGTCTTTGTTCTTGTTACTAGTGAGACTTAGCTCAGTGCATAGAACCTTCTTGGTAGAGCTACTGTTCGTACTTCTGTCAATTCCAGAAGGGATTACGGGATCACTTCGGATCATTATATGCTTTCTGCGTCCGTCTCTACGTGTTGGGTTCCATGGGAGCATTGGTTTATCTGTTGCATATCGAGTGGCCGATATCCTAGGCTGGTGTGGTTAGTAGACTTTAGGCCTCCAGCAGACCTCAGCGAGAGTTCTGTCACGTTTAGTGCTGTGTCAGGTTTCACTTTGGGCTTTCTATGGATACGTCTAGATCTACAGTTTCAGGTGGTTGAGTCAAATCATGCATTTCGCAGTCTTCCATCTCCACGTTGGTCGGTGTGTTTTTCCGTATATTTGACTTGATAGAGTTTGTGGAAGGAGAAGTCCTAGGCTTGGGTATATTGGGGAGATACCTACTGCTTTAGTATGTTGCAGCTTTGGAGCCTTTTGACTGTCAGGTCTATGAGCACAGTTGTATACCTGCCTCTCCACCACTGTCTTATCAAGAACTATCTTTATTCCTGTGAAGACAGTGTTTTTTGCTAAGATAGATTCTGCTTTGATGAATGCTTCCGCTTCTATCTGTGATTTAAATTGAAAGCGTATCGGACAGCAGTGGTCCTGCTGGCTTTTCTTTAGTCGGAAACATTTTGCTTGGACATCATGCATTTTTGCTGTTCTAAGCAAAATTTCTCCCACCGCCTTCAACTTTGTCGTGTCAGGGACGTTATAAACTATTGCGTTCAATTTAAGTGCAAGTCTCTTACTTACTTCAGTGGTGATAAAGTTTACCAGGTGATCTACCTTGGATAGTGTTTCGATGTCAACTTCATTAATGGATTCACTACGCGTCAAGATGCTCAGTGGCAAGAGGTTGCTAATCTGAGCTCTAATTTCATCCAGCTGGGGTGACACCTCGAACGCCCTTAACATACTTTCTTGTGGTGCATTATTCTGTTTGTCATCCTTCAGTCTGCCTACCTCTGCCCTCTATGAGGACTTCAGGCTTTCGATTTCTGGAAGAGGTAACAATGACACACTTGGTGGCTGAAGTCTAGTTAGTCTCACAAAAGACGTGGAGCTTCCACTAAGCTTATGTCTGCTGCAACATTCAGTGTTGCGGTCTTATTACACTTTGAACATGCAGAGGTAATTCTATCAATGTTAACGTTGGTTGTCTTATCGAACGCAGTTCTCCTCTCTTGAGCATAACTGGAATTTAAGCTGACTCATTTATGCTGTTGCAAGAGGAATCTGCTTTTGGCGTCACCAACACTTGGGTACTGTTGATGCACTGTTCCGCAGACAGTTGTGTCCGTGCCCTTTTACATGCATTAGCCATATCTAGTTGCATGTCTGATATGTGATTAGTCATTTGACAATTCAATAGCTTTACGATGACGTTAATAACAAAGTTATGATACAGTTACGAAAGCACGTTAAAATGTAACACAATTTCAAACGTGCCATGGGTCTGCACCGTTAGCAGGCAGAGCACATATGGACGCTGGTGGATTAGTAATATATAGAATCAGGATTTGGTATAGGCCACCAGAAAATTGTTTCTACTTAAAGTTATGATGGGTTAAAGTTAATGTGATGATTATGTTACTAGTTGTAATTGTTTGCATCCAAAGGAGTCATTATCATCAACTGAAGTATCCATATAAGTGGTGTTGTCTGTGATTTCTCTGTTTACATCGTATCGTGGCTTCATCCGATCGTGGCTTGAACCTATCGCTATGGTGTCAGGCACAATATACACAATGCGGGAAAATGGATGGTGGGATCTTTTCATACATTTGATATTTTAGAAGAAGTCTACTTGGATGTATCAGTTTCCTTTCATTTTTGTTCTGGAATCCTTCTATGCCCCTCCCCTGCTTGCCTGTTTAAAGATGTTCAGGGATGTTCAGCCGGAAGTAGCAAGGGAAACTGCCGCAAATTTTATGCACAAACTTTTATGAAGCAGGCGAATGCGTGTGACCTTTGAAAGTTCTTTTTTGACAAATGTATCAACAGATTCCCATCTTTTCCTAGTGACTTGCGCTTGGGGGACTCAGCCTTGGCTAATCCTCGATGTTGTATCGTAAAACTGTTTTCCCATCATAAAATAGGCCTTTCTCTATGTACCTCAAAATACTCGCATATGATACTCCACAACAACTGCAATCATTCCTGAGAGGACGCCCAGCCTGTCTGAGTGATGCTTACTGATAGAATTCTCAGTGCATAGAAGGTGATAGTTTGCATATTCATTCCCCAAAATAGTCTGACCAAATATGAGTGATTAGGGTAGGCAATTTGCAAAGGCTGCCAAAACATGGGAATTAGAGCACGGTGAAATACATACAGATAGACACAATGGCACTAGCGCTACTGGAAGTTCGTCAAAGTTAAGTAAAGTGGCGGATGGTTGATTCAACAGCCATGTTGCTGGATGCAAAATTTATATTAGGCAACCAATGCCCCTCACAGTTTCGCACGGCCACGGTGGGAGGAGTGCCAAATAACTACAGTTCAGCTATCAGTATTCTTCTGCAATCCCACAATGTCTTCCAGTGTCACACTGTGATCAGGTTCACAACAGCCACACCCACTGGGTAGTGGGTTAAATAGTCGTTAGAGACCTTTTCCCTTCTCTCACACATGCTGTGAAAAGTTTGGGTCTTGTATCCCTTCAGGACGAAAATGAGTCGGATCTCCTCAGGATAAATTTGACGGATGCAATGTTGGCCATGACAGCAGCGTGTGTGATAGTCAGCAAAGGGGCATACCATACAAACTATCAGTTCCTGCTGCATCCTCTGGCTGGGGTGGATTGAGACAGTGGGTGGCCACAACTTCGATAGCATTTCTGTTGATTCAGGCGCCATAGGATCATCTGCACTCTGATTTAGCCAACAGTCCCCACAAGGGTCACAATAGGGCCATTGTCTCTCTCTCTCTCTCCTTGAAATTATTAGGGAAACTGAGAGGTCTGTTCTTTTAGCAGCTTTTCTGGCCATCTGGATACCATCAAGTAGGCAATAGCTGCAGCTTTTCAAACGAGAAAGGGGCGTTCGCTGTTTGGGTGTACAAACTAAACTCCAGGGGAGACTGAATAAAATAACCACTGGTAGGAATAATACTGACAGTGGGCCTACCATTCTTCAAGGTCCAGCAAACTACTTTACTTCGTGCGCAGACAGCCACATGCTCCCACTTCCGAACTTTATTTGCAGCTGTACAAGGCCCACTTACGACCTCACCTACAGCTTCATTCAACCAGCAAACCTGAAAAGAAATGTGTACCTCCCGTAGAAACTCCAGAGGTGATCAGCAAAGTATGTCGTGGGAGTGGGGAAAATGCCTTGTGAGTATAGACAGAAATATCTATGGCTTTACTTCCCTGGTTGCCATAGTTTACGTGACGACTCGATAATAGCTTACAAGGCAGTACGCCATCTGGATGGTGGAATCCAACCCATCGGCCACTGTGGCAGTCCTCGCGGAAGACCACGGAGAATCATCTAGCAAACGCGGAAGGCCTTGAACGCTCATACTTTTTCTGTCTGCGAGTTTGCGGCCAGGGGACTCACTGCCTACCGAGATTGCTACCGCCCCCTCTGTCGACATCTTCAAGATATAGCAACGCACGTCTTCCATTCATCTGGCTAAGGTACAGGCCGGATTGGCACAACCTAATAACTCAGCACGATCAGACACAGTCAACAATTTACCGAATGCTTCGTACTGTCACTATGATCGTCACTCTGACTAAACTTTCAGGTTCCATGTTGCACACTCCACCTCCAGTTACCGTACCCTCAACAACAACAATACTATTTCCCCTCCTATAATCCATCCTGTAATATTATCTACCCCTCGTCCCCCTTTTGACTCTATGATTTCACTCCATTCATTAAGGTCCTCGCGTGCACTTATCTTCCATCAGCCTACCTCGGTTTCTCCCTTTTTACCATTCCATTTCCTCTCACCTTGTTTTCTTGTTCACACTTCCTATCCCTTGATTTTGCTGAGCATCTTTTCTGTCATCTTTTTAAAAGCAGTCCGAACAACTGTCTGTTGTTGTGACGCTTGAGGAACCTATCTGCACCCCAGTCCTTAGAAAAGTCATACAATTCCTGCAAATTTCATCAACACCCAACCACTCGCTAGGCTTAACAAAGACTCAGAAGGCGAGCAGTTGGACCTAATGCATCGGGATCCAACAAAGACCTTGAACCGTTCAGCGAGACTAAACGGAAATCAATTGCTTTAAACTAGGTTGTGAGATGATAATGAGTATTGGATCATTGTCTCTGATTGCTGTGGTGCGGGAGTTTTGTTCTGTGGCAGTACTCAAGGTTATGAGGAGATCACTCAACCCTTTCGATGATGATGAACCGGGAGGTTTCTTTCCAAATGCGAAACCAGTATATGGAGGACTTGATCCTGATTCTCGATCCTACTCTGGTTCCAGCATTCTTCAGGTGGGTATGTTACCAAAGCTAACCTAGTTTCTACATTTTTGTTAAGACATTACTTGACTCACTAATAAGATTCACATCCAAGTCACTGACATATTCTTTAATTCTAAATCATTGTTTAATGGATTTTACAGTCTCATGGTCGTAGAACAGTGCACTATGTGTCAGACGCTCGTGTACACCGGAAACTGAAAGCTATCCAAAATGCTCCAGTAGTTCGCATGAAATTTTGAATGGGAATTCGGATCAGGTCTAAAATCTTAGTGTTAAATGGTTGGTTCATGACGGTTTCCCATTTATCACCACGCTCTGAAATTTCCAACAACCAAGACTTCTAACGTGAGTCCAAAGTGATTGCCATTTCATGTAATATGTATGCACTGCAGTAAGCAGTCGTTAAGTGAGTGGTCACTGTGTCCTGAGTGAGTGCGAAAAATAAATACAGGTTAAAACCCGACAAAATAGCGTGTAGGATGTAAAAAAGCTTGCTATGCTTAGTATTTGGCGGAATAGTTGGATACATGTTTTATGCCTTCTAATACTTTATACCATAAAAAAGTATATGCCAAGCTAACCTCTGGCGTTCCGAAAATTCGTTTGTCACCTTCAAATATATTGTCTAAGTAGTTATCGACACGAACTTGTCTTGAAGTACTACTTATATTGTAGCTGTTCTGAACAGAAACGGTATGTGTTCGTTTCTGATGAACTGCTGATCTGGATATTGACTTTATCATACAAGGCTTTGGACATATGTTGATCTCCTGTCATCTTTCTTTACTTGTTCATTCTTCCCTTGAGCGAGTTGACTGATAACACAGACACTTCTGTTTGGGGATGTCAGTCACGGGTGGCTTACTCGATGTTAAAACTAGTAAATCAGCGTAAAATGTTCGTCTCTCGTTCTTTCACTCTCATGCTATGTCTTATGAGTTTTTTTAAACTCAGTTAGAAGAAGAATAAAAGGTAGATCAATTCCAAACGTTTTTGATATGATCGTCTGCTCTGTCCAAAATGCAACTAAGAGAAAAGGTTTGGTTTGTGAAGTTGTTTCTCATAAGTTAAACCAGTCATTTCAAAAACTAAATGTATGGTCGTGCCTCTAAACTCTGGAGTGTATAAATCAAAATACATACGGGGGACTGCCGCTTAAGCGGTGATCTCTTAAGTTTTACTGAGAGATAGATAATGGGAATGTCACCACTTTTTAAGTTTTACGTATTACCTTGTCCTCTAAGAGTCCGAGTTGCGATTGTTCTGTGCACCACAGGTTTCGGGAAATAACTGACAACTGTCGGATCATAGGTTAGAGCCCTGCTTTAACTTCCGAGGTTTTGGCAACCAGGTAGTATCACTAACCCTCACACAATGTGTGGCTCGTTGCCTACTGCACAAATATGCACGGTTGTTATGTGGCTTCCAAACATTTACTATGACACCCAAGCCACTGTGGGTCATAACTGAAGGTAGAAGAATTCAACAAGTGCAGCGGTTGCCATATGCACACCTTATGTGTATGGCTACGCACTTTTCAAATCGATAGCTGCTATCTTGTCATGGTGGCCAAGCTTGCAGATCACAGTTATCCAACAAGCTACAGTAGCTGGAGTCCTTGGTGTTGTAAATCTTAGCGTGCCAAGATCTATTGAATAGTAAAAGGCAACTAAGCAGTCACCGTGATAATGCGAATAGCTTAGTTATGGTTGTGGTCAGAAGGTGAAGTCGTACTGCTGGTTGGATAGGGTGTGACAGCATTAGTGTTTTCTAAGGATGAACAGCAGTACATGCTTATGCTGGCTGTCCTGTGGGAAGTAGGAGGGTTAGGAAAGCTCGGCATCAAAATTAGCACATTTGTCTCTACTTTAAGATATTCTAGTGCCGGTGGTATGGGTTTTTCTTTTCCCGACTTAACACAATCTTATCTCAGTCCAGTATTTTTAAAAGCGCCATGTGGTTGGCTTCAAGCAGATTGCCAATGGACTTTGCAGTTACGTAAAACTAATTCCTTTTGTCCTTCAGGTACCTTGTAAAAATAAGTTCTACGATGCGGGAAACCGGGAAGCACTAACCGCACACTTACGGCAGAGTACAGTACCCAAATAACCATGATCAGAGCATATTTTAATGTAATTCCAGTGCGGTTAAAAAGTGAAAACAAAATTTTCCGGAACACTTCCCTAAGTTGTGGCTTCAGAAAAATATCCGGATTTTATTAGCAATCGAAATATAAAGTCAAATAGCCCATAAAATATTTAATATGTGGTCATTTGTTGTGGTGTGTTGTTCAGATTGGATAATGATGATTAGTCATCACAATTTCTTATTTCTTATTGTCATCTGCCAACGAAAAATGTAGAGTAGTCAAAATGTGTTTGTAAATGTCAGATGTGTTATTTCTTATACTTTATGAAATTATTTATTTATTATACAATCAGTAAGCATCGTTGTTCTTTCGGCATTAATTAGAAAAGGTCATTAATAATGGTTTTGCCAGAGCCATGTTTGCCAAATAGGTGACACATCCATTCCATTTCTTCTGTCTATAGCATTTGGCGTTAAAATATGTAGAGCCTCTGAGGTTAGGCTTTCTTTGTGCGAATAAGAGTCCTTACCCAGTGTGTCCACATTATCAAAATCAATCATGTGTCCATCGTCTATTGCTTGCCCAACTATTGCTGATCGCTTTTTTAAGTTTCTGAGGTTATTTTGATTCTTTGGTGGACACTTCCTAAACAATGTGTTCATTTACCTAATTTTTAAAGGATCTGAAACTTTCACCAATATAACTAACCTCACATTCTAGACATTTAATTTTATAGACAGTTGTTTTGTGTCATCTTATGAATTGCATCTTTCACTGTAACTAATACCTTGTCTAATGAATTTGACGGTTAAAATTAAACTTTAATATTGTAATAGGCAATTAATCATAACCTAATTTCCTAACCTGTATCTCTTTCTTTGTCTTCACTTCATAATATGAAGGACAGACTCCTTATATTCTCTTCATCTTTCCATCCTGCGAACATTACTAACGATACAAGCCAGCAAAACACTTTTCTCAGTCTCTTAAAACCACGCTGTCAGTCTCGTATTAAAGCTTTCGATCTTCGAACCCTATGACGTCGACCGATAGCTACCTTGACGTGGTAGTCGGGCTTGAATACCACAATGACCTGACGAGCTATGCTCGTGAACCACTTGTTTCCTCGAAGTCATACCATACCAGAAAGGTCTGTTGGATAGTGGTTGGACGAGAAGCAGTTACCGTTGTGGTGTGAATTACTACACTATGATGGGGATCTGAGGGCGAAGTCGAACTACTAGCTGGATGGGGTGTGACAGCAGTAAAGTGTTTCCCTTGGAAGACCAGCAGTGCCATGCTGATGCTGCCTTCTCAGTGGAAGGGGGGGGGGTTAGAAAAGGTCGGCACCAAAAATAACACACTCCACCATACCCCGCGGTCTGCCTGGCCGGTGGTGTTGGTTCATTTGTCATTTATCGACCATCCGTCCCCAAAACAACAATAGTTCAAAATAACCATACACAAAAGGCTGGGTGGGACAAGCGTGAAGCAGATGTCCTATAGGCTCTGCAACCACAAAAATATCTTTCAGGTACCTTAAGAAGAAATAGCCTTCCACGGTATGAGCAACCAGGAAGTGTCAGCCGCCCTCACAACTCTGTCAGCACCCAAGTTTCTTCAGACTGCTATCCACCTCTGTCGTCATTACCTGCCAATCTTCTTCCACGTCTCTCAATTAACGATAATACATCGTCTTCAATTTCTCCTAGCTCTGCAGCCTACGACAACAATCTGAATCCATAGAACAGCATCCTTGGTCTCCTTAAACTACGTTCCAAATTACACACCGGGGCCTTCAATGTCCGCACCCTCCGTCAAATTGGTCAACTGGTTTCATTGGCCAAGACTCTAGCAGCTCAGGCCATGAATATGTGCTGTGTTTGTGAGACTCTCATACAGGACCCAAGTGGGGTTATTCACCTGACCTCTCCCGGCCAATCTGGTGAGTCCGCGAAATTCACCCTTTGAATTTCTGGAGATTCGTTGGCTAGCTCTCATGGTCTTGCAGGTGTAGGTATAGCACTAAGCACCAGAGCAGAAAACTCACTACTAGACTGGATCTCAGTTGATAGTCGCCCCTGCGCTATCCGACTGAACGACACAGTGAGAACTAAAAGGACTAGTGAGACTCGCCGTTGTCTCTTTGTAATCTGTGCTTACGCACCCACTGACTGTAGTTCGGATGAAGTGAAGGATGAGTTCTACCGTAAACTATCTAGCCTCCTCTCGAAAGCCAAACGTTCAGACGTGGTGGTTGTTGCAGGTGACTTCAGTGCACAGGTGGGTAGACTGAGTGAGGCAGAAAGGCACTTAGGTGGCACTTCCGGAGTCCCGGCTGAACGTACAGATAACGGTGATCGCCTACTACAACTATGCTCAGATAATCGCCTATTTTGAGCTAGCATAAATTTCAGACATAAAGAAAGACAGTATCTGACGTGGTGTCCACCGAGCTCAACTCAGCGATGGACGCAGATATACCACATTGGTGTCAGTCATCGTTGGAGAGGATCGGTGGGAGACTGCCTCTCCTTCTGGAGTAGGTGTTTGGATAGCGACCACACGTTGGTCCGAGCGTGTACATGCCTGCGTCTCAATGGACGTAAAGAAATTGGCAACAAAACCACTACGAGTACTGTTGGATAACGAAGACACCAAGGCAGTGTCCAGTGAGAAGTTGGCTAGGCAGTTATTGAAACGAAAGACTATCGGTCATCCAGAAGAAGCTTAGTGCCATCTCCAGTCTGTTGTAAAAGCTGCGCTGAAGACCGTAGCCGACTCCGAAAGAGTGGCTAAGAAGAGCCAGTGGATATGAGCAGCTTCTTCTGAACTAATGGATGCACGTGAACGCATCCCTGCAGGCTCTGAGTACAATGAAGAGAGAGCCCAACTTGAGAGTAGATTGAGAAAAAGTCTATGCAACGATCGCAAACAGTGGTGGGGAGTGAATGCTAAAGAGATGGAGAAGGCAGCGGCGATTGGTAACAGTAGACAGTTATTTAGACTTATCAAGGAGACTGGGGGGAAATGGTCAACATCAGTTAGTGAGGCTATAGCGGAGAAGGACGGGCCTGCGATTCACTCGCAGGGCAGACGACTGGAACGATGGGCAGAACACTTCGAGGAGCAGTTTAACTGACCTCTAGCCACCATTGCATTGCCCGCTATCTAATCGGATCCTGGAAGGAACATTGAGATAGGCCCCCCAACACTACAGAATTCGAGAAAGCAGTAGGTGACGTGAAATGGGGAAGGGCGGCAGGATCAGACGGACTAACTCGTGAGGTACACGAGGATGGTGGTGAAGTTAACGAAAGTGTTAACCAGTATATGGGAATCAAATACGATCCCCTCTGACTGGTCTGAACCACTGATTATTCCAGTCTTCAAGAAAGGCGAGAAGTCCTCTTGTGATAACCACAGAGGAATCAGCTTGACGAACATGGTGTCCAAGATCCTAGGTTCTATAATTCTTCGACGTCTGAGTGGAGCTTGGGAACAGCAAGTCCGAGAAAACCAGGTAGGCTTTAGACCCATCCGCGGGTGTACTGACCAGATATTCATACTGCGCCAGGTTCTGGAACATAGGCACGCTTACCGACGCCCAACACTAGCTGTATTTTTCGACCTGAAGGCGACATTCGAGAAGTCTTATGGCAATGTCTCTCACTGAAAGGCGTGCCGAGTAAGTACATCACCTTATTGAAGGCTCTCTACTCGAACACTTGTTGGCGTGTTAGAGCCTATGGTGAGATGTCCAGGGAGCTATGCTCATCTGGTGGTGTCTGTCAAGGGTGTTTACTGTCTCCATTCTTATTCAATTTTATCATAGATATTCTCATGGAGGTCTCCATCTCATCACCTGATTATACAGATGTTGACCTAATCGCAGGCGAATTTCCCTTAGACCTAGAATATGCAGATGACATAGTCGTGTTAGGTGAAGACGCTGATAAGATGCAGAGTCTTCTGAACACTTTGAGAATGTTTGGGATGCGTTTTTCACCACCCAAATGTAAATTGTCGCCCCAGGATTGGTCTTCAACGGTGCCCCACCGCGGCTAACAATGCAGAGTGTAGTGACTGGGCATGTCGATCACTTCACTTACCTGGGAAGTAGGATCAGCCCTAATGGCTGGGTCAGTGGCCGATGAAATCTCTGCACGGATACAAAAGGCTCGACTGGCTTTTGCCAACTTACGCCACCTATGGCATGGCGCCTCCGTGATGTCCGTTTGTCTGTTAAAGGTTGCGTGTACTGCACAGCAGTCCGGTCTGTTCTACTATATGGCTGTGAAACATGGCCATTGAAGGTAGAAGATATGAGAAGGATGGCTTGAGGTGTTTGACCACCGTTGCCTTCGTAGTATAGGCCGTATTCCGTAGTGTCACCACATGATTAATGCACAAGTTAGGAGTAGAGTTTTAGGGAGTATAGGTAAGTCTGTTGACGAGGTTATGAACCTTCATCAATTGAGATGATTGGGACACATTTTACGTATGCCTAGTCACCAATCGCCCCGTCACATAATGTTGACCGAAGTAGGTCCAGGCTGGAAAAAGGCCTGAGGTGGCCAGACTAAAACATGGCACCAATGTATGAAGTCTTTGACTGTTGGATTGAGCTATGTGGGGCGATGCAGACTAGGTGGTTGGGGTCCGTGAGACAAGAGGAACCAGTGGTTGGAGACTCTAGGCGATATGACTCAGAATTGATGTCAGTGGCGCAAATGTATACATGCATTATCCTCATCTTAACGGCTCTATACCAAATCTCACCATTTTCTCATTCTTCCTTTCTATTTTTTCGTATTTTGTATTTCTTTTGACTGAATTTTCTTATCTTCATCCTGCAATCAATCAATTAGTCGTTATCAATGTAGGACTAGGCATTACTGCGTAACGGTCCGAGTTGCTACACCTCACGTCAGTTCATCAAGTAGAAAGGCAGTGAGGTGAAGGATGAAGATAAGTGAATGCAGTCAAAAGAAATATAAAGTACGAGAAGAAAGAAAAGAAGAATGACAAAATGGTGAGATTCAGTATAGCGTAGTTAAGATGAGGATAATGTGTGTATACATCTGCGCCACTGACATTGGTTCTGAGCCATATTACTTGGAGTCTCCAACCACTGGTTCCTCTTGTCCCGAGCCCCCCAACCGCCTAGTCTGCATTGTCCTACATGGCTTAAACCAACAGTCAGAGACTTCATACATTAATGCCATGTTTTAGTCTGGCCACCTCGAGCCTTTTTTCAGCCTGGACCCACCTCAGCCAACATTGTGTGACGAGGCAATCGGTGACTAGGCATACGTAGTACGTGTCCCAACCATTTCAGTCGATGAAGGTTCACAACCTCGTCAACAGACTTACCTCTTCTCCCTAAAACTCTACACCTGACTTCTGCATTACTCACGTGTCACCAAGTGACGTAGACGTTTGGGTTTACAACGCTTTGGTGTGAGTTCTTCTGTACTCCTGTGAAAGCTGGCCTCCGTGAGCTGAGGATGTGGGACGACTTTGTGTGTTCGATCGTCGTTGTCTCCGTAAGATTGCTCGTATCCGGTGGCAAGACCTTGTAAGTACTTCTGAGGTTATGACAGAGTATGTTTGAGCATGATGGAGATCGTCATTCAATAAGTGGAGTCATCTGGAAACACCAACTTGGACATGTGTTATGCATGTCATTCCAACGGCTTGTATACCCTTCATTGTTTAGTAGCCCTGAGACTGTATAGAAGAAGCGGCTGGGTGGATGGGTGGGTGGTCAGTGTATGAAGTGGCGTGGTGGTATGAAGGATAGTCGTATCGGGTTAGCATGTGTTGGTGCATCAAGACTGTCTGGATGGGGTCCGAGAGATCAGGCAACTCAGTGGCTTGAGGCGTTATCAGATATGACTCAGAATTGAAAATGGTGGTCATGTTGTAGCTTTCTTCTATCCTATGCTGCTGAAAAGTAATGTTTGAAATGCCCTTCTAATCATGCTATTCTTCTTATTGTTTTTCTTTTTTACTTATCTACTTCCCATCATTTATGTCTTTATATTGTTATTATACTACCATGTTTGTGTTGTAATAACAATGATAGATATCCACTTTCCTTCAATTTCTGTGTTCATGATGTTGTTACATTGTTTTATGTGGTGCATTTCTTGATGCCCTTGCTGTACCATGTTTGTGTTCTAATAATAATATAATAAGAATAGTAAGACTGATGAAATCTCAGCTTGAATACGAAATGCAAGTTGTTTGGTTAACATCCCTAGCATCGGTAAAATATCCAACTGGACATCAGAGGATGTGTGTATTGAGAAGTCTGGTTCGTCCTATTGTGTCACCTGTTAGGTATGACCGTTGAGTAAAGTAGCCCATCAACCATTCCAAGGTTCAAGCATTAGATAAGCGACACCTATGGTGTAGACGTTACTTACTTAAACTATACTGTTGTGATATGATCGTCTGTTAGTACCAAGTTGTTCGATGACCCAGCTACCCAAGATTATTAGTAAAAGTAAAAGTTGGGCAACACCAACATAGAAGGAAAGAAGGCGGCGTAGTCAATAGGGTTTTGAACATGTGTTGAACCTACCAAGTCATTAGCCATCTCAAGTTTTTCTGCTAACTGAAGTGGGAGTAGGTTAAAAGGGAGCTGGGAAATGACAAAATCACTATATATGGTCAGTCCATGAAGTATATAACTGTCTCCATTTGAGTTTGTTTATTCGACTTAACACTATGAGTTACTGATTGATGTTTTGACGACAGTTTATTGTCCATATTTTTATATAGGTCACTCCACAACTTTAGGACAGTTCCGATTCTCTTTTTTCCTCCTTTGTGATGTGTAGACTTTTTTTGAAATCTTCGAGTTGTTTGTAATGGTTGGAGACTTTTGGCGACATGATTTAAAACCGATCACAGTCAGATGTATTTACTTTTTACGATCGTGAAAATTCTTGACATTTTAACTAAGCTTCATGCGTTTGTTTCCTCTGCACTCATGCAGTTTTATGCATTTTACAGTCATTATATCTCTATCCACATTCTCTTTATTTGCTGTTGTTAAGTGTTGCGACTGGTACGGATTCATCTCTGTGTAGGGTGCTACGTTTGTTTGTCTGTTCTTTATTGGCTTTTCGGTTGCGAAAGTTTACATTTGGAAAACAGTACAATTTTGCACAAAAGTATGTATACTGGTGTAACTTGTTGAACTTCATCAATAGCACTAGAAATGAAAATAAACAAAATGAAGAAATAAATAATCAAATTAACTAGGTGATATGACTGAATGCAGAAAAATTCAAATAAATAAGAAAGGATTTACAGGTTCGTGTATAAAAATCTATGAACCATATTATATATGCGAAGAGTGGTGATACAACCAGATCATTCACTCTGGTACGTGGAGCACGATTTTAAGTTGACTAGTTTGATATATTAAGTCAATTTGGAGGTTTGTGGGGATTTATTTATCGACTTCTTTCATGTTGGTATTCATCATGGATTGACGTCAGTTGGAAAAACACAGAGCCTAGAAGCACTGGACAGCTGTTTCGTCCTAGTATGGGACTCCTCTGCGAACCTCTAAATTGAATTAATCTAGCCTCGACAAGTGATTCCTGAATCTCTAGTGAAAATTCGTGACTAGTGGGGCCAACCAAGTCGGACATAAGGGCAGTTATGCAACGATGGCTTTGGATGGAGGTCACGCTATGTCGTGAACTGATAGAAGTAGGAAGCATGGACCATTGGATTCCGACCCAGGAGCTCAGTGATGACGTACTGGTCACGGAACCCGAAGGTTCCCGGTTCGATCCCCGGCGAGGTCATTGATGCGCTCTGCTGAGAAGTCCCATACTAGGACGAAACAACTGTGCGGTGCCATCGGGTTTCCAATGTTTCTCCAACAGTTTTAAGTCCACGATATTAAGTGCTTGAGTTGATGGACTATAGTAAGTTTACTAAAACTTAATATAAAGCAATGAGATTTTTAAGTTCTATAACAAAGATTCATTTTTACTAATTCATCAACTTGGTACTTCGAACCTTTCTCCAGTCTACTTCATCCAACAGTTATGCATTTGACACTTTCAAAAAACGTGGTTTCATATATTTGGTAGGAATCTAAAGCACTGACGAGTAAACGAAGTCACGTCTCTCCTATTGCAGCGAGTCCGATTCCGATAATATCACGTTTTCCTGTAATTTGGCGGCATTTTGATATTGTAAGCCTGTAATTCCAGTGGATTGAATTAGTGTTATTGAGTTCGATATTATCATAAAATTTGTTCCAATTGTGGAATTGTTTTACTTTTTACTTGCATAGTGTCAAATATTAGACAGTCAGTCGAGAACAAAAGCTAGTCAACAGCGGGCATTGGCAAGTATTTATAATTCAGAGCAAATTGGTGTTGCTGCAGCTCAAGAGCTCGTTGAACAGGGAGAGAAGTTAAGTCATGCCGAACGGAAACTTGAAGAGATTAGCGAGTTACAAAAAGATAGTCAGAAGAAAATCAATACCTTATCCAGCGTCTTCGGTGGTTTTAAGAATATTTTTTCCCGTAGGTAAGCCAACAGTTAATAAAAAGCTGGTAAACTCACAAAAAGGATGTTGACTTTCCACCCCTATTTTTCATTGTCTTTGTGTTTGGTCTTATTCAGGAGAGTTCGTGATGATTTGCGTACTATTGAATCAAGGCAACAATTTAGTCTGAAATGTCATTATATTTAGCAGATTACTGGAAAGATTACATTGATATAATGTAATTGAAGATACACGAATTGAGTAAATAAATATACAGGAACTGATATATATCGAGGTAGTATTTGCCGTGGACTGAAAATAGTTGGGATTACATCGGAAACTTGGGAGCGCTGGACAGTTGTTTCTTCCGTAGTGTGGTACTCTTCAGCACCCACGACCTGACCAGGGATCGAACTCAGGACCTTCAGGTAACATTTACTGTGAGAGCGGAAGTTGTACAATAAAAAGAGAGCGAAAAATATTTTCTGCATATTTAGAAAGGTTATATAATATATGTATGAAAAATACCTGATTTAAGTTAACTACTAGTTCGGAGAGTAGAGTCAAGGATGAGAAATGGAATTACAATAAACGTGTGAGATCGATAACGTTACATGATGATTATCAGCAACACTAGAGTTTTACTATGGTAGACACAAACTGATGACTGTTTCTTTCTGAATACATAAGTTTGGTTTTATTCGTTTAATGGCTACCACTTCAGAGAGGCACCAAATCCAAACCCATCTGTTTCTTAATTATTTCAGTCGATTTCTGAGTATCAACTTCCTGTCCACTATCAATAAGGAGACGAGCGATAGCGCTGTCGAAGATTTCTCCACCTCAGTGGCAAATTCTTTGGAATATACTAAGATATGCAGTCACAAACCCTTCTTTCTGTCCTCTAATTTATATGCCTTTGCATGTACATCTGAATTCGTTCATACAACTGAAGGTAACGTGAAAGCGGGACTTGTCAAACTTAAACTGTCTCAGTAAACAATTCATCTGGTAAGGTACGTTTAACCTGGTATCTGATTAGGTTCGTTCATGAGGCAGTATTTATTCTGGAAGCAATGTCACCTTTGAAGCTAAGATGTAGGGAAAGAAGTTTCTTCCCCTTATACAACACACTTTCCATTTTTACTTGATATTTTCTTGCATTTATCAATGAGTTTTTGTGGATATCCATTAATCACGGATGTAATTTTCAACAAGTCATTTTGTCTTCCGGCATCTCTTTCGAAGAAAGATATCTTATGCGACTTAGAAGTGTTTTCACTACTCCTGTCTTATAATCTGTCGCACAAAAACTTAAAATTGACATACAGTCCACTCCATAAATCCTTACGATAGATAGACATTTGTATATTACCATTTACAGGATGTTAGATTGCAGGATCGATCAAAGAAACTTCTCACTCTGTTCATACTCTATTGTAACTTCTATGTTTTAATGTGCTTAGTTGAGTAGACTAAGTAAATAAGAGACATTTGCCAGGTTACTGCAAACAATGAATATATCATCAGCATACATACTGTTGAATGTTGTCTTATCGATTGCATACTTCATACTCGTACGTTAACTGTATTATAAAGATACTAGCTAGTATGGAATCTAAGAGACTACTCATCGCAACTCCATCAGTTTGACGATCCACATGAGGAAAGGTGTTTGAATTCTTCTTTGGGTGAAGGTAGAAGATCGGAATGCTGACACAGCCTCTGGAGTTTCTTTCAAAGATATCCTCTTAAATACTAAAGATATATCTAAAGACACCATGGATTTATCAGGATTGTGTAAAACTTCCAGTCTTTGAACAAATTCAAAGCTATTTTCCAAGTCTTTCCAGCAAACTGCAGACATACATCAACAGCTGCCGCTCGATAGTGAAAATCAGATGGCCAGAAAGAATAAGCAACAAGGAACTCTGGTCTGGCAACGAACCAACGAAGCAAGAACCTATCGCCCAACATATAAGCAGAAGAAAGTGGAGATGGATTGGACTGGACATACACTGAGAAGACCATCTGGGGACATTACATGCAAGACCTTCGAGTGGGACCGAAATGGAAAACGACGAGTTGAGCGTCTGAGGGTGACGTGGAGGAGATCGTGTGAAGAAGAAATGAAAGCTTCTGGGCAGTTGTTGAGTCAGGTTCAAAAGACTGCAGAGAACAGAGTGAAATGGTGACGTGCTACTGAAACCCAAGGAATAAATAATAATAATCTTCCAAGCCATGAATTGCCAACTTTCACTAATTAGTTTCACGTACTCTGCAAACCGACGAGCAAAGTTACCATAGACAATATGGGTCTCATCGGGACATTAAGTTTATGTGCCTTTTATAGGTCATATAAATACGGATTGTGGTCATTATGAATCAAGTTATCAATAAAATTCTTCTTCAAAAAATCATGCTAATTCCTTTCAATTAGCTTTTCTGTAGCCTCAGTTAGAACTGTCAATTATAGATCCTAGTGAATCATCGACAATTGGTCTGGCTTTATGTCCATGTGTTTGTCCATAATGACCATACTAGAGCCCTTGTCCGGTTGAAATATTTTCTCAATGCTGTTTTATAAACAGACAGAACTTGTGAATTGTGAAACTGGTATTGGTTGGTAATATCAACTAGTTTGAAATGAAACCAACTTTGTTTCTGATCATTCATTGGCTTTAACTATCACAATTGGTCCAACTTCTCCAAAATATTCGTTGAATCTTTCCATATATTGACAAATTTGCCGTTAATCCTTGTATATTTATTGACTCAATTCATGTTTCTTCAGTTATATTATATCAATGTTATCTTTACTTCAAGCTGGTAATTTTCTAGCAAATTGATTCAAGTTCGCAAACGTTTTGCATAATTTAATATTAAAATTGTTTCGGATTGTAAGTAGCTAATGCGAAAGCTCGAAATGAAATGGATCCATGCTATTCTGCTAAAACTGTTCTCCCTCTATTTAAATTTGTGTACACAGTTGTCTTTGTCCATTATCGCCACAATAAAATGGTGTCCGATTGGAAGGTAGCTGTGGGGTCACATTCCCGGCGATCTCAACTGTTTACACTATTCATTATTTATTTTACCGGTTGATCCTATCGAGAACCTTTGTCAACTTGATAAAAGTAGGTACAATTCTCATAATACATACATTTTGATATCATTTAGGTTGTAAACAATTGAGAAGAATCCTTGCAGTTATAATAATGAGCTCATATTATTCTGCTACACTTGTTCTTGTTGTGTCCGACAGTAACAAGACTCCACTGTTGAAAGAGGCATTTTAATACAGTTGACTTGTAATCTTTCTTTTTTTCTGCCGCGTATCATAAAACTCGAAACACAATCGAACCAGAATACAGCATTAGCTCAGTATGATTGCTGTTTGGTTGTATAAAACTAAAAACCATGTTATAGAAGAATAGACCTCTAATTTTTAAGAGACATACACGATTAAAATTTACTTCAAACTGATTAATTGCCTATAACAAACATTGAAGACTGGTTCAAGTGAGCGGTGTCAGTCTTTTCCGATCTCTTTTTGGGGAAAAAAAATTAAAAAGTAGTCCGTAATGCTAGGATATTATTTCAACAGATCACCGGAATTCTGGAAAGTGAAAGGATTCAAACAATTGCGATTGTTACTTGATTGGTGTCCTGCATTTCTAATTAGATACGTGGAGATCTCATCTCCTAAGTTAATAGAGTTTTCTGATTGAATGGAGAGTTGTTATTTGTGAAGCATGAAATAGAGGTGTTTAGAAATCTACACTTAACCAGTCTAAAGAACTTAACCTATTGCCGTATTATTCTGATCAGATCGAAAGAGAGAAGGCCAACTATGAATTAAACCCTTTCGTGTGTATAGGTTAAGACTAGGGATGAGAAGGTCAGTTTGAAGCACCAAACAGTAATGTACTGAACGGTCATTTGCTTTGTTTGCATTTCTCTCAGGTTGACACTAAGCATATTGGCAAGTCAGCCAGTCCGGTTTGATGAGAGTTTACGGATGAGTTTTGCTAAGTGAAGCCATGGTCTGTTAGCCTAAATGCACTAACTCAATGACTGAGTTACGAATTCGAATCCCACTCCAACTATAATACCTTCAAGAACATATGCAAATAATGCAATTCGGCAACATTTACTCGTTGATGTATTAGGCGATTAGTCACCCTTTGTTGTATGAGTACTGTAATGGTTTAGACACTCAAATTTTCGTAGATGTGACAAAATTTGAGGGAACGACCGAATTATAGAAAGTTCGATGCACAATCAGAACCTAAATGAAATTACGTCTTTTGGTGCTTTCTGCATGAAGTGTTGTTGACTGCATGAATGTTATGAATATAAGTTATGTCATCTTTTCATATCGCTTCATTGTTTACTCCATGTGTTACGGCATTGACTCGAATGTAATAGATAATAATAATAAACAATAACGTAGTAAATATTTAATACAGTTCTTTGACACATTTAAGTAGAGTGAGAACAACAACTTTAGCAAAACAGCATGGATCCATGTTTTTTCGCGGTTTCTCATCAAAACAATTTAGACATCAATTTTTCCAAATTTTAGGATACCTGAATCACTTTGATAGAGAATTATCGGCTTGCAGGAAAGATAACGTCGATATGACGCAAGTGAAGATACTCGAAACGAGTGAATAAATATGCAGAACTAATAGTAATTTTGCCAACATATAAAAGGAATAGAATAGTATTTTAGAGCAGGAAAGTTAGATGAGTGGGGGAGACGAATGTATTGAGAAAGGCTACATAAAATATGTTTGAAAAGGTCATAAGATTCATAGAAGCTAAGAATTAATGTGAGCAGAATTCAGATAATTAGGTCAAAAGTATGGAATGAAAAATAACAAAAAAACCAACGAGGATATGTCAAAAAGCTGACTGTCAACAAAACAAAGTCTTTACCATGATAGGTACAGGCTGATAACTTTTTCTTTCTGGACATATAATTTTGGTTTTAATCGTTTATTGGCTAAAGCTTCAGAGAAACGCAAGAAATTCGAAGTTATCTGTTTACTAATTATTTTGAACGTATTCTGAATATATAAACTTTGTGTTCATTAGAGAATAAGGGCCATCACCTGCGTACAATTCAGCTTCAGTAACACTGGTCTTGATTAATTCGCACATACTGTAAAAATATTCATAAATTGTGAAAAATACATTGTTACTGTAGTCACTTTAATTTTGTAATTAGTTTATTGTGAATTAGTACCGATTCATTTTGATTTCTGTGATTGCTCATTTTTATCAGACAATCACAACCTTTTCCTCAAGGACCATCTGCAGTGGACAAGATAGTAGATAACAGGAATCAAAGTACTCTAAGACAGTCTCTTCAGTGTGGCAGTTCATGGGGTAATCAGTATACAAGTACACTCCAAAAGAACATGATCGTAAGTAGCTGGTTTATTTGATTCTAATTTATAGTGTCCCTATAAATTTACCTAAAATGTAAGGTATGAAATGTTTTTGGTTATTTGTGGGGCAATATTCCTTGTCATTATTTGCGTCACAGGATCTAGTATGGCAAGTGGCTATGCGGATAGAATCTGTTAGTGAATATTGATTGTATCCATATGCTTAGTGAAGATTTTACCGATAGCTACCCGTCCCAATCTTGTGAGGAGCACAAAAACCATCATATTAGTACAACCCCATTAGAATAGGTTATTGTGTGCAGATATATTGTAGCATATCAAAAGGTAGAATAAAATGTACTTACCTTTGAACACCTGGATTTACAATGTTCACAGTAATCTGAGTTTTCTTGAAATGTAAGGACTCTCCGCGTAAGCTTAAGGCTCAAGTAATTTCTTACTGATATTTAAAGATAGCATCTCTGTGCTATCGATTGTGCAGGTTACGCATAGGGCCATTTTAAGGAACTGTTTGCATCTAATTATGTGTCCAAGCGGTCATAACGTTTTTCTGGAGTTATATATATATATATATATATATATATATATATATATATATATATATATATATATATATATATAATATATATATATATATATATATATATATATATATATATATATATATATATATATAACCGTTTGCATCACGTAAAGACTATGGTACTAACTGCTTGTGTGTGTTTATAAGACCGCTTGCTAAATGTTTAGAATGCTATGCAGTTAAATGACTGCTTCTATTCCAAACCAGTGCTACAAATGAATTTAGTTATTTCCGGTATTTGATTAGTTTCATCGTAAGCCAAAGTGGTTGGAACAGATGTTCCATCTTAGTTTGGCAAGTACTACCTAGCACATACACTCAGTTCGATTTGAAGTTAAATATTTGAACTTGAGGTTATTCGTTCCGAATGATTCCAATTAACAGTTTAATCTCTTTTGCTTTGCTTCTTTTTAATAGGAGCCAAATGACACCCCTAAATCTCCAGATATTGAATTTGAAAATAATTTATCTCTAATGGGTGATGGTGTGTCTCGACTGAAGAGTTTGGCTCAAGGCATGAATGATGAGTTGAAAACTCAAAATGATCAGCTCGATCGTATGGCGCCTAAAATTCATCGAGTAACAGATACTATGTCTAACCAAAATCGTCAAATGAATAAATTGTTAGGAATTCGGCCAAAATAATGAACTGTCTGTTTTTGATTTCATCTGTCTCTCTTTTCATTGGGATGTGAAAAAAAAACAACCAAGAGAATGTGTGCGGAATTAGTCTTTCTCTTCTGTTTTTCTCAGCTTTATTCCTATTCTTCTAATCTGATATTTGCTGCCAAATATTTTTTGACTATGTATACAAAGTTAATTATTTTAATCATTCTGTGGTTGATTATTATTTCTATTTTTCCTTATCAAAAAGCTGCAAAATATACTCCTCTCTTCACTTTACTAGAATAAACATGAATAACTAAAGATAAATGAATTTCAGTAAATCATCAGTGCGAGTCAAAGTAACACCAGGTGAGTATGTCCACTATGCAAAATAACCACGTGCACTAGGCAACACGCTGAACCTATTATGTGAGGGTATATGATACAACTTGGTTGCCTAAACCATAGTGACTAGTGCCTGATTCCAACCTCTGAATAAATCGTTGAAGGCGTACTGTCGAGGATAATGAGCTCTACTAAAAGCCGCGGTTTGATGAGGGAATGAAAGCTGGATACAACGTGATTGACAGTCCTATAATGGAACATACTTTGCAATAGGCTGTGGTTAGATTTGGCAATTAGTTAGCATCTAGTTTCCTAATTCTCAGTGTAGACTGTCTAACAAACGCTTACTCTAATTATAGATATTTATATCAAGTTGCTGCTTGTGTTTTAGGATAGTTAAAGTTGGCTGTTTGGCTATCTGAAGTAAATCAACCGAGACACAAAATCAGATGAAAGACCATTCTACACTAAAATCAGTAGTACATATTCAGTTTTTCGAGTCCATAGAGGGTACCGGACAATTGTTTCCTCTGAATTTTATCGTTTAAGAAGTATGCGCTGTTGATTTCCTCTGTCAAATTATTTTCTGCAGAAAGAATGTCGAGTATTTAACGTTAGAATTTAAATTAGTACGCAATAATCCACATGTTGTAGAAATTAACTAGAAACCTAATAAAAATCACAAGAAGGATGATTACAACGATCACAAAAGTTAGAGTCCATCGAAAGGCAACCGTTAATATCTTTTTCATTGTCAAAACTTGTGGCAACATAATTTTGATGGAATACATAAAATAAATGGGTAAAATCCGCATGGATACGCTCTTTAACTCTCATGCTCTCCCTTTTGTAAGCTGTTTTATAAGGTGCTGCCGTTTTCGTATACGTGTTGAAACGTAATCTCCAACTATCACCGATATACCTTGTTGCATAGGGTACGTGGAATCGGTGGATATGACCAGATGAGAAAATATGAAGAACAGAATTGCCCCACTAAAGAAGACGCAAATGCCAAACAAAACTTCCATTTCCCAGCAGAGATTTCATCAGAAACCACCCCATTCGGGCTGATGCAACTCCTCGAGTAAGGGAAGTGGTTGATATATCCAACCATTTCACTCGCTATCATCAAACTGTGAGTAGTTGCACGCCGGTCGTGAAACATCATCTTACATTTGACGCGTGGGTAACGCATGCCAAATGTACTAAGATTTCTGCTCAACGCGTTCAGAACGCCCTGCATTTTGTCAGTGGCTCTGCATAGTAGGACAACATCGTTTGGACTCTTTAAGTCAACCAGACAATCTCCAAGGAGTAGATCAGTCTCTGTGAAGTCATACGTACCTAAGGTTATGTTCATTAGTACGTCTAGGACGAAGTTAAATCGGAACGGTGACAGTGGACATTCTTGCTAGACACTAGTTGTCAATAATTTAGGTGACAACTCAGCATAAGCCCTCTCACGAATGCGTAAGTTCGAGCACAGAGGTTTGATTGGCGCCGTGTACTTGTTTGGTACTCCTCTCTCAGTCAGACACTGTCACAACACCTCATAGTCGAATACCACCTTTAGGGTCAATAAATACGGCGTGTCGGCCGTCGGTGAATATGCCTGTGTCCCAGAACCTGTCGAAGGGTGAAAATCTGGTCAATACGCCCTCATCCAGGTCTGAAACCTGCTCGGTTCTCTTGAGTCTGTTGTTCTCGAACCCCAGTTAGGCGTCGAACTACTAAGGACCCAGTGGTCTTGGACACAATATTAGTCAAACGGACTCTCCAGCGGTTGTCACAAGAAGGCACCTCTCTTTTCTTGTAGACTGAACTGATCAATTAAGCAGGGTAGCCTGACGGGAATACCTCTGATTCGCATACACTACCTTCGTCTTTCTACTCAGTAATTTCCTATCTTTATTCTTAAAAATGGGTGGCAAACCGTTAGGTTCTGCTATTTGCATCGTTTCAGGTCCGAAACAACCTCAACTTCAAAGAAATTAAAAATGATAAGGACCTACTAGTGAGAATCCTAGTTGGAAGAATGAACAATATTGGATAGAGTTATAAAAGGGAAGAAGATATGCAGAACAGTAACCTGTTTGCAAATGGGTACCATATTGTAAGGTATAGTACTTTTCCCTTATCTGCCACTTCAATGAATTTATCTTCAGAAATACCCGTTCCCCTTTTATATAAAGTAAAACAACTTATATTTTGAATAAGTATTTCCAGGTGCTGACACAAAAACGTTCATGAATAATGATTTCAGCATAGGATATTACCTACAAGAAGAACTTCATCAGGTAAATCGTAGGAAGTTAGGATGAATTGATAAATTTTTGAATATACTGTCCAATTTTTCCACAATCAACAAGGTTAAGATAGGATACTCGGAGACGGTTACAAACTAGGAAAGTACTAGTGCTACTAAAGAAGAAATCCCTCCTACTAGTACTGTGCAGCTCTAGCTCCTATCGATTATCTCGAAGGCGTGCGTATTCACTTACTTTCCCTAATCTGTGAAGACCCTTTTCAGATACATTACGATCCCATCATATCCTCACGTAGTCAGAATAGATCTAGTCAATAGTCAGAGTTCCAAACAGTAAAAACCTCAAATCAGACTACCGAGCTAGCGAATCCGATCCCAGGGTGATGGTCACAATCAAATTCAGTGGTCACTTCTCATCTTAGTGGGAAAACAAACGAATAGCGTTCTTCGGAATGAAATCTTTATCACTTCACCAGGACACTAAATATATCCTCTATAACACTCAATGAAAGATGGAAAAATGTTGAAAACAAATTTTCTAGCACTGTGTTTATTCAACTACTTACCACCATATAAATTCATTTATATGGAGCGATAAGCATAAGTATACACACTCGAAGTACACTACAGGTATACCGGTATATTTATATGAGTCAACACAGGAACTGTTAGTCCACGTTAGACTAAAAGTTTCATAAACAACTAGTATTCCTTACTCTTAGATTATTCTGATTACCTTCTTAAAATATTAAGGAATTTCGTGCAGGTAGCAACTGGATTTCATATCTCACAGATATGTATATACATAAAGTATTATGTAGATTGTAATTTAACAAATTCCTTCTTCTTTAAGCAAATTGGTATATTCAATACTATAGACTGACCGGTATCATTTTACGTCAACTAAAAATGGCAGGGGAAACCAAAAAAACTATGAAGTTAACAAGAAGTCAAGTTAATAGCAAAAATACTTTGCAAGAAAATGATGCTGAAAGTTAGTAGATACAAGGTTCGTTACATCAGGAGGTACTCTGCACATATTCAGAGAATTCAACACTCGGAGGTAGGAGATGGAAGAAGGGGATTATCTAAGGTCCATGTTGTACGCAGTTTGGAAATATGATTTGAGGCATTTGAATTTTCACAGTAATTTGTGATACCTATATTACCAAGACTATTATCAGTATTAGTACTCCTAGTAGTAGATCGTAAAGTCGATTCATCATTTATAGGTTGATTCTGCTGTACAAAAGTTGGTCGCTGGATGAAATCTCATTATATTTATTGTTTTGATAAATATCTTTTGAATACTGTTGCTCTCCAAGGAAGAACCACTGGAAATTCGAACAATTATGATTAGTTTCAACAGTTAAAGCGTCTTGATCCGTGGGTTGTTGAATCACAATAGTCTTTGATTCACTTCGAGGCTGTCGAGATATAATACGGCGTTTAACAGGATAGTATACTTTTTAGGCGAATCATTATCAGTCAATGGACTCTGTAAAGCTTTTTTCTTACTGAATGCATTACATTGTGATAAAGTAGAACAGGTTGGACCATTAGCCTGTTGTTTGAATGAGATTGACAGTTTTTCTTTCCCGGACGTTTCAAGGTAATTGTTGAAGTTGTTAGAGTTGCTGGTCCCACTGCTGGAAAAAGTATTGAAGTCATTGATTTGTGACGCTGAAAACCAATAAAAAACCCGCAGTTAATCAATTAGTAATCAACCTATTAATAATCGCTCCTCAGTGGATAGATTTAAATTCGCCCAAGAAAAGGGGATTAAAACGAAAATAGCATTGTGGTAGTAGAGCCTAGCAATCGTCTATTATTGATTTTGTTAGAAACGCAAACGCTGAATACGGTGTGCTGTAAAAGGGCTGCACCACTATAGTATAGGGATAAGTAGAAACGAATTGTAGATGTCAAAAACGGAGGTACAGTTGCATAAGATGCATTCTCAAACGCCAATTGCTTGTAATTCTTTTTATAAGGAATAGGAAAGAAATCTACTGAACGGTCAATAATGGCTATGATTCTCATTCGAATCTGATGAAAGTTTTAATCCCATGAGTCATGTGGTTTTTACGATTACACAGGAAGCTGTGATGCAACAAATAGATGCTTACGCAGTTCCGTAATTCAGGTGTTTGTTTACTCCTTCCAATCAGTCCCAATAATATTATTCAATATTTACTTTAGAAGTCGATTAAGTCGTAAATTTAAAACATGTTCAAACCACTGAAGCTGATACTATAATATTATAGAACAACAATCCATTCCTAAACATACATTACCAAGCCTTAGTACTATTTCAATGATATTGCCAAAAATATGGAGATGATATTAGTGGACAACAGCATCATTGAACGAAATCAGCCTGAAGTTTCCAGGCTTTGAGCGACACCAGATGCACATGAAATATTTTACAATTCTATAGAAGTCATGAAAAAGAAACAATCGGTCCAAATTCTTACATTATATTCTTCCTTTCTCGAAGTTCCCTAGGTGCATGTATTTTCTTTATTACAATCGATATTTTTTCTAATGTTTCCCTCTTTCGTCATAACTCTCTACGACTTTTGAAAATATGTTTTATCATTTCTCGCTTTCATCTTGTTAATGTCATGTGTGGCAACCTGGACGGTTAGTAGTACAGTACTGTGGCTAATTATGTTGATACTAGCTTTCCAGAAAACACTCGTGTTTAACAAGCAACTTCAGATCACTACTCTCTCCTTAGTATCATCATCATCATTATCAACATAGGACCAGGCATTACTGCGTAACGGTCCGAGTTGCCACACCTCATATCAGCACATCAAGTAAAAAGGTAGTGAGGTGAAGGATGAAGATAAGTGAATGCAGTCAAAAGAAATATAAAGTACGAGAAGAAAGGAAAGAGGAGTGACAAAATAGTGAGATTCGGTATAGCGTTGTTAAGATGAGGATAATGTGTGTATACATCTGCGCCACTGACTTCGGTTCTGAGCCATATCACCTAGGGTCTCCAACCACTGGTTCCTCTTGTCCCGTGGACCCCAACCACCTAGTCTGCATCGTCCTACATGGCTTAAACCAACAGTCAGAGACTTCATACATTGGTGCCATGTTTTAGTCTGGCCACCTCGGGCCTTTTTCCAGCCTGAACCCACCTCAGCCAACATTGTGTGACGAGGCAATCGGTGACTAGGCATACGTAGTACGTGTCCCAACCATCTCAGTCGATGAAGGTTCACAACCTCGTCGACTGACTTACCTCTTCTCCCTAAAACTCTACACCTAACTTCTGCATTACTCACATGGTGACACCACGGAATACGTCCTATACTACGAAGGCAACGGTGGTCAAACACCTGAAACCTTCTCATGTCTTCCACTTTCAATGGCCATGTTTCACAGCCATACAGTAGAACAGAGCGGACTGCTGTGCAGTACACGCGACCCTTAATAGACAAACGAATATCACGGCGGCGCCATAGGTGGCGCAAATTGGCAAAAGCCAATCGAGCCTTTTGTATCCGTGCAGAAATCTCATCGGCAACTAACCCACCGGGTTGATCCTACTTCCCAGGTAAGTGAAGTGGTCAACACACTCAACCACTTCACTCTCTATTGTTAACCGCGGTACCGCTGAAGACCAGTCCTGGAGCAAAAATTTGCATTTGGGTGGTGAAAATCGCATCCCAAACATTCTCAAATTCCCACTCAAAGTGTTCAGAAGACTCTGCATCTTGTCAGCGTCTTCACCTAACAGGACTATGTCATCTGCATATTCTAGATCTAAGGAAAATTCACCTGTGATCCGGTCAACGTCTTTGTAATTAGGTGACGAGAGGGAAACCTCCATAAGAATATCTATGATAAAATTAAATAAGAATGGGGATAGTGGGCATCCTTGACGGACACCACTTGATGAGTATAGCTCCCTGGACAACTCACCATAGGCTCTAACATGCCCACAAGTGTTCGAGTAGAGAGCTTTCAATAAGGTGATGTACTTACTAGGCACGCCTTTCAGTGACAGACACTGCCATAAGACTTCTCGATCAACGGAGTCAAATGCCGCCTTCAGGTCGAGAAATACAGCTATTGTCGGGCGTCTGTAAGCATGCCTATGTTCCAGGACCTGGCGCAGTGTGAATATTTGGTCGATACATCCACGGCCAGGTCTAAAGCCTGCCTGGTTTTCTCGGGCTTGCTGTTCCCGAGCTCCACTCAGGCGTCGGAGAATTATAGAACTTAGGATCTTAGACACTATGTTTGTCAGGCTGATTCCTCTGTGGTTATCACAAGAGGACTTCTCGCCTTTCTTGAAGACTGGGATGATGAGTGACTTAGACCAGTCGGAGGGGATCGTATTTGATTCCCATATACTGGCTAACACTTCCGTTAGCCTGACTAAGAGAACTCTACCACCATTCTTGTATACCTCAGCAGGTAGTCCGTCTGGTCCTGCTGCCCTTCCCCGTTTCAGGCTACCTACCGCTTTCTCAACTTCTTCTAGTGTTGGGGGACCTGTCTCTATGTCCCATTCAGGGTCCGACTGGATAGCGGGCAGCGCAATGGTGGCTGGAGGCCAGTTAAACTGTTCCTCAAAGTGTTCTGCCCATCGTCCCAGTCGCCTTCCCTGCGAGTGAATCGCAGATCCGTCCTTCTCCGCTATAACCTCACTAACTGTTGTTGACCATTTCCCCCCAGTCTCCTTAATAAGTCTAAATAACTGTCTACTGTTACCGATCGCCGCTGCCTTTTCCATCTCTTTAGCCTTTGCTGCCCACCACTGTTCACGATCGTTGCGCAGACTTTTCGTCAGTTTATTTTTAAGTTGCGCTCGCTCTTCATTGTACTCAGAGCCTGCAGGGATGCATTCACGTGCATCCATTAGTTTGGAAGAAGCTGCTGATATCCACTGGCTCTTTTTAGCCATTATCTTGGAGTCGGCTACAGTCTCCAGTGCTGCTTTTACAGTAGACTGAAGATGGCACCAAGCTTCTTCTGGATGAGTGACAGTCTTTTGTTCCGATAACTGCCTAGCCAACTTCTCACTGAACACGGCTTTGGTGTTTTCGTTGTCCAGCAGAACTCGTAGTGGTTTTGTTGCCAAATTTTTTCTACGTCCATTGAGACGCAGGCATATACGTGCTCGGACCAACGCATGATCGCTGTCCAAACACGTACTCCAGAAGGAGCGGCAGTCTTCCACCGATCCTCTCCAGCGATGACTAATAGCAATGTGGTCTATCTGTGTCCATCGCTGAGTCGAGCTCGGTGGACGCCAGGTCAGACAGTGCCTTTCTTTATGTCTGAAATTTGTGCTGGCTAAAAATAGGCGGTTATCTGAGCATAGTTGTAATAGGCGATCACCGTTATCTGTACGTTCAGCTGGGATTCCGAAAGTGCCACCTAAGTGCCTTTCTGCCTCACTCAGTCTACCCACCTGTGCGTTGAGGTCACCTGCAACAACCACTACGTCCGAACGTTTGGCTTTCGAGAGGAGGTTAGACAGTTTATGGTAGAACTCGTCCTTCACTTCATCCGAACTACAGTCAGTGGGTGCGTAAGCAGAGATTACAAAGAGACAACGGCGAGTCTCACTATTCCTTTTAGTTCTCACTGTGCCGTTCAGCCTCATAGCGCAGAGGCGACTATCAACTGGGATCCAGTCTAGTAGTGAGTTTTCTGCCCTGGTGCTTAATGCTATACCTACACCTGCAAGACCACGAGAGCTAGCTATCGAATCTCCAGAAACTCGAAGGGTGAATTTTGCAGATTCACCAGATTGGTCAGGAGAGGTCAGGTGAATAACCACACTTGGGTCCTGTATGCGTGTCTCACAAACACAGCACACATCCATGCCCGAGTTGCTAGAGTCTTTGCCAACGAAGCCTGTTGGCCAATTTGACGGAGGGTGCGGACATTGAAGGCTCCAATATGTAATTTGGAGCGTGGTTTAAGGAGACCAGGGATGCTGTTCTGTGGACTCAGATCGTTGTCGAAGGCTGCAGAGGTAGGAGAAATTGAAGATGATGCAGCATCATTAATTAAGAGACGTGAAGGAAGATTAGAAGGTAATGATGGAGGAGGAGGATAGCAGTCAGAAGAAACTTGGGTGCTGACAGAGTTGTGAGGGCGGTTGACACTTCCCGGCTGCCCACACCGTGGAAGGCTATTTCTTCTTAAGGTACCTGAAAGAGATTTGTGTGACCGCAGAGCCCATCGGACATCTGCTTGAGGCCTGTCACACCCAGCCTTTTGAGTATGATTATTTTGAACTTTTGTATTTTTGGGGCCGGATGGTCGAAAGGAAACGACAAGTGAACCAACACCGCCGGCCCGGCAGACCGTGGGGCGTGGTGGAGTGTGTTATTTTTGGGGCCGACCTTTTCTAAGCCCCCCTTCCACTGAGAAGGCAGCATCAGCATGGCACTGCTGGTCATCCAAGGGAAACACCTTACTGCTGTCACACCCCATCCAGCTAGCAGCAGTACGACTTCGCCCTCAGACCCCCATCATAGTGTAGCAATTTACACTATAACGGTAACTGCTTTTCGTCTAACCACTACCCAACAGACCTTTCTGGTATGGTAGGACCTCGAGGGAACAAGCGTTCCACCAGCATAGCTCGTTGGGTCATTGTGATATGCAAGCCCGACCACCACGTCAAGGTAGCAGCTATCGGTCGGGCCTTAGTATATTGAAGGTTGCTTTAATGTCAAAACCTACTTCACGCCTAACACCAAGCATTTTTACGAAAGTAAGAACGTAATCAGTACATACATAGCCTTTTCTTCATTCTCCAGTTTCTTCAACATTTCTCACTATGTGCGTACGGTAAAAGCGAGCACCACTCAAGACTCAGGTGATCACAGGACTTACACAGTGAAACATTCTACACACCTCGCCCAATTTTTCGTAAATGGTCAGAGCGAAGGCTTGAAGCTTCAGAAACTTCCTTTGCACCTCAGTTTTTATTTCAAATGAAACAAATCATAAGGGGTCTCTATGTTTACCGGGATGATGTTGTTTGAACTGAACACTGTCTTGAGACCTACGTGTAGACTACGCTACATGATCTGAAGTACAATCCAGTTCGAGTGGCGTGAAAGTTTGTGTACTGACCTATGAGAACGTATGAAGTGCAACAATATCTTTTACATTCATCAAAGAAGACTGGAATTCTCTGAAAAGCCTTCATAACCAATCATGGCATGTAGAATATTCGCGAAAACCACGTGACCATACGTGTGTCTCAGATTGGCTAACGGACTATCTAGAAAAGTGTAGAGCATACTAAAGCCACCGAAAATATACACCAATAATTTTTTCTACAGGTTCAACTTGACAATAAACCTTTCATCGGTTTCTCCGCTTCCTTCTGTTTTCGAGAGACCTTCAATGGTGAAGCTTAAGTTTGTTGTTCAAGAGGCTATATATATCCCACAAGAATATATTAGAGATGCACTTATTTTATGAAGGCTAGGGACAACGACCAGCTGCTCAAGCAGCGGCGGATAGGACAGGGTTCAGAATTATGAGTGAATGGCTGATAGGTATGAAAAATACCAGGAATTGAAAGGAAGCGTACATGACGCCAAAACAATTTGCTTACAAAATATCTAGTACAGAGTTCACTCATATGCCTTGCTTAGAAACATCGTAAGCTGTTACACAGATGGCCTAACTTTCAGTATACCAAAGAAATAAACAGAAAAATATGGCATTATTCATTCGTACTCGCAACATTTTTACTTTCTTTCAAGTTCGTTTCCCGCTCAGAAGTGAACATATTCGATTGTGAATTCTTGTCAGATGGTTCATTTCTACTAGGGTTGGTGAGTTATCAATTCGCGGCTTGAGCTCGTATTCAGGAGTCTTTTTACTGGAATGTTTGTTGATTCCTTGTTTGAGACCGCCTCTCACTAGTGATGAAGCATTTATTCCTATGTTCGCCGGTTTATAGGAACCTGACATTTTACTGGCACAGGTGACGGAAACTGCTCTTAACGATAATGTTCGGGCTTGGGATACCGGAGAGTCTGACAAGTGATCTGACTGGCCCGATAGTTTCCTAAAGCTTCTGAATGAGTGGAAGCTGGTTTTGTTCTTTTCTCCAGTCTGAACTGCGAATCGATGACGTTGGATTGTGTAAATGCACCGGATACTTGGGAGTATGCTTTGCTGTTGTTCTTACATTCATTGTATCGGCAGTTGCCCTGAATAACAGTACTCTTTCCGATTCTCAAGTTGTTTTCTGTGCAAGGCTTATTCTCATTCTGGATTTGTTGCTTCCTGCTTTTGGGGATTTGGTTATTTGTACGACAGGGTAGTATATTCGGTTTGTATTGTGCGTCAGTGCTTTCAATCCTGATAATGCAAACATCTCGTTTTCTGTAGGTATGTTAAGGAAAAAATAAGAAAGTTAAACACTAGAAACTGTTTTACTTACTACACACTTAAAGCATACGGCTAATCAACATCAATATAAAGCCTGAACATTACTACACAACAGTCCAAGTTGTCACACCACTCGTCATACCAAGATAGAAGCCTAAAAGATGATAGATAGAGAAATTGATCAAAACTCGTAGAAAGTCATAAAAAGAGGAGTCAAAATAGTAATGAAATGTGATATAATGATTGGGATGAAGATGATGTAGGTCACGTTGTAAGAAAACGGCAAAGAATGAGACGCAGAAGAATGTTTATTTTGACACTTTGTATATTTATGATGAAATATTGTAACATTTTCATTGAACTATTCATTTGCACAATGTGTTTCATTTCCTCTTCTTCTTCTATCCCGTTTCGCTCCGGATACACGCACGTTATCCTTCGCGTTCCTCTGTGTAGAATATTTACCCGTCGCTCGTAATTGCCTGAATTCTGCTGACCGTTCAACATATACTACTTATGTGGATTCTTATATTTACCACCCAATACAATATTAAACAGTCTCTAATTGCAGAATTTAGGTGTTATGTGGATCTTCATCATCAAACTAAGTGGTTAATGCGAACAGTCAGAGGCCTCATGAACAGATTTGAGTTTTCTGGCCACCTTTAACTTTTTCAAGCTTATATCTGCTTCAACTAACACTACTTATCGGAGTGAATAAAACAAGCAACACATTATCTCGTTTCTGAGGAAAGAACAAAATACTAATATCAACCTAGGTTCAAAATCAGCTGACATTTAATGACAATCTATCGTCACTGAAAAGCAGTGACCAGGATATCATAGTTATCATGCAAGTTGAGATCATTTACTGATTACTGTCAAACTAGCAACACCATTATGTTTCACACTTCAGAGAGAACCGCAATCAACTAACTTACACAGTCAGAAATATAAGAGTAAAACTTTTCACTGTGGTAGAATTTAATTCCATTTATATTGGTTTATAAGACTTATCACAACGAGTAGCAGTATTGTTAACTGGATTATGTTTCGGATATAATTTATTGTCTATGGACAATAAACTATGTCCGAAACGTTGTCTTCTGAGTTGATGACAACTAGTAGTATCAGCCAGGGATGCTCACTGTCACTGTTCTTGTTTAGTTCTGTAATGGATGTACTAATGGATATCATCTTAGGTACCTTCGGTCTAACACGGATTGACTTACTCAATGGAGTGCATCTGGTTAGCTTGGAGTATGTATACGCTATGATCCTGCTAGGGGAAGACGTCGACAAAATTAAGGGTCTTCTGAGTGTGTGGAGCGAAATGTTGAGTATTTTTGGTATGTGTTTCGCGCCAGCCCAAAGTAAGATGATGCTCCAGGACTGGTCTGCTGCAAGTAATCCCAGTTTATTGATATGCGGTTAAGTGGTTGAATGCACCAATCACTTCAATTTCTTGGGAGTTGCATCAGTCTGAATGGGCTGGTTGTTGATGAAATCTCACTCTAGATTGAGAAGGCTCATTTGATATTTGCCAGCTTGCATCGTTTCTGGAGCCCACTGGTGAAATATCCGACTATTCATTAAAGGACGAGGAAACTGTGCTGCGGTCAGGCTTGTCTTGATACATGACTATGAGACATGGCCGTGAAAAACAGAAGGCATGAAGCGGTTACAGGGTTTCTGATCAGAAGTGTCTTTGTAGCATTGTTCACAGATAGCCTTATGTAGGTTGTGAACCTCCGCCGACTGAAGTGCCTTGATTATGTGCTGCAGCAGCCGACGACGTGTGGTTGTAACCGTATGGTGTAGTGTAGATTATATTGTTGGGGTCCTTGATATGACAGGAATTAATTGTTGGAGAAACTCGGTGACATGTCTGAAAATCTGTCAGGATGGTATGGATGTATTCACTGTTCCAAATCTTTTAAAGCTTGAAGGTTTTAACTTACTTTAACTTTTAAATTTCTTCTTCAACACACCTTTATCTCATTTGATATCATTTTTCTTCTGTCCACTTGTTCTTTGCATGATATTGCGAAGGGTAGCAACTTGAACCGAATCAGGTGTGTGTGAGATACTACATTAATGTTATCTGTCTGTCATGGGACAGTAACCAATTTCATGCTGTCAAGTTCTAAGTGTTGACCGAATTCTGTGGATCATTTTTGCACTGCGGTTACCAAGTTGGAAGATTTAGCATCACAGCACAATTTGATTGACGTTAGATGGTTGGAGTTTACCGGGACGGCCAAGGTTCCCCGCTTGTCGCACTCGTCAGAAAAGTGCATTTGAAACCTCGAGGGAACTAATGGTCCTTATGAGTCCTGGGAAGTTAGTTTATGAGGAGGTGAAGCTTTCAACTTATTAATCATTGGCCCGAAGATAAAGCGTGGACACATCTGCACCATTGTGATAGATTCTTAGCTATGCCATCTAGCGTCTTCTGGGTGGAAAAATTAAACGGCGAAGTTAAACACTGATCACTAATCCCAGAGAAGTGCAAACACCTCATCTATTTTTAAATCCTAAACATCTTACTTCTTTCTAATTGTTTCCCCACTTTTTCTAGATTTATGTCCACCCTTGTACTTTGTGCAAAATGCTTCGGTTGCGATTGAAATACTCATTCTATACTTTTGTTCAGAGTGCAATAACCAGACCTGGTTTGCTTTCAGACATGAAGTTCGAAATTCTCGCATTTATCTGTAGTTTTTTCAGTAGAATACGTGATAATTAGTCCGATAACGTTTTCGAATTTCAGTCACAAACTGATAATAAAAATTATACACAAGGAAAATGGGCTTTAGCCTCTTTTTACTTTTCTCCGTCCTTATTGATTTGGCTGGCTTTATATGGGGAGTTGACTTGGTGGGGCTGCAACTGTCGCAGGACGCTGAAAAAATTTAAGAAATAAAATTTGAAACTGTGACCAAAATATCAGTGGGTTTGGAGAAAATAAATTTCTGAGCGGTATTTATAATCAAATAAAAAACACAATAATACAAAGCTAAAAATCTACCGAATCACTACTGAGTGGGAAAAAAAGCCCTTTCTAAACAGAGTTAATTTAAAGGACGTTGAAAAACACGACCTTTTTTACACATTAAGTGAAAGAGCAAGAAAGTCTACCGTATATTTTGCACCTTTTATACATAATATTGCGTCATGATAAGTCAGTATCTACGCCTAATTTGAAAAATAGAGTGAAGTAGCTAAGAAAATGGATTATCTGCTGTGAAGATTAACATTAACCCTTGAGGGTTAGCAGCTGACAAAATCTCAACGCTGATAGGCAATATTTAGTTTATTTTTCTCCATTAACACTTATTTGGTCGTAGGCGAAATAATCAAATGTAAAGTCACGGTACAGTAAACTCCGTACATGATGGTGATTTGATGTTCTCTGAGCGCTGATATATTGTTGTGAACGTTTCATCACCAGGCTTGGTGACATTTTCAGCACTGAATTCATAAAGAAGTATTTTTCATCACTTTAGACTCCATAAGAGTATTATTCACTATCGCATGTGTTTGTGAAACACGAACATCAAAAGTGGGGGATTTATAAACCTGGAAATTGGTGCATTAATAGATAATAGACGTAGGTTGATGAGACGATGAAGTCTCATGGTCGGAATATACAGATAGAAGGGATAGAAACAATCATGTAAAACGGATATGTGTTGCAGTTTATCATTGGCGTAGAAGTCGGGTAGCACCAAAGTCAACTCCATACATGGTTCCTAAGAAAAGTGTTCACATCACCACACCAAACAGACGGGAGCTGAAAAGTATGATTTTGAGACGTAGGTTAACATCAATCATTAGGAAAACCTATATAGCAGCCAAGCTTATTACCGTGGAAAAAACGAAACGTATGCTTCACTAAAAACCTAAACGCAGCATAAGTGATCACTTTCCATCCCATTATGCTTACCAGTTTACGTATGCGTATGGTCATGCATATATAAGGAGGAGTAATTGAGCCATGCAGTTGAGGGTAGGAGAACATGTACCTAAATGGCTTCAAAAACAAACGGAGTGTGAAACTTTGATAAGTGCAGGTTGGAGACAATCCTCTTCATCTACAGCTAAATAAACTATAGGAACGGGTCAAAAAATTAACGTTCAAACAGCTATTATAGTTTTACATAGAAAGAGTCAGGGATGCATACTGAGATTTTCAAAAGCAATAGCCCCACGCAAATTGAAACCGCCTATATGTGTACAAAAACAATTCGTTCTCACACTACACCTACACTGATAAACTTTGTTTTATTACTATGATTAGTATTAACAATATTCTTCTTCTTTTTTGTCCTCACATCCTTCAGTTTTATACAAACTGACTTCACAAGTAAGTGTATTATCAGACTGTTCGAAATGTTATGTCCAAATACATCACATTGCTCAGATAAACTTTATGTTGTAATTACACTATCTAAAAATATATTACCTTAGAGTAATATATCTCATCTTGATATTTATCTAAATTTTGACACAATATCAATGCTGCATATTCTCACCAACTTTTCTTACTGTTTTCTCAGCCTGCTATTAGTTTTTCTCAAATCCGTTAGTACCATTCTCCCAATTTCTTTCGCTTTTTTGGTTTCTCCTTTTCTTATTGGTGTAAAATGTGACAACTCATAATGACACAAGTATGCGAAATTTCGCGTTGTTGACTTGTTGAGCACTTATACATGCGAAGTACGCAAACCAACCATCTTAGTTTATGGACTTTCATAATTTGCTTATTTTAGTTACTCAAACATTAATATAGTCACGGCAACCATATGTGTACAGTACATTGAAAGCATCGATGGTCAAAACCTCAACTACCTTTGTTAAAGCTGGATCATAAAACAGGGCATGGTACTATGTTGCATATTCGATACATCTTTGTCAACAGAATGGTGTATATGTAGTTGAAGTTTCTGAATGAATTATGTTACAGAAACAAATTACTAAGCTGAAAGTTAAAGAAGAGACTGTTGGTAATAGTAGACCTTTCAAGGATATCAGCAATAAAACTTATTTAAGAAACCATTAGTACATTGTGATCAACAGCTTCCATGATTTTAAATAGTCCATTTTGCCAGTCTTTACTTATCAATGAAAGTCAGACACAGTCAGTAACTGTACGATTATGCTATTCGCATTCTCCTTCAATACTGAAATTGTACTAAAATTCCATAACAAACAACTAACAAAATGAGAGTATACAATCCAAAATATACAGAGTTCTACGAAATATGAAGATTTCCAGATCTGTTAAGTGGAACAGAAGAAAAAAAGGACTGTAATTCAGTTATATATTTAGATACCTAGTAAACAAGTGGATGTTTTTGAAAGTAAGTATCGTAATCTAAATAAACATAAGCTTTCTATTACACTAACTACAAACGTTGATGTTTCTTAAAGAACTGTCACTTTACTCCTACTAAATCTATGCTGCACCCTATTCTGCTAAAAATAAAATGTTGAATGTTATATCCTATAACTGTTGATACGGTTTTTGTCTGCAGGAATGAATAGGTGACTGCCTTCTTAACGTTACACGGATAGCACCAAGAACCAGATAATGAAAGAATTTACTTCAACTAAAGAACAAAAATTATTTGTATAGTAGAAGTGTTTGCATACAGTTATAAAACGCTTGTGCAGATGCAAAATGTCTTATTTTTCTTTGAATTTAAAAAGTATCTTTGTTGATAATTTCATCTCTATCTACATAGTCCTCTAAATCTATCAGAACTTATTTTGCATATATGCACTAATGAGTTTTCTCACCAAGATAAATACTGTAACTCAACGTGAAAATATAGTGTTTTTTTTCCGACTCATGTTCTGCAATCTGGTGCTTCTGTCGAAGACAAGTACTAATCAATTGTTTTGACAACTTACATAAACTTACAATATTAAACTCACTTATCGCATAAAGAACTGTTGTACGAATAGGTGTTGCGTTCTAAGTATTTGGTTGAGATAAAAATGTTGTGGTGTGTTCGACTAAAACGGTATTTGCAAGTAATAAGTCGTTTTTTGCAGTTTAGATCTGCGATTACTACAACACTTTTCTGTAGACTAAATTAAAATTTTACGGATAACTGAAATTGGCTTTTTGCTATGAACTAGTTCATTTTTTAGAGCGTACAGGTTGGTCAGTGTAGCAGAATGTAATTTCATATCGAATTAGTTAGTTTGATTCAGCACACAGTGAAACAGTATTATGCACTGGATGACGTTTCAAGCAAAATTTACCAATTACTGACACATCCTGGTTATATATTTCTGAGAGTGAAAAGAAAATTGAACAATAACCGTAAGATTCCCCCATTTGATGGTCGCTCAGTTCTTTTGAAAATAAAAAAGGTGGTAAGATAACAGAAGCAGCATTGCAACATCAAAATATGTAGAAAATAAAACGGTTTATATATATATATATATATATATATATATATATATATATATATATATATATATATATATATATATATATATATATATATTCACAATGGCCTTAACTGTTTCTAGGCCTTTTTAGAAAGGCATATGCTATTGATTTCGCCTCATTAACTAATCTAATGTAAACAAGTAGGTTCAGGTGCTTTTTCTCGAAACTTCAAAGGAACACGATTAGTTGCAACAGGTTTCAGGGATTCAGGGTTTTTATGAAGATCTGGGGAATTTTATCACACACTACAACACTTATAATCATGTCAAAGTAACCGCAAAACTTCCAACACCTGATCTTTACAGTTGTCATTTACCACTATAAAATCCAGGCATCAAACGTTGTGTGATTACCTTGGTGTGGTCGTAGGTAATAAATTGTGATCAAAGCATCTCTTGATAAGTAGCACTGTTCCCATATATATTTATGTCTAGATGTGAAAGATGCACTTGTCGATTTTACTATTGAAACGCATCAGATAACTTATACTGGAGGGAGACAGCTTACTCCACACAATTTTAAATTTAGTGCATATCTGGAAGATTTTGAGCACACGAAATTAATTCGATACATTCTGCAATGTTTGTTGTTCTGCATCAATCATCTAAGAAAAGTAATATGGGATTACCTGGCTCTGTACACTACAACTTTGAGGTAACCATATAAAATCGCATATCAAAAGCATAAGACTGACAAAATCAACGTGGGACCTCGCAGACAGGTGCATTGACTGAAGCTGCTACACTTCACAGTAATATATAAAGACTGATATCAAAGTAGACAAAGTTGAGAGAGAAAATAAACAATCTGAAGATAATGTTTAGTGTCAATATTCAAACTTCATAAGATGTTAAGGAGTTATTATATCTCAACCATTATGACCGATTTTCAAACATGTTGCCCAGAGTCCACAACCACTGATTCCTATAGTCTCAAGGTCCATAACCAGGCAATCTACATAGTCACATATGACTCAGAACAATAGTAAGAAACTTCACCAACTAGTGTCAGGTCCTGGTTTGCCCACTCTGAACCATCTTCTAACCTAATTCAACTTCCCTCAGCATGGCATGAACAGTACACATCAAAGCTATTTCAGCACATTTGGGTTTACAACATCATCAATCGAATTGTTGGTCTTGTCTAGTACCCATCACATGAACTCAACATTCCTCAGATGATGACTCTATCAAACGAAAGCACTGCCACCAAGACACTCATAACGAAACACCTGCAACTGCTTCATGTTTTCTGCTTTTAACTGTCACGTCTCATAGTAGGACAGAGCAGACTGTCGCACAGTTCACTCTTCTTTCGATATAAAGTCGGATATCTCGTCAGTCGGTGCCACACGTAAGGGAGATTGCAAAAGGCCTGATTAGCGCTATGTAAGTTCTCGGTACTCCTCTAACAATCAGACAATGCCAAGACACCTCATGATCGACAAAGTCAAATACTACCTTCAGATCAACAAATATGGAAAGTGTCGTCCACTGGCTACCAAGTATGCCTGTGTTCCATAACCTCTCAGAGGGCAAAAATATGATCACTCCACCCTCAACCAGGTCTGAAGCCTGGATAGCTGTCTCGAGCGCCAGTAAGGCGTCAGATAACTATGGAACATAGGATCTTGAACACAATATTAATCAAACTAACTCCCATATGGTTGTCACAAGAAAACCTCTCCTTCTTATAGACTACGGATGATCAGTGAAGTACACCACTCTGACAGAATTACCACTCATTCCCATAAACTACGCAGTATCTCCGTCACTCTTATCAGCAATTTTCTACTTCCATCCTTGAAAACTTCAGGTAACAAACTGTCAGGTCCTGCAACCTTTCGTCGTTTCAGGTTCAATACACCTTTCTCAACACCAAGGAGAGATGGAGAACTGACGCCCACATCCCATTCACGTTCAGACTGGATGTTTGGCAGCTAAAGCCAAAGCTTCAAAGTGTTAAGCCCAACGTTCTAGCCGCTTGTAGTAGGAGGTTATCAGCGTACCGTCCTTCTCAGTGACGGTTTCACTCACCATCGTCTTCTTCTTCCCGGTATCATTAACAAGCCTACGTAGTTACCGACTATTAGCCAACGCTGATGCCTTCTCCACCTCTCTCCTCTCGTCACCCACCATTGCTCACAACCGAAGCGAAGACTCTTAATCAAAATACGTCTAGGTTGCATCCGCTCTTCATCATGGTCAGAGTCAGATGGAAAGTCTTCTGGCACCAATCAGTTCGCATGCAGTCACGGAAATCCAATGACGTTTCCTAGCCTTCTATGTAAGTCACCAAATGTCCTTACCGATGTTCCTACAACACGCCCAATATCACCCTAGGTCTCATCAGGATAATATCGCTCTCATGTTTAGATAAATGCTCAGCTATCTCTGTCCCAAATTAAGACTTGACGTCCTCATCTTTCAATCGACCATAGACAGGCTTCACTGCCGCCTGCTTCTTGATATCACTAGGTGGGCGCAGACATACACGAGCCTGAACTAGTTTCGGATCGGATTCCAAACAGGTATTTCAGAAAGAGTGGCAATCATCCACCGATTCCCGTCAACGATGGTTTATAGCAATATCTATCTGTGTCCATTGTTGGTCTGAAGTTGGAGGACGCCATGTGAGGCAGTATCTCTCTCCCTTTGTACCTGAAGTTGGTGCTGATCAGAAACAAGTAGTTGTCAGAACAAACTACAATAGACGATCATCGTTGTTGGTTCGTTGGCATGGGATCTCAGAAGTATGCATAAGATGCCTTTTTAGCTGGCTCAGCTTCCCTACTTGAGCGTTACTGTCACCTGCCATTACGACTATGTCTGAATGTTTTGCTTACTGTAGCAATGTTGACAGCTTCTCATAGAATTCATCCTTTGCATCATCCGAACTACAGTCGGTGGGAGCATAGGCGGGTCCTGTATACTTGTCTCAGAGACATAGCATGCCTCCATGGCTAGAGATTCAAGGTTTGGCGAGTGATGCTCACTGTCCGATTAGGCATTGAGTTTGCACATCCAAAGCTCCTACATGGAATCAACGGCGGGCCCTTAGAAGATTAGGAACGAGGTTTCTGTGGCTTTGATCGTTGGGAATGGTTGCAGAGTGAGAGGTTAAATAGGACAGAAGAGGCTGAATATTAACAATAGGAGGTAAAGGAGCAGACAAGATTGAGGAGGATAGGTTACGTTTTATTGGGTCTCGTATACTATTGGAAGCGTGCGGGCTGTTGACACTTCCCGACTGCCCACACCGTGGAAGGCAATTTCTTCTTAGGCTACCTGAAAGAGAAAAAGATTTGTGTGACCAATAGAACCCATGGGATATCTAATTGAGGCCTGTCACACATAGCCTTTTGTGGGTTGTTGCTTCGAGGTTGAGCTGTTCTAACGCCAGATAGAGAGGATCCATATCGCTGGCACTGGAAGACCGTGGAGCAGGGAGGAGCATGTCATTTTAGAGGCCCACCTTTCCTCAGCCTGCTCCCTTCCTCTTAGGGAAGCAGGATCAGAGTGGCACTTCTGGTTATCCAAGGGAAACACCTTACTGATGCTACACCCCATCCAGCTAGTAGCCGTACGGCTTCGCCCTCACAGGGCAGTAATATGCACTACAACAGTAACTGCGTTTCGTTTTAGCAGACCTTTCTGGAATGGTAGGACCTGGGGGGAACAAGCGTACCGTTAGCAAAGCTCGTTGGGTCTTTGTGATATGCAAGTCAGAACACGCCATCCGTCTGGTGTTTAAGTAATATCTTGTGTGAGATCCTTAGGTCCAGAGTAATCTCACACCTTACCAGAGCTCGATAACCACTTACCCCAGTAAACCAGTCAGTATGTAGACATCAAAAAATGTGCATCGATCAAATTTCCCATCATCATCATCATCAACAAAGGACTGAGTTGCCGCAGTTCATATCAGTACATCACGTAAAAAGGCAGTGAACTGCAGGATGAAGATAAGAAAATTCAGTCAAAAGAAATACAAAATACGAAAAAATAGAAAGGAAGAATGAGAAAATGGTGAAATTCGGTATACCGTTAAGATGAGGACAATGTGTGCATACATCTGAGTCACTGACTTCGATTCTGAGCCATGTCACCTAGAGTCTCCAACCACTAGTTCCTCTTGTCTCATGGACCCCAACCACCTACTCTGCATCGCCCCACATAGCTCAATCCAACAGTCAAAGACTTCATACATTGGTGCCATGTTTTAGTCTGGCCACCTCAGGCCTTTTTCCAGCCTGTACCTACTTCAGCCAACATTGTGTGATGAGGCAGTCGGCGACTAGGCGTACGTAAAATGTGTCCCAATCATCTCAATTGATGAAGGTTCATAACCTCGTCAACAGATTTACCTACACTCCCTAAAACTCTATACCTGACGTCTGGGTCACTCACCTGGTGACACCATGGAATACGCCCTATACTACGAAGGCAATGGTGGTCAATCACCTGAAGCCTTCTCATGTCTTCCATCTCACATGGCCATGTTTCACAGCCATATAGTAGAACAGAGCGAACTGCTGTGCAGTACACACCACCCTTAATAGACAATCGGATATCAAGGCGGCATAAGTTCTCGAAAGCCAGTCACAGGGGATCGTATTCGATACCCAGATACTGGTTGACACTTACGCTAACCTGACTAAGAGCACCTCACCACCATCCTTGTGTACCTCACGAGTTAGTCCGTCTGATCCTGCCGCCCTTCCCCATTTCACGTCACCTACTGCTTTCTCGAATTCTGTAGTGTTGGGGGGCCTATCTCAATGTTCCTTCCAGGATCCGATTAGATAGCGGGCAATGCAATGGTGGCTAGAGGTCAGTTAAACTGCTCCTCGAAGTGTTCTGCCCATCGTTCCAGTCGTCTGCCCTGCGAGTGAATCGCAGGCCCGTCCTTCTCCGCTATAGCCTCACTAACTGATGTTGACCATTTCCCCCAGTCTCCTTGATAAGTCTAAATAACTGTCTACTGTTACCAATCGCCGCTGCCTTCTCCATCTCTTTAGCATTCACTCCCCACCACTGTTTGCGATCGTTGCATAGACTTTTTCTCAATCTACTCTCAAGTTGGGCTCTCTCTTCATTGTACTCAGAGCCTGCAGGGATGCGTTCACGTGCATCCATTAGTTCAGAAGAAGCTGCTCATATCCACTGGCTCTTCTTAGCCACTCTTTCGGAGTCGGCTACGGTCTTCAGCGCAGCTTTTACAACAGACTGGAGATGGCACTAAGCTTCTTCTGGATGACCGATAGTCTTTCGTTTCAATAACTGCCTAGCCAACTTCTCACTGGACACTGCCTTGGTGTCTTCGTTATCCAACAGTACTCGTAGTGGTTTTGTTGCCAATTTCTTTACGTCCATTGAGACGCAGGCATGTACACGCTCGGACCAACGTGTGGTCGCTATCCAAACACCTACTCCAGAAGGAGAGGCAGTCTTCCACCGATCCTCTCCAGCGATGACTGACACCAATGTGGTATATCTGCGTCCATCGCTGAGTTGAGCTCGGTGGACGCCACGTCAGATACTGTCTTTCTTTATGTCTGAAATTTATGCTAGCTCAAAATAGGCGATTATCTGAGCATAGTTGTAGTAGGCGATCACCGTTATCTGTACGTTCAGCCGGGACTCCGGAAGTGCCACCTAAGTGCCTTTCTGCCTCACTCAGTCTACCCACCTGTGCACTGAAGTCACCTGCAACAACCACCACGTCTGAACGTTTGGCTTTCGAGAGGAGGCTAGATAGTTTACGGTAGAACTCACCCTTCACTTCATTCGAACTACAGTCAGTGGGTGCGTAAGCACAGATTACAAAGAGACAACGGCGAGTCTCACTAGTCCTTTTAGTTCTCACTGTGCCGTTCAGTCGGATAGCGCAGGGGCGACTATCAACTGAGATCCAGTCTAGTAGTGAGCTTTCTGTCCTAGTGCTTAGTGCTATCACTACACCTGCAAGACCATGAGAGCTAGCCAACGAATCTCCAGAAATTCAAAGGGTGAATTTCGCGGACTCACCAGATTGGCCGGGAGAGGTCAGGTGAATAACCCCACTTGGGTCCTGTATGAGAGTCTCACAAACACAGCACATATTCATGGCCTGAGCTGCTAGAGTCTTGGCCAATGAAACCAGTTGACCAATTTGACGGAGGGTGCGGACATTGAAGGCTCCGGTGTGTAATTTGGAACGTAGTTTAAGGAGACCAAGGATGCTGTCCTATGGATTCAGATTGTTGTCGTAGGCTGCTTTTCGTTTTAGGAGACCTTTCTGGCATGTTAGGACCTGGACGGGACAAGAGTTCCATTAGCGAAGCTCGTTGGGTGTTTGTAACATGCGAGCCTGATCATCACGTTAAGGTAGCAGCTGTCGGTAGGAATAAAAAAGATATGAGAAGGCAATGAAGGAATATTTTCACATACACAAGTAAAAATGGATTCTATTTCAGAGATCAAGGAAAAGGGAAAGAATTCAAATTCCGGTACATCATTTTCACAAACTATTAGTGGTTGGGGTTACTTTGCTGAGTAAGAGATTCGCAAGAGTAGAGGGAACTGGATGTAATACGTTTGCTGTTTGACAAAAAGTTAGATATCTTACAAGTATGATAAATACTGTGAATGGAAAATGCCGAAACAGCCTTTCATAGTTATTCCATTAACCGGCCCATAAAAGCGGAGGTGGTTAATAGACTCAACTAGTTCACCCGCTATTTCTAAAAAAGATATCGGTGCAAACCAGCGGTGCACTGACTTCATAATTTACAGGTGTGAAAGAAAACAAAACATCCTGAGATTTTTATTTCAGCCGTTCAGAAAACCCCGTGTTTTGATAGAATCTTGGCTCACTGAAACTGACCGAACGATCTCCAGGTAATAGATTCACCAATGAATAGTTGAAGGAAAATTGATAATGTCTCTATTAGTACATCTACATTTCTTAAAAAGAATATAACCAATATATGATGCTTCTTAACATAGATTAGTTGTATATTTAACATTGCTCGTTATGTGGAGGAATGTATTCGGTCCCATATAGCGTTTACCTACCCATCTTTAAACGAATAGCAAAATAAAAACAAAACTGAAGTAAATAACGTGAAAAAACAAACCATTGAAACGTTTAAGTGATAAACCTGCTTAATTACCTGTATCCAATTTAGCGATATTACTAGGTCAGTAACAATAATAGAATAACAATCCATTTATAGACATATATCAAACTTAGTCATCAAGAACGAAACTAAGTAATTAAAATGGAATGCGCTCACCATTACTTTAGAGAATAAACGTTTACGGGATGACATAAATGACAATTTACTCGTTAGAAATGTCAAGAAATTTTTCGAGCGAAATGAACTACCATACAGTGAACCCTGATTTTCTCTGACTGCTTCATTGATAACAGTTGGCGTTCTATTCAGATGTTTAAAGAGGTAGTCTGGTATTATCAAATCGGTGTGCATGCTAACTCGACCAAAAGATAAATGAGTAACCTTCAGGTTACAATGAACTACTAATAAACTAACAGTATACATTTAGTCTTCACTAATGATTGTGAACCTATGATGCACCATTTAATGATCGAATATAACGAATAAGCAGAAAACCAGAAGGGCTATACCACATTTTCGAAGCTAACAAGGGAATGTAAACTAGGTAAGAAAGGACACTATGTTTCGATAGTTTTTTTCTTTAACAAATTCTTGAAGTTTTTAGGCAATTTCTAGAACGTTGAGAGTTTTCTAGCAGTACATTTATACGAGTAAGTACAACTCTCAAATAGGAGAGATAAAAGATTTTGTAGCCATCATTAAAACAACCGTTAAATACATCTTTTCTGAATTTAAAAGTATTAGTAGTGATGATAATAATAATTTAAGTAATGGGTTCATACCGTGATGTGCTTGGAGACACTTGACTACTAGATTTGCTAGTTGAATTATTCGTAAAACTATGACTAGAAATACTAAAATTGGAAGTTTCCATATTTTCAGCTCCGGAGATAGGTCTTTTAAATTTTTTTGACACAGAACGAGAAGCAGACAAAAGAGAAAGTTTTTCAGACACTGGCCATGTGAAGAAAATTTCATGAATTTGATTAAGTGTCCCTTGAATTTGAGCTAGCAATCTAGATTCCAGTATCAATTCTTGATCTGACAATTCAACAGGTTCATCTGATGATAAAGCTTGAGGTCCAGATACTATCCCCTGTATCGATGACTGACGTTCCAGATGTAAGGATAAGGCTAACTTAGCAGTATCCTAGAATAGATAAAAATTAGTAAACCTTAATTATCTTTTTTTAAATAACGTAATCTTATTATTCATAAAAGAAAACGACTCACATAGATACGTGAATAAATAAAGCACCACTAGCAAGTCCGTGTACCAGGATAGGAAACATACCTATTGTATGAAAGTTGATGATACTTTCCTATTGCTCAAAACTCAGTGGAAGGTGTTGAATTTTAACTTGATGAGTTGTAGTTTCAAAAGATCACTCAAGATTAGTCCTTAAAACTGAATATCCCGAGACTGACTTCATAAATAGATCTAAAGTATAGTTGCGAATATTTACTTCTTTATGAGGAACTCAGAAATGAAGGTAAAATTATTTGATGTAACTCACCCCGATACACGTAGGGCTATGAGCCACACTTGTTTTGTGACGACTTAAGACACTACCCGGTCGCCCAAGGGGAAATAGGTGGAGCGAGAATCGAACCCGAGACCCACTGATTGGAAGTCGAGTTCCTAAGCCAATCGGTCATATCTTCCAATGGAGATAAAGCTTACGATGAAGTCAGAAACCTTGTTCAAGAAGCTCAAAACTGAGAGAGCAATATGACTATCAAAATCAACTCAAAATGCAAAATCAAATTTTCGAAAATGAGAACAAGAGAGATTTGTAGAACGGAATCGACTCAAGTTTTATTCATTGGCTTCTAATCAGATACAACCAAACCCAATTTACGATAATTATGAAGCTTAACCAATCAGCCAATGCAAATTAGCGAAAATATACATCTTGATGTATGGTGGTACTCAAGACAGACATTCTCAATATAAGACTTGACACTTGTGTAACAGCCTACTTTGCTTTACTTCTCTCCAGCAGACAAATGCAAAATTCTACGACAGAGAGGAAAAACGTCAAACTTATGTAAGTAGAAATCGTAGAAAACAATATGAACGTCAGCTATTGTGTGAAGGTTAGTGATACTACCAAATACCAAACGTTTAGTTTGTCGGAAACAACCGACAGGAAGCTGTGAACCCAGATTCGTGTTTGTTAGTACTCGTAAGCAAGGCGTATCTGCAACGTAGAGGGAACTGATGTTACTTTTGAGATCCAAACCCACGTCACTCAGTATCTCATTCAACGACATTACCACTGAGCTACTCGAACTGTGACAGACCTCCTGTAGGACTGGATTATATATACTGATTGGTTATTAGTCAATGATTGGCCATATCACAAAATGATCGATAGAATCCGGTTAGCATTCAGGACTAAATAACATGTAATTGGTTGCTTCCCAGTGGTCAGCAAGTGTAAACCACGAACGGATTTAAGATTCATTAAGTTGCTAGTCGAGTTTATGACGAATGAAATGAAAAAAAAAACAAAAATTGCCGGAATAAAAACTATTGAGTAGAAGAGAAAACACAGTCCTATTCAAATGCAGTACTTATCGATGTATGACTAAGCCAAGAAAAGGAAATTGTAGTGATAAAATTAAAGGAGGAGAATGTAATAGAAGTATCAACTGACAGGATTTCGATTAAGGTAAGAGTATCTTGGAAATATAAATGATGAAACTGGCAAAATGAATGGAAGTTACAGTATTTAAAAGAAGTGTATTGGAATTGAGAGACGTAGATTGATGGAAAACCTAGAATGAAATGAGTTTCACAAAGTGAGGTACATTTCTCAATCAATGTGACATTGGTTATTTATTTTCCTATTCAGAAACTTTGCTATTTGATAATACATACATGAGAATGTTTCGAATGCATCTTTTATGAGACTTTTAAAAGCTGTTCATTAGTCACTTCAGATTCTTCTCCAACCGATGCATACATCAATTCCAATTACTGAATTGCATTTATCAGTGTATTTCCTGTTATTCTTATTTCAGACTGCATAGCTAGAAACGGGATCAGGTAATTCAGTGAATTCATCGTACTCTGTAAATGTTGTTCTTCTTGATTTGTTATCAACCCTCATTGGCTACAGTTTTCTGCATTTTGATTTGACCTACAAACAGTTTACAATATATCATTCTTGTAACTTAAAGATACATTGGTGTTCAATCAAGATAGAAAGTAAATCCATTCCTATTTCTTATGTAAGTAACATCATTCCAGTTTAAAAACTTGTTGGCTTAATAACTGAATAATTGCATCCCTTAAGCCAGCAACAATTCAGTATACAAGTAAGAAAGTCACAATCAAGTCCAGAAGTACCAAATATCAAAATTCACAGAACTTAAATTATGATATCGCAAAGAGCATCGAAGGTTCTCATGCAGTGGGAACCAATCATCTCAACGATCAGGATCATGACAGCAAGATAGATTCAACTCAAAAGGAAGGAAAGTCACAATCATACAATGCTACGCTACGCACCTACAAATAATGCAGATCAAGAGGAGAAGGAGGAATTCTACAGACAACTACAATCAGCACTGGACAAGACTCCAGTTGGTGACATCAAAATTCTAATGAGCGACATGAATGCTAAACGCGGAGCAGACAACACAAGAAGAGAACTCATCCTAGGTCGAGAAGCACTCGGTAAAATGAATGAGAATGCAGAACTGTTTGCAGATTTCTGCGCACTCAACAATTTGGTGATTGGAGGTGAGGCAGTGTGTACAAACACAAGGATATTCAGAAGGCAGCGACATGGACTTCACCAGACACCAGGACACACTGAAAATCAAATCGACTTCATCTCAATCTGAAGAAAGTGGAGACACAGCCTACTGGACACAAGATCAGATAAAGAAGAGGAGCAGATGTAGGTTCGGATCACTATCTAGTGCAAGGAACCTTCCAAATCAAGTTGAAAGCCTTCACAGAAGTTAGTGATAGACCACAGTTCAAGTTGAACACCCAGAACAGAAACTGGAGGACGAAACTACAAAGAACATCTTCACGTCAGTCATCAGGGTAAAATGGGAGATATCGAGCCACATTCATGAAGAAACCTGCTTGGAAGAACACTGGAACTCTTTGGAAGCTATGTGGAAAGAAACCTGCATGACTGTATTAGGAAGGAAAAGGAAACAAGACAAGGAATGGATCTCAACGGATACATGGAAGCTGATGGAGCAGGAAGAGGAAGATGGTGAAGCAGAAGATGAACCAATGTAGTGCAGGGATGCACAACGAAAAGAAGAACTGAGTACAACGTATAAAACACTGGACAAAGAAGTGAAGAACAGTGCACGCAAAGACAAAACACACTTCTACGACACATTGACAGGCGAAGCAGAACAGGCTGCAGGTAGGAGAGACAGAGACATGACAACACTATATCAAATGACCAGGTTACTATCTGGGAAGAGATCAACACAGCACAGGTGAAACCAATGAAAGGTAGTGAAGGAAAGCTAGTTACCAAAGAGGAGGAACAAAGGAAACGATGGGCTGACCATTTCAAAAAAACTCTTGCATCGATCACCACCTGTAACTCGTCCGGAAATACCACCAGCAACGGCAGAACTATCAGTGAACACAGGCCCTCCGAACAAAGCAGAAGTGAAGTCCTGAATGCCATAAAGCTGCTGAACTCCGGGAAAGCAGCAGGACCAGATGGAATTCCTCCAGAAGCACTGAGAACAGGTGCAGAGACAACAGCAGACATGCTCACACCACTATTGCAGAAGGTTTAGAAGGAAGGCAGGAAAGTCACCTGCCAGTTGACTGGAAGAAGGACTACCTTGTCAAAATCCCAAAAAAGGGAGACCTTAGCCTTGGCAAGAACTGACGCGGAATCATGCTGCTGTCTCTGTCCACCCCAAGCAAAATATTAAGCCGTATCATTCTGGAGAAACTAAAGGATGCGCTGGATTCAAAATTACTACCGGAACAGGCTGGCTGGCTGGCTGGCTGGCTGGCTCTAGGACAAACAAATCATGTGCGGATCTAATTGCAACGCAACTCTACGCATCATCATAGAACAGAGTGTAGAATGGCAGTCAACCGGATCTTTACCTCAACTTCATCGACTTTGAAAAGGCCTTCGACAGCGTTAACCGAGAAGTAATTTGGCAGTTGCTTCAACACTACGGAGTACCACTAGTCTTTCAGAACCTCATTCAACAACTATACGAAGACGCCACATGCCAAGTGACCTACAATAGAGAGCTCAGTGACGCCTCCGAAGTGAAGACAGGAGTAAGACGAGGTTGCCACCTACTATCACCGATGATCTTTCTGACTGTGGTCGACGGGATCATGCAAAAAACGGTGAGGAGCGAGAAGAGGGGTATACGCTGGCTGGACCGATGAAAAGACCCCAGAAGAAGATTTAGATTTCGCCGATGATTTATGTGTAATATCACACGAACTCGAAGATCGACAGGCGAAAGCTAACAAGTTGGCAGAAGAGGCAGGACAGGGAAAACTGGACTTCCTTCACGTGAACGTAGAGAAGACAGGTGATGAAAATACCCAACCAACAACAGCAACAAGCACTAATCACCATGAACGGGAGAAATCTAAAGGAAGTTGTCTCTTTCACCTACTTAGGCAGCATCGTTTCAACTACAGGCGGAGGTGGCGGTACAGATGAGGATGTCAAAGCAAGGATTGGAAAGACACCAGGACAGGCCTTTATTAATCTGAAACCATTGCGGAGATCTACGGCATAAAGAACAAGATCCGTATTTTTAACACTATCAAGTCGGTGCTTCTATGCGATGGTTCAGAAATTTGGCGCGTTACGAAAAGCATTTCCAACAAACTACAGACATTCATCAACAGCTGCCTACGCTCGTTGTTGAAGATCAGATGGCCGAAATAATAAGAATAAGCAACAAGGAACTGTGGCTGGCGCCGCAAAGAACCAACCAAGAACCTATCGCCCAGCAAATATGCTGAAGAAAGTGAGGATGGATTGTATTGGACATGCAGTGAGAAAACCGTTTGAGGACATCACGCGCCAGGCCAGGTCCTCTAGTGGAACCCGAATGGGAAACGACGAGTTGGGCGTCCGAGGGTGATATGGAGGAGATCGTGTAAGGAAGAAGTGAAAGCTTATGGGCAGTCGTGGAGTCAGGTTAAAAAGACTGCAGAGAAAAGAGTGAAATGGCGACGTGTTACCGTTCCACTGGGAACCCAAAGGACAAATAATAATATATAATGAGTCAATACAAACTACCTAATAATCAAGTACAACTTGACACTACGTTGGTAACCAATTACCACCACACAAAAACAGAGATGAAGTGTAATTTAAACAAATAAGACTGAGACAGGAGTTTCAAAACCGATGGAGTGAGAATTATATGAATATTGTCATATGCACCAGACAATATTAATTGACTTCAACAACGAAATTAGGTATTAATAACTGGAACACCATTCGGACTAATTTAAGAAGGCAATATCATACAGGAATGAGAAATGAAAACAGCCGTCATACTTACTTTCACAGTGCGTATCAGATCGCAAACTTTATGGGTAGCAAGCAACTGTCTAGTGAGTCGACCACGAAATATAGCTGACAACAGTGTAAAACCACGAGAAACTCGTGAATCTTCAAGCTGTATATAAAAAACAGGTGCGTAAGCAGATTATTTATGTTAATTTTCACCTGGACAATAAGACTAACAAAGAAAGTGAACACAAACAAAAAGTAATATTGAAAAACTTTTAATATTTTGCGATGAAAGTGAATGCGAAATGTTATTCGACAGCCATTTGCAGGCTTTCATAGTAGACAATGAGTGACACCTAATCTGTGATAAGTGTTTATGCTACAAACTTATCAGCTGTGTCATCAAATTAAGAAAACCGACACATTCTAAAACAATCCCGCAACTAAGGGTCACTAAATTACGTATGATACGAAAAGTGTCGATGACTGACTATACTCAGCGTGGAGGCTCCCATAATTACACTTTTTTTAAACATAAAATAAGTGAAGTAAAAAAGATTTAAAAATTTACATACATGAACACATTTTTCTTCGTTGTTTGCAGAAGCACTCAGTATTAGAAAGTCTATGGAAAAGTTCAAGTTGCAGCATGCAAAGTGCTAATGCGTAGAAAATGAGTGGTTTCAAAGTAGAAAGAAGTTTATAGAAGAAAGAATTTGGAAATAAAAGTAAGTGGAAATCTTGAAATATTAAATGGTGCCAAAAGATGAAAACGTGCCACATTGACTGATTATCAGAAATATCATTAAGGGTATCCAACGCTTGATTCCTATCCTCTCGAGAAATCCAAGCAGATACACCTTTACCAACGGATTTAAGTTTTCATTCAAGCGAAAAGAACAGGGCTCGTAAAATAAAGCGAACCCATATTTCTTTCAGTTTATCCTCAGTTGCAATCAGTTTCACATTATCAGTGGTGAATTCTCCATGTCACAAATTGGCCTGTTCGTTAGCAGAGAACCTTACATTTCCCCGCAACATACAATTAGCACATAATTTGAAAGACACTTTTCATTTAGTAATACGATAAAATAAGCAGATGTATTAGTGCTATACATTTCGAACAATCTGATCACACATTTACTTGTTAAGGCAATTTATATATGAAAACTGGAAGTGGGGGAAGGACACATATGACATAAAGGAATTCCCCCACTTCCAGTTTTCATATATAAATTGCCTTAACAAGTAAATGTGTGATCAGACTTTTCATTTAATAAAAGCTGAGAAACTTGAATATTTCGATCAATTTCATTTTTTTTTCGATATATCCCTCCTATCCAACAATATTCCAGCCGATGAAACTTTTGAGAGCATTTATAGACAATGTGAATAGCTTTCTCGGCGTGAAGAAGGCCTCAAACAACTTTTATCCTTGTATACGAAAGATATTCAATTAGTTCATAAGTTCAATCATACATCATTTTGTTGATTTATGACTAAGTGTAGGTGTATTTATAGCCTTTAATGCAATAAATAGACAGAGAATGTTTCTGTTACTTCCGTTTGCAGAATCGAAATTAATCCAACTCATTAAACTTAACCTATGGGTCGAGAAAGGGATAATGATTAATTTAGCATTACCTTTGTAAACATCTGTTTGTCTCTACTATTGGATCCCCTACTTTGTGTTTTCTTATTCATCCCTTCTGTTTTACTACTTATTTCACACATCTTATGTTCTATAACACTCATCTGTTACTTCTATAAAGAGTACGTGATTATTTGTACTAGGTGATGATTGAAGGTGAGATGGGAACTTGGACCGCGGCAGGATTCGAACCGGCGACCACAGGGTTACCGGCTCGGTGCTCAATCAACTGAGCTACGAGGTTTGACTGCTGACCAGAATTTTATTTCACTGCACTATTCTATTTCACTATCTTAGATAGTCAAATCATAATCAGTATGATGCCCCCCTCTCTAATTCAGTTAGATTTGGACTGGGATGAGAAGTCTTGACTAGGCAGCCAGTGTAAATACGATCAAGCAGTAGTAATGTGTTACGAATTCACATAGTAGTTGGGCAAAACCCTTGGTGATTGAAGTGAAATAAAATTCTGGTCAGCAGTCGGACCTCGTAGCTCAGTTGGTAGAGCACCGGGCCCGTAACCCGGTGGTCGCTGGTTCGAACCCGGCTGCAGTCCAGATTTTTATCTCACTTCCAATCATCACCCAGTGCAAATACTAGTCTGCCAAACCACGGCTATCTTAGATAGTCAGATCATACGTGATTACTATTTATCAGTTTGACTATCTGAGAAGGCCAGGATTTGGCAGACTTGGATTGATACTGGGTGATGATTGAAGGTGAAATGAAAATCTGGGATGTAGCAGAACCCGGACCACTGACCTTCTTGTTATCGGCCAGGTGACCTAACAAGTGAGTTACGAGACTCAGCTTCTGACCAGATCTTCATTATTAACATTTCTATTGTTATTACAATGATTATTTTGTCACCATTACCAATTTTTACACCCACTGTTAAAACTCTGTGATCATTCACACCGTTACGTCTTTCAGCTGATTTTGCCCGTTGTATCTACACCACCCAATGCACATGGTTATTACTTTGTTATACAATAAAAATGATTTTCTTGTTCCACGCCATACTAATTCCACATTTATTCTAGGCTGTTTGCACTAGAAGAAAGGTCGCAAAATAAACATTAGTTCAATTTATTCTCCGGAACTTGTCCTTCTAGCTCTGGTAAAATGACCAAGGGAGCATATTCTATGGCCTGCCCTGTATACATTCTACTTTTAGCGCTCCCAGAAGTTAATGTGATAACCGTTTTGAAAATGTGCAAGTCACAACATTTTAAACTCAATAGTTGATCAGTAAAAATCCAGGCATAGGGGGCATTAGAGCACATTGCACACTGTCAGCTTGCCGATTAACATAGAGTTGGCTAAAACAAACTTGCTGATCACTCGAATCAACGTATAGTTCAATAAAGCAATGTAAACCGGTCTATTTTGACATCTGCTGAATAAAGTGGGTGATAACCAAAGCCTTAATAAACACGGAGTAAAGAAATATTGAGATTTTGTCAGTCAGTCACTGATTCCTCTCACTAGTCAATGCAATTGATTCACCATATCCTATGGGCATAATATAAATGAACTATGCTAAGATTCAGAGGAGTGAACTACTAATAAGCAATAATCTAACCACCAAGGTAATCAACAATAGAGAAAAATCATATATAATCTAACCGTCAAATAAAAAATATCACATAACCATGCGGTCACGGGTCAACTCATTAGAATAGCAAACAAAACACCTGTTTAGTAACAAGTCATTCAATAACATTTACGTTCATTAAAACACTTTATTTTAGGTTGCATGACTCAAAATCGATCAAATTAGTTTAGATGTACCCAGTTTTTAGTTTTCTCTGAATCTTGGATATCCACTTTACTACTTTATACCGAATGTCAGCCGTTCACTTAAACATTGGTAATTTAATAAGTTTCTAATTCTAACGATCAATGCATTTGACTACTTTTCAAGGGAGTGCTCAACGTTTACTCCCCTTAAAAATTTACACAGATTAAGTTGTCTGAGACGAGGAGAAAAACCTCAGTGATCAATGGGTAATGCCATTCAATTCAGAACATCGCAGTTACAAATATCCAATGAAATTCCAGAAAGTAAAACAACCTTGAGTAAAATAAGGTTTTAGGAGAAAGCTGAAATTTGGAAGTAGGACATGAATACAAATAGCTTGCTATGAATACGCGTATAACGATTGTAAAACATACCAAACATGCTACTTTTCTTTCAGATAACGGACATGTTTGTCGATTTCCACATGGACACATAATTGGGCAAACTTTCATCGCACTGATTGGTGTAATATCAGATTTCTGAAAATGCAGTAAAAAGTAGAGTTAAAGAATTTTTCTCAAACTCAGCAATCTTATATGCTCTGAATGAAGAATAACACTGCACAAGTGAGGAATGAATGATTAATCGTCAGTAACTCACCTCGATGGTCAAGTATATTCTTCGCACCTTTTAATTTACTGCTAAAGCACACATTCAAAGTCATATCCAGTAAATCCTTTATCTCACATCTAATAATAGCAAATATTACGAATGATATGGACATAAACTCCCTAGTGTTTGTGGAATTTACTTAGATTAACTAGTGTTAACGTCACTCGTCACAATAAAATATGACGATAATTGTAACAACACAGTAAACATAAAAAATATCTAATGACAAAGCCCATTACTCTGAATTGAATTGCATCCAGAATAAGAGTAGAATAATCACAACATATGTAGTAACAAGAAGAAACAGAGTAGAGTAACAGAAAGCAGAGTTCAAATAACGCACAACCCGAACAAAAATGCCTTCTACGAAAGTCCCTACGCACCACCGAAGGATTAAAAGCGAAAATGAGTAGAACATGAGTGGTTTCAGAGAAGAAAAAAGGGTATAGGTATAGGAGAAGAAAGGAACAGGATATAAAAGTTAATCGAAATACTGAAACATTAGATGACGTCAAAAAGTGGATTTATCTGGGCAACCACGACCGATTATCAAAACAGTTATCAAGAGAATCCAACACTTGACTTTTATCGTCTCACAAATACCAACCAGGTAGTCTACCTCTCTAAACATGTCTCAAAACAACGGTCAGAGAATTCATGGTATGAGACCTCTTCGTTTGACCATAATTATATTACCGCTGACTCAATCACATTACAGTTAAAATCGCACTTCCAGGCAGACGGCGGTTAGACATATAAAACATATATACAAGTCATCCACATCGATGAAAGTACGCAAACACACATCCAGAAAGTAACTTCATTCATGGAATCCAACTCGTCAAAAACACAGACGCAGTTTACACAATAATGACACAAATAGCGAGCAGAGGATCCAAAACTAACAACGCTAAAAAAAAAAGCGAAATCTTCATGTAGGCCATATTCAAGTGCTAAAAACATCACATTTGTGGCTCCATATCTAAAAGGATAATGTCATTTACGCACTCTAAGACAATCAGGTGGTCTCCTACGAGTTACTCAACCCTGTAAAGTTGCAGGTAACCATGGCTAAGTTCGTTAGTACGCGAATAACAAGATTATACAACAAACGTTAAAACGGAAATCCTTGAGAGACACCACTAATTATCGTCATTTCAGATGAAAATCCCCATAAGCCCTCACACGGCTTCCTGGGTGCGATTAGCACTACATAATTGCGCGATACTACCTTCACGGTTAGACAATGAAACACCAACACTCTGTCGAAACAGCCGAATGACACCTTCACATCAAGAAATACAGCAAGTGCACCCTCGAATAGGTCCGTAATCTGTCTGGTTTCCATCATTCTCCTCTTCCAGAGGACTGGTTAGGCTCCAGATAACTATAGACATTAGGATCTCAGACACCATATTCGTCAAACTAATTCAACTATGGTTGTCACACAAGAACTTCTCTCCTTTCTTAAAAACTGGGATGATCAGTGATTTAGACCGACCTGGCGCACTAAATTCCGATCCTCATACACTACCTAGTAACTCCTTTACCCTACTCTGTAATTTTCTACCTCCATCCGCAGAAACTTGTGGTGGCAAAGCATCAGGTTCTATTGCTTTGCATTGTTTCAGGTCTCAAGCAGCCTTCTCAACTTCGAGCAGAGTTGGAGGGCCAAAATTTACTTACGTCTTATTTAAGTTCCAGTTATATACTGGGTAAATGAAGTGCGGTTATAGGCCAGTTGAACTATTCTTCAAAGTGTCCCACCCAACGTCCGAGTCGCCAGTCCAGTGAGGCTATCACATATACATCCTTTTCGGAGACGGCCTCGTTATTCCACATCTTCTTAGTGAAGTCGTTTTTAATAAGCCCTAATAACTGTTGAGTATTATCCAATGCTGGTACCTTCTCCATATACTCCCCTTCCAACATCAAACACTACTCGCTATGAATACCAAAACTATCAGTCAACTTACGTTTCGGCTGTTTTCCCCCTCATTGTGGTCAGAGTCAGTTGGAATAAGACTTCATGCATCCATCATTTCCGATGAAGGTGAAGAAATCCACTGCCTTTTGCTAACCCTTAGTTGTAGGTTGCTGACTGTCTTCATCGCTGTTTCTACAGAAGACTGAATATGATGCCACGCTACACATCAGGAAGAGAACTACTGCGATTTTCAGATCAAGGCTTCACTATTTCTTCGATTAATACTGACTTCATATTCTTTTTTCACAGTCAAGCACATACACACTTCACTGCTGCTTGCTTCCATGTTTATTAAGGCACACGTACTAACGTGTACTCGGAGTCTAAACATATACTCCAAAAATCGACAATGATGCATCGATCATCTCTAATGACGGCTAATAGCGAGATGGCCTATTTTTGACCATATTTCGCCTGAATGAAATCGGAAATGAAACATGAAATCACAAATCTAGTTTTAAGAGACTGGTAACAGAGTCTGATTGGCTTGGAACTCTAGTAATGCTTGCATGGTGAGAGGTTGAAGAAACTGTAAGGGGTCGTCTGTTGTTAGAATTAGGAAGTGAAGGCATGGAAGGAGACAAAAGTTAGGAAAGCATGCAATGGCTAGTTGGATTTTGCACACTGTTGTACAACAAATTACAAACCTTTTCTACTAAACCTTGCCTTCCAGTCATTAGACAATTCCGTTTTCTTTCGTCATGTACTACGGTGATGTCAGTCGCAATTATTGGGAAATATAATTACTTTCTACATGCTTGCTGTGCTGTTGGTCTACATTTTTATCATTCCTTTCCTTCTCATGCGGATGATGGATAGCAACTACATCTTGACGATGGAATATTATAAGCTATGTGATTTAGCTCTTTTGTTTAGAATCTCATTCTAGTTTTATGAATTATCACAGAAATATTGTGCGGCTAACTGATTTTACACTTCTTCTCAAAGATGCCTTAACTGGACGTTAGACAAAAACCAACTAATCACTGAAATTTACACGATTCGGGAAACCAGATGGTGAAACTAACCACTACATAATAATTGTGATTTGTAACCATGTATATGAAGATGAAACAAGATACCAAGCCAACCTACGTTTGAGTTGCTGAACTAAAACGGTAGAGGGAAAAACAAAAACTGTTAGGATAATAACTACTTACCTCTGACCCACAAAGATGCGACATAGAACCAGCCAGTGAAACTCCAATACTTGACATTTTTACGGTATTTAAATCTGAACAGTGTGAATAGTCATCTAGAACGACAGTCTCTTGAGATATGGATGGAAAATGTAACGATGGTGATGTGCTGTGACAGATTAAACTAGTACAACTCCCAGTAGAATGAGCCACAGAATAGGCTGACATTAAACCAATACGCTGATTAGTACGATGTAATTCTCGCCGGCGACGGTTCTGAATAACTGTATCAGTAGACTAGAAAGCAAAAGTGTTGAGTGCTGAAATGCACATCCGAAAAATCTACCAACAAAAGAATGTCATCAAAACGAACAACCTTCAAAAGATTTATATGCTAACTGGATGGTTTCATATATTTTGAAATCTTCAGTACTCATTTTCACCAACGTCTGATAAAAATTAAGAATAGGCTACACTGCGAATTCTTACCATTTCTGTTCATACGCTTCAGATAATACAAGTCAGTTAGTATTGCTGGACCTGACATTACTACGTAACGGTTCAAGTTGCCTCACTTCATATCAGCACGTTAAGAAAGTGCCAACATAAAAGATAGAGAAATAAGCAAGTAATTAAAGGTAATAGGAAGTAGTAAAAATAGAACTAGAAGTGAGTCAATAACGAAATTCGGCATGAAGATTGAGACGAAAATAATGGGTTTGTATCCATCTGCCATAATATGATCGATTCTGAGTAAGGTTGCTCAGGATCTTCAACGACAAATTTCAGTCTACATTCCCTTAAACAGCTTAGACCGACACTCAATGACTTCATTGACTCATGGCATGTTTTAGTCGGACCCCTGCTAACTTTTTTCTAGCCTAAACACATTTCAGAGAACATTGAATTAGGTAGATGGGGATTAGGCATGCGTAATACATGTGCCAACCATCTGAGTTGATGAGATTTTAAAACGCATAAACTGACTTTTGTTTTATTCCAACGATTCTGCATATTGTCTATCAGTGATGATAAATGTCAGAGCATAGAAATGCAAATAAAATATAGAGATATTCATTCGTATAAAACGGAATATTCCAGCGAATTTACCTGTTGAAAGCTCAGAAGCTTTTAAAAGAGCAACCAACAAACAAATAATGGATAGTAGTTGTGATATCGACAACTCTAAGTTGTCAACAAATAAATAAGGTCAAATTTATTGCGTTTTGCTGCAACGATGAAAAACTCAAACCCAACTTATGTTTTCAGAAAAGATATTGATAACGTACAATCACCAGGCAAAAAGTTTGTGAACTTTTCTCAAATCACATCTTATCCTTTGAAATCCAGTTCAACTTTTGTTGACTTTTCAGCTGCCTCTCCTTCTGTTCTTGAAGTGTCTTTATTCTACCATTAATAAAACTGAAAGATGCTATGAAGTTTATTTTCCATGGACTAACCTTCCGAAACAAAAGCTTCTAAATCCATATGAAGGTTAAAATTACGTATCACAACAACTCAGCCAACTACGCTGGCTACGAAAAATGCTCCTTGAAGATATATCAGGTCAGAAATGTCATCTGGATAAAGGCGCGAATAAAATCAGTTACAGTATGAAAGAGGGGTCGATGATGAATTTTTGCTGCCAGCTGGTAGGTTAGTGAAAGTGGTAAGGAATTTCCTGTGGATCATCAACGGTACCATTCTAATGTTGCCTTCCACAAGGAAGATCGATAAAGTCAACATCAAACTGGGAAATACTGTGATATGCCCCAAGTTGCCACATCTGATATCAGCAAATCAAGTGAGGATACATAAAAGTGAGAAATAGAGAAATACGGAAGAAATTAATCAAAAGCTACAGAAAGTCTTTGAAAGGGAGCAACGAGGAGTGAGGAAACAGTGAAACTCAGTATGATGACGGGTAGAAAAAGTGTGCGAATACATTTGCACAAATCAGAGCGATTCTGAGCTATATCACTTAGAATCTCTGAATACTGGTTTCTGCTGTCACATGGAGCTGTGACCCATTGTCTTAGGTAGATGACCTCAGACCATTAGGTAACTGGTTCGAAAAATGTCCCTATTACCGAGGTTTGCGCAGCCGGGAAGTATCATGAGCTCTTATACAATAAGTGTGATTCATTGCCTACTGAATGTGTGTGCACAAGGTTGTCAAGTGCGCTTCGCTTTTCGTTTTTCTGTCAAACGAACCCTGATTGGGAAGTCTGCATTTCATTAAACGGCTCAGATCAATGATCAGGGACTTCATGTAATGATGCCACGTTGTAGTCTGGTCGCCTCGAGCCCTTTTCAAACCGAACCTACTTTAGGCAACATTTTGCAACGAGGCAGACGGTAACTAAGCTTGTGCAACACATGTCGCAGCCAACTCGGTTGATGGTTTATAGCCTCGAAGTCAAATGCTGTCCTTCAGTCGAGAAAAACACCTCACCTCGTGTGTTGATAAATGTCCTTCTGTTCCACTACCTGGCAGATGGTAAATATCTGGTCAACACACCCAGAACCAGGTCTGAAACCTGTCTAGCTTCTTCGGTGGTTGGACGTACTGGATGATATGGCTCACAATCGAACTTCATGAAGCAAATGTAACTCTACACTCATTTCCTCGTGAATATTATACTGAATTTGACTACTGCTATTCTTCTCAGAGATCTGGTTTGAAAACTGTCAACACTGTTCACCGCTTTCTCCGTGAGTTCTTTCTCTTTCACTCCAGAGCAATCTCACCCGATTTGTCGCAACAAGGTGTAGTAACGCAGACAATTACGTAGAAATGCTAGCTCCCATGCAAATAAACTCAATTTCTTCATGTCCTCTAAATTTAGCTGAAAATAATCTGCATTTTGCGGCTTCACATCTAAAAGGATAATGTCATTTACGCACTCTAAGACAATCAGGTGGTCTCCTACGAGTTACTCAACCCTGTAAAGTTGCAGGTAACCATGGCTAAGTTCGTTAGTACGCGAATAACAAGATTATACAACAAACGTTAAAACGGAAATCCTTGAGAGACACCACTAATTATCGTCATTTCAGATGAAAATCCCCATAAGCCCTCACACGGCTTCCTGGGTGCGATTAGCACTACATAATTGCGCGATACTACCTTCACGGTTAGACAATGAAACACCAACACTCTGTCGAAACAGCCGAATGACACCTTCACATCAAGAAATACAGCAAGTGCACCCTCGAATAGGTCCGTAATCTGTCTGGTTTCCATCATTCTCCTCTTCCAGAGGACTGGTTAGGCTCCAGATAACTATAGACATTAGGATCTCAGACACCATATTCGTCAAACTAATTCAACTATGGTTGTCACACAAGAACTTCTCTCCTTTCTTAAAAACTGGGATGATCAGTGATTTAGACCGACCTGGCGCACTAAATTCCGATCCTCATACACTACCTAGTAACTCCTTTACCCTACTCTGTAATTTTCTACCTCCATCCGCAGAAACTTGTGGTGGCAAAGCATCAGGTTCTATTGCTTTGCATTGTTTCAGGTCTCAAGCAGCCTTCTCAACTTCGAGCAGAGTTGGAGGGCCAAAATTTACTTACGTCTTATTTAAGTTCCAGTTATATACTGGGTAAATGAAGTGCGGTTATAGGCCAGTTGAACTATTCTTCAAAGTGTCCCACCCAACGTCCGAGTCGCCAGTCCAGTGAGGCTATCACATATACATCCTTTTCGGAGACGGCCTCGTTATTCCACATCTTCTTAGTGAAGTCGTTTTTAATAAGCCCTAATAACTGTTGAGTATTATCCAATGCTGGTACCTTCTCCATATACTCCCCTTCCAACATCAAACACTACTCGCTATGAATACCAAAACTATCAGTCAACTTACGTTTCGGCTGTTTTCCCCCCTCATTGTGGTCAGAGTCAGTTGGAATAAGACTTCATGCATCCATCATTTCCGATGAAGGTGAAGAAATCCACTGCCTTTTGCTAACCCTTAGTTGTAGGTTGCTGACTGTCTTCATCGCTGTTTCTACAGAAGACTGAATATGATGCCATGCTTCATGTCAGTAAGTGAACTTTTTTACGTCATCAATACTACGAATGGTTTGTCATAATAGTCATGACAATATTGGTTTTAGGAAAATTCTGTACATTTGGAAACGTAAGGATACGGGTTAGCTTTAAAGTATTCGGTTAAGAGTACTGGAGGAATGCGCGTAGAATCTTAGCTGTGTACTGGGAGCAATTTTTGCATAATCACTCAGTAACACAAGGTGTCTTGATGGGGATATAGGGTTACCATACAAGAAGGTTACCGCTCATTTGTGTTTCACCGCTCCGTGATTTATTTGTAGTGAAACAACCCGATAGTATATATGAAATTATTTTATTCATAATACTCGTAAATGACGTGTCACGTCCTGCGTTCTGTGATGACGATGACTATTTCAACATTCTATGAGAAAGAGATATACTCTATAATATCGGGTTTTTCCCTCTCGCACAAAATAGACATCAAGAAATGCATCCAACAAGACAACATAAAATTAAGAAGAAAAGGTTGGTCATGAAATGACAAGCAGTCATGTAAAGTACATTTAAACGGATTTTGAGATATCATCAGTCGATGGTTGGATACTGCTTGTGATGTAGCTCAAAACTGATCAAAGCGACGCAGGTGTATTCACTCTTAAATACCTTCACCACCGTTAACATCTGCGCTAACCTTCGCTTTTTCTCTCTATTCTCTGTTGCATTTTTTAATCACACTTTCCTTTTTATTTGTTGCGGCTGCATGATTTTATTGTCGGCGACAAAAGAAGACTACAATGCATTTGTCTAGCTTAAAATATTGTTATTGTTCTTTGAAATTTTGTACTACTTATTGGTAAGCAAAAACATAATAACTTTCACTTTCATGATTTTAGAAACCATTTGTCATCTCTTCTGCAGTTTCCATAAAACACATATCTTCTTCACAGACTGGGTAAGCAGGCAATCAAGTTCAGTAAGCTAGATCTGTGTGAATTTTCCACATCTCACTTAAGATGTCAGCTAATCTGAATATCATGAATATGGGAATAGATATATCCATATCTATTCATTCATCTTCAGGATTCGTTTTTCAAGATCTCTGCTACAAGGAAATGTTTCATATTATCAATGGCTAATTTCGACGGTCATCGATATTTCTAAATTTATAGGACCAGAAGTTACAATTAGTATTCATCATAGACAGTAAAACAGAAGTATTCCACTTAAAAAATATTTAGATAATCTGCAAAAAAAAGAGTATTTCATCACTCACAGGATGTAAAACCTACAAGTGAAGGATTTATAGACTGACAGTGAGGCTGAAGTCTGATTGTATCACTGCTTCAGCTTTGAGTATCGCGTGGAGACTCATTACGGTCAGGTGTACACTGCTTTCCAAAAACAGACAAACAGATATCACTTCGTAAAGCGGACCAAGTTGCATTCCAATTATAATGAGAGTGAGGCATATAGGTAGTGTTCAATTGTAATGTATTGCCTAGTGGAGTATTTCTCAGAAACCCACCTTTAAATGACTAGTAAAAACATTGGTTAGATTTTCTTGTACTTGACAAGAATTTGATTCCGTGACCAGATTCCAGGCCCAATGACTATGATGATGAAATGTCAAAAGGATGAAAATTAATGATTTTAGAATAATTCAGTCAGTAACAAATAGGCATTTTTAAAGGAATGTGTAACCCAGTACCTGAATACAAAATGCGTTAGTTTAGGATAGCAAATGAAGGCAAAAAGAAATGCCTATAAAATTACACTTTATTCGGGTACTATGACTTCAACTTTAGATTTTACTTGAAGATTTTCACCTACTGCTGACATGAACCATTTTCATATAGTACTTATTTCATGCTCTACTCCACTTTGTCAGAAATATTTTCAACTTTGGGAATCTAAATGAAAGGCGACCAGTCATCAGTCAAGAAATCGTAGTACATATTTTCATTTGACACATAATAATCAATTCTCTTTTGTATTTATGCATATACAAAGAGATGTCTATTACACGATAAAAGTAAAAGATTTATTCTCATAAATTTAGGAATTCAAATCCTGATACTAATATTCACAGAAAAATTGGGTACGGGAGGTACTATCTTGTGACAATATACAAAATCCTGGTTTTTACCAAGTTTAAAATGAAACAAATAGTTCAGCGAAGGATATCCTTTCCAACTAATTTATTTTCAAAAGCTGTACAAAATGAATTAATTTCTCAATTACATTAAAAACAAATTTGTTCTCTCAGCTCAATATATAAGGCTTTGAAAGTATTTTGAAACTATTTACAACACACAAGTCACAGATCAACTGAATTATATGGGTACTTCTTTCCAGTATACTCACAGAAATTCTAACCACTAGGTCATAGGTTAAAACCACTTCATTGTTGATCTAGGTAATCAGCTAATTTAGATGTTAATGAACAAAAAGGTTACATCACACGAAATCAACAGCTGCTTTCTCCCCTGGTTGTGAACCTTCATCGCCTGAGGTGGCTTAGGCATGTGTCGTGCATGCCGATCCACCACTACCTCGAAGTGCGATCCTAGGGAAAGTTGGATTAAGTTGAAAAAAGGTTTAGAATGGTCATACCAAGACGTGGCACCAGTCCATGAAGTCCCTGATTGTTGGTCTGAGTCGTAATAGCTAGATAATGTTTCGGAATAATCAGAGGTAATGAGTCGTGTGTAAACAAACACGTCATATTACTACAGAGAAAAAATTAGGCAAATGCTTAACACAGCACGAATAGAACCTACCCAGGCCTTGTTAGGAAACACCAAACTTAACTGGCCGATAACACTGCCTCCCAATCATTATTATTGGCACATAAACATGGTACAGCAAGGGCATCAAGAAATGCACCACATAAAACAATGTAACAACATCATGAACACAGAAATTGAAGGAAAGTGGATATCTATCATTGTTATTACAACACAAACATGGTAGTATAATAACAATATAAAGACATAAATGATGGGAAGTAGATAAGTAAGAAAGAAAAACAATAAGAAGAATAGCATGATTAGAAGGGCACTTCAAACATTACTTTCCAGCAGCATAGGATAGAAGAAAGCTACAACATGACCACCATTTTCAATTCTGAGTCATATCTGATAACGCCTCAAGCCACTGAGTTGCCTGATCTCTCGGACCCCATCCAGACAGTCGTGATGCACCAACACATGCTAACCCGATACGACTATCCTTCATACCACCACGCCACTTCATACACTGACCACCCACCCATCCACCCAGCCGCTTCTTCTATACAGTCTCAGGGCTACTAAACAATGAAGGGTATACAAGCCGTTGGAATGACATGCATAACACATGTCCAAGTTGGTGTTTCCAGATGACTCCACTTATTGAATGACGATCTCCATCATGCTCAAACATACTCTGTCATAACCTCAGAAGTACTTACAAGGTCTTGCCACCGGATACGAGCAATCTTACGGAGACAACGACGATCGAACACACAAAGTCGTCCCACATCCTCAGCTCAGGGAGGCCAGCTTTCACAGGAGTACAGAAGAACTCCTCGCACCAAAGCGTTGTAAACGCAAACGTCTACGGTCAGACAAACGTCGTGATTGTGCCAAAGGCGACCCAGATTGGCATATACCATTCTGGCTTTCCATATGCGGTTGGAAACTTCATCACACAACTACCCAGATACACGAACCTTTCGACTACTTCCAACGTCCACCACCAAGGTTGAGTGCAGACACAAGCTCCTGCTAATCTTGCAAACCACTTTGCATTTCGATGGTGCAAGGCACATACCACACTAGTCGACAACTGATTAAGTGAGGTTTGAGTAGACTGCATGTTGTCGTACAGTAGGATGATATCGTCCTCATACTCAAGGTCGAATAGCCGTTCTTCGAGCAGTAGATCTATACCACCATCACGCACCTTCAGACCTGTCTCAGGAATGTCATCGGTGGAAAAATTAAAGAGAAGTGGAGAAATCAAACAACCTTGTCTAACCCCACTGCTGGTTTCGAATAATAGAGACAGGTGGTTGTATGCCTTCATTCTACCTGAGGTGTTATGATATGGGGTTTTCAAGATGTTAACCAACTTCTCAGGCACCCACCTCTTTAACAGACATTCCCAGAATACAGCTTTGCTTAACGAATCGAAGGCAGCCCCAATGTCAAGAAATACAACGATCGTTGGCCTGCAATACGCCTGCCGATGTTCAAGCGTCTGGTGGAGGGTAAACACACATGGTCAATGCATCCACGACCTGAACGAAACCAACCTGCTCCTCACCAATCATTTACTCACGCGTTTCGCAAAATCTGACCAGTACGACAGTAGCTAGTATTTTCGACGCGACTGGTAACAGACTAATACCCCAATGATTGTCACATTCATTACGTAGACTCTTTTTATAGATGAACACATCAATGGCTTCATTTCAGAGTGATGGAACACTCTCTGCCTGCAATACCTTTTCAAACAATCTAGTCAGTTCCTTGACTAGAGTCGTTCCTCCGTCCTTAAAAAAGTTGACGGTGGGTTGTTTGGGCAGGGTGCCTTGTGGTGTTTCAGAACTCGGGGTTCCGTATGAACCTCCACTTCGTTAGGTGGGTAACGTTAACTGACCATGGAGCACGATACACTGAAACTGAAGATGCTGGAGATGTGGGTCAGCTCAACTGCTTTTCAAGCTGCTACGCTCAGCGTTCAGGGCGTCTTTGAAGACTGTTTTTGTCGGCGTACCATCTACCTCACAGACCTTCTCACTGACACCTGGCTTCTTGCTGCCAGTGGCTCGGATGACCTGGAACAGCTTCCAACCGTTGTCAGATGTAGCTGAAGCTTTCATCTCACTCGCGCGTTCTGACCACCAAACTCACAGTCTTTGCATAAGCGTTGTGTAGTCTTTGCGTAAGAAACTTGCGCGAACCACTATACTAGCTATCTGCCGGAATCGTCTGATGGGCGTCAAGAAGTTTCAGGGAGCTCGTAGACACCTGTTGTTTATTAGCAGGACGTTCTTCCAAGCCGCAAGCAGCTTTACTCACCCATTTTAACGGCGTCTTGCAAGTGCAGTCAATGCTCGTCTACACCTACTGGAGGATAGGGAGCCAGCCTTAAATCTAGCTCGGACTGGTATTCAGCTGCAATGTTAGGTACAACTAATTTGCTTACATCAACCTGTCTAGGATGATGACTTGGATGACCACCAAAAAGTGAGACGAGCTTAGCGCACACTAAAGCATGATCAGAGTCCAGACAAGTACTCCATATGGAGCGGGAGTCCTGTGTCTACTCACTCTATCGGTAGCTGATTTCAATATGATCTATTTGAGTCCATGCTTGGGTGTCAGAGGGACGAGGCCAAGTAGCAGAACGGCGATGGCTGTGCTGGGAGGTGTTGCTGGTTAGAAATAGTTTATGATCTATACAAAGCTGCATAAGACGATCATCACTGTCCGACCTGCTGCCAATTAGACGCCATCAGCCACCTTAATTACTACTTAGTCACCAAGATTACCATCTGTAGCTTATTAAACGAGTTTCATCAGTTTTTTTAGGACTAAACGAGATTGCTCAATAATTGAGAAAAGAAATGCCAAAAGCAGTTGCATGAGACTGAATGTAGGACACGTGTTAGATACAGATACGTGTCAGATACATACGATATTCAATGTCTTCGCTAAGTACTGAAGACAAGTATAGCCAACAAAAGTAGAAAAACTATTGTTCATTCACTTGGAAAGTTTTCATAATTGGTGTTATCTCAGTTAGTAGGAACAGTTGCGACTGCACACATTAAATGCGTGACATAAGTGTATTGCAACTAGTCTACAGTGTTGTGTTTATACTCTAATAGTCATCTGAAAGTTGGGCATTCTATTGTGTACTGAATTAATGATAAAATAACCACAAATAGAGAGAGTTCTAGCAACAGATCACTAATAGATTTTGAGATGAGATGTACATCGAAGATTCGCAAGACTAAAGAGTGTGTTATTTTAAAAACACTATGTTCTGATTATTGACTTTTACGATGAAATTCAAAAATCGAAAAAGTTAGCATAGAAAGCTGATCATAGCTTTGGCACTTATTGATGCACCAGTGCAAAGTATGATAAATTGTAATCACTAGCAATTACGCTGAAATATTCTAATTTTTACATTTTTTTGTGAATCTTAAAACCTAAACGATAAACAAGCACTTAAAAAATGTCTCCATAATAATACACAATTGTATTCAATTATCGGATTGCATCAGTCAGTATCTTATCACTCAAAGGTTGTAAGGTAACTGATAAAAACAGTGCTTTGAATATTAAATTGCAAACTGACCTTCAGTGTTCTGCTTAGTTCTTCTGTTTGTTTTGAGATCACACCAAGCAACACAGAGGAGTCAACAGATTTTGAACTGGGAGTCTAAAATATGAAATTCAGAATTGACATAACGTCAAACTAAGTAGGTTGAACAGCAAGGACAGTTATTTTAGCCCTACAGAGAATTATTCAACATTCATATTTTACAAGATAACACGCTGATGGCAGCAACCGATGAAGTACTACAGAACATCACGACTTCTGCGAAAATGAAATGTTTAATTTTGTTCGAACGATAAAGAATCTAGCCCACTAATAGATAAGTATTTTACTGAAGAGAACTGCTGCCATTTCCAGATAAAGGCTTCACTATCTCCGTTGTCATTGAGAAAGCTGTATGGAACCTGAAACGATGGAAAGTAGCAGGATCTGGCAGGTTGCCAACCAGGTTTTCAAGGATGGAGGTAAGAAATTGACGGAGGTACTGCGTAGTTTACATGAATCAGAGGTAATGTCATCAGACTGGTCTACTTCACTGGTTATCCCAATCTATCGGAAGAAGTTTTCTTCTGACAACCATAGGGGAGTTAATTTGACTAATATTGTGTCCGGGATCCTATAGTCTACAGTTATCCAATGCCTAAATGGAGTCCGAGAACAGCAAACTCAAGACGACCAGGTAGGTTTCAGAACTGGTCGAGGGTGCATTGATCAGAATTTCACCCTCTGAGAGGTTATGGAACACAGGCATACTTACCGACAAGTGATCGACACTTTCCATATTCGTTAACCTGAAGGCGGAATTCAACTCTCTCAACCGTGAGGTGATGTGGCAGTGTCTAACTGTGAAGGGAGTATACAGCAAGCATATAAAGCTTATCAAAGCTCTCTACTCAAATCCACTTAGTTGTGTTAGGGCTCATGGTGAATTTTCATGTGAATTGACGTCAACTAATGGTGCTCACCAGGGATATCCACTGTTACCGTTACTATTTAACTTCATCATAGGCGTACTAATGGACATAACTTTAGTTACGTCTGACTTTACAGGGATTGAACTGGTCTCTGGAAGTCATTTGGTGGATTTAGAGTATACTGATGATATTGTCCCGCTAGGTGAAGGCGGTGACAAAACGCAGGGTCTTCTGAAAGCATTGTGCCGAAATTTAGATATGTTCGGCATGCATTTTACTGATACCTATCGAATACAGGATGATGCTGCATGACTGGTTCACTCCAATAACTCCCAGTTTAATGACAGGGGAGTGAAGTGTTGAAATGTGTTGACCACTTTACTTCGGAGAGTTGTATCAGCTTGAACAGGTTAGTTGCTGATGAAATCTCAGCTTGGATACAGAAAGCCTGTTTGGTACTTGCCAACTTGCATCACCTCTAGAGCCAATGACTATGAGACGTGGCCGTTGAAAGTAGAATACATAAAGCAATCACAGATGCCTTCATAGCATTGTTCGGGTTTGGTGGAATCCCTGTGTGAGCAATGTTGAGGTCAGACGATGAGTACTAGGGAACAAACGAGAGTCGGTGATGAGGTTGTGGACCTTCATCGACCGAGGTGCTTTGGACATACATTCCACATGCCGATCCATCACCTACCTAAATGTGCGATGGCTAGGGGAAGCTGGATGAGTTTGAAAGAGGGTTCAGCGTGGCCATACCAAGACGTAGCACCGTACAACGGAATCCGTGACCGTCTGTCTGAGACGTGTAGGGAGGTAGATTTAGACTAATTGATTGGGGTCCCTGGGACGCAAGGAATCATTGGTTGAGGACTTTTGGCGACGCAGCCGGAAATCGGTCATAATGGTGCAGATGTATTCACTCGTTGACGTCTTCTGAAGCTTGAATATTTGCGCTAACCTTTGTCTTCAAATTGCTTATTCTCTCACATAACTTTCTCTGCTTTGATATCACCCTTATTTTAACCACTTGTTCTCTGTATGATACTGTGAAACGTGGTAACTGAAGCCGAGGCACTTTTGCGCGAGGTTCTAGGTTGATTTCGTCTGTCTAGAGTGGGTTGACAGTCAAATAGGCGCTGTTCGACTAAATGTCATAGAGAGGACTAAAAAGAAGAGTGAAAATTGTCGTTGTCTCTTTGTAATCTCTGCTTACCGACGTTCTGGCTGAAGTTCGGAAGAAGTGAAGGATGAGTTCTAGCAAAGTGTCTAGCCTCCTACTGGAAGTCAAACGTTCAGACGTGGTTGTTGTTGCAGGTGATTTCAATGCACAAGTGGGTAGGCCAAGTCCAGCAGAAAAGCAGTTATGTGGCAATTTCGGAATCCCAGTCGAACGAATAGATAACGGCAATCGTGTGCTACGACTACGTTCAGACAACAACCCATTTGTGACCAGCATTTGCTTCAGATATGAAGAGAAACACTGCCTGAAGTGGCGTCCACCAACCTGAATTCAACGGTGGACGCAAATAAGTAAACCGCTATCAGTTACCGCTAGAGAGGGTCGGTGGAAGATTACAACCCCTTCTGCAGCACGTATTTGGACAGTGACCACGAGTTGGTTCGAGAATAGGTATGTATACGCCTAAATAGATTTGACAAACTACAGCAATAAGACAATTGCAAATGTAGATTGCCGATGAGAATACTAAGGCAGATCTCAGTAAAAAATTGGCCTGATAGTTGTCAGAACAGAACAATGTTACCCATTTAGAAGCCAGTCGTCATCTCATCTGTTGTAAAAATAGCGTAGTTGGCTATCGGAGAGTGGTTAGAAAGGCCCAGTACATCTCAGCAGATTCTTATGAATTAGTGGATCCACACGATCAGAAACCTGCAGGTCTCAAGTACAATGAGGAGCGGAATCAACTCAAATGCAGGTTGACAAAAAGTCTATGTAATGATCACGAACAGGAGTGGGCAGTAAAGCCATATGAGTGTGATTCAGTTGACCAATTACGTTTTGCGTTTTTTGTCAACAGTGAATTCAAAGGGCTACGAAGGCGATGGAAATCACTTACGAATTTACTCTAATGACTTACTGGATCCAGAAATGAACGTAAAGCGTTAATATCCTGCCCACAAGCTTTCCTTTCTTCCTCAAGCGGTCGCCTCCATGTCACTCTCGCCTCAGACGCCCAAATCGTTGTTTCCCATCTGGGTTCCACTCGAGGGCCTGGAGCTCAATGTCCCCAATCGGTCTTCTCAGTGTATGACTGATCCATCTCCACTTCCTTCTGCATATTTGTTGGGCGATAGCTTTTTCGTTGTTTCGTTGCCAGCCAGAGTTCCTTAATGCTTATTCTTATTACTTCGGCCATCTGCTCTTCAACAACGAGCGTAGGCAGCTGTTGACGAATGTCTGCAGTTTGTTGGAAATGCTTTTCGTGACACGCCAAGTTTCTCAACCATATAGCAGCACTGACTTAACATTGGTGTTGAAAATCTGGATCTTGTTCTTTATGCTGAGTAGACCTCCACACTGATTTCAGATTAGCGAAAGCCTGTCCTGCTTTGACATCCTAGTCTGTGCCGCCTGTAGTTGAAACGATACTGCCTAAGTAGGTGAAAGAGACAACTTCCTTTAGATTTCTCCCGTTCATGGTGATTAGTGCTTGTAAGTTTTCGCCTGTCGATCTTCGAGTTCGTGTGATATTACACATAAATCATCGGCGAAATCTAAATCTTCTTCTGGGGTCTTTTCATCGGTCCAGCCAGCGTATACCCCTCTTCTCGCTCCTCACCGTTTTTTGCATGATCCCGTCGACCACAGTCAGAAAGATCATCGGTGATAGTAGGTGGCAACCTCGTCTTACTCCTGTCTTCACTTCGGAGGCGTCACTGAGCTCTCTATTGTAGGTCACTTGGCATGTGGCGTCTTCGTATAGTTGTTGAATGAGGTTCTGAAAGACTAGTGGTACTCCGTAGTGTTGAAGCAACTGCCAAATTACTTCTCGGTTAACGCTGTCGAAGGCCTTTTCAAAGTCGATGAAGTTGAGGTAAAAATCCGGTTGACTGCCATTCTACACTCTGTTCTATGATGATGCGTAGAGTTGCGTTGCAATTAGATCCGCACATGATTTGTTTGTCCTAGAGCCAGCCAGCCAGCCAGCCTGTTCCGGTAGTAATTTTGAATCCAGCGCATCCTTTAGTTTCTCCAGAATGATACGGCTTAATATTTTGCTTGGGGTGGACAGAGACAGCAGCATGATTCCGCGTCAGTTCTTGCCAAGGCTAAGGTCTCCCTTTTTTGGGATTTTGACAAGGTAGTCCTTCTTCCAGTCAACTGGCAGGTGACTTTCCTGCCTTCCTTCTAAACCTTCTGCAATAGTGGTGTGAGCATGTCTGCTGTTGTCTCTGCACCTGTTCTCAGTGCTTCTGGAGGAATTCCATCTGGTCCTGCTGCTTTCCCGGAGTTCAGCAGCTTTATGGCATTCAGGACTTCACTTCTGCTTTGTTCGGAGGGCCTGTGTTCACTGATAGTTCTGCCGTTGCTGGTGGTATTTCCGGACGAGTTACAGGTGGTGATCGATGCAAGAGTTTTTTGAAATGGTCAGCCCATCGTTTCCTTTGTTCCTCCTCTTTGGTAACTAGCTTTCCTTCACTACCTTTCATTGGTTTCACCTGTGCTGTGTTGATCTCTTCCCAGATAGTAACCTGGTCATTTGATATAGTGTTGTCATGTCTCTGTCTCTCCTACCTGCAGCCTGTTCTGCTTCGCCTGTCAATGTGTCGTAGAAGTGTGTTTTGTCTTTGCGTGCACTGTTCTTCACTTCTTTGTCCAGTGTTTTATACGTTGTACTCAGTTCTTCTTTTCGTTGTGCATCCCTGCACTACATTGGTTCATCTTCTGCTTCACCATCTTCCTCTTCCTGCTCCATCAGCTTCCATGTATCCGTTGAGATCCATTCCTTGTCTTGTTTCCTTTTCCTTCCTAATACAGTCATGCAGGTTTCTTTCCACATAGCTTCCAAAGAGTTCCAGTGTTCTTCCAAGCAGGTTTCTTCATGAATGTGGCTCGATATCTCCCATTTTACCCTGATGACTGACGTGAAGATGTTCTTTGTAGTTTCGTCCTCCAGTTTCTGTTCTGGGTGTTCAACTTGAACTGTGGTCTATCACTAACTTCTGTGAAGGCTTTCAACTTGATTTGGAAGGTTCCTTGCACTAGATAGTGATCCGAACCTACATCTGCTCCTCTTCTTTATCTGATCTTGTGTCCAGTAGGCTGTGTCTCCACTTTCTTCAGATTGAGATGAAGTCGATTTGATTTTCAGTGTGTCCTGGTGTCTGGTGAAGTCCATGTCGCTGCCTTCTGAATATCCTTGTGTTTGTACACACTGCCTCACCTCCAATCACCAAATTGTTGAGTGCGCAGAAATCTGCAAACAGTTCTGCATTCTCATTCATTTTACCGAGTGCTTCTCGACCTAGGATGAGTTCTCTTCTTGTGTTGTCTGCTCCGCGTTTAGCATTCATGTCGCTCATTAGAATTTTGATGTCACCAACTGGAGTCTTGTCCAGTGCTGATTGTAGTTGTCTGTAGAATTCCTCCTTCTCCTCTTGATCTGCATTATTTGTAGGTGCGTAGCGTAGCATTGTATGATTGTGACTTTCCTTCCTTTTGAGTTGAATCTATCTTGCTGTCATGATCCTGATCGTTGAGATGATTGGTTCCCACTGCATGAGAGCCTTTAATGTTCTTGGCCACTCCAAAACTCAGTGTGCTCCTGGTTGCCATCTGGGTGACAATATTGGAGTCGATTATTGACTGTCCAGTTAAGAGTTTGGAGAGTCCACTTCCATTCCATCTGCTTTCGCAGATTCCAAGCACTTCCATGTCGTACCTCCTCATCTCTTTTGCAATCTGAATAGCCTTAGTAGATTCATAAATGGTGCAAACATTCAATGTCCCCATCCTTACTTTCGCTTTTATCGAGAGAAGACACATCGGCTGACTGGCTTCCTAAAGGCTTCCAACCGGCGTCATTTCGTCTCTTCGATTCCGACGAGAAATAAGTTTGGTTGCGGTTTTTATGATTTCTTTGTTAGTTGAAGTTTCTCAAGTGATTTGCATTGGTTTTACGGGGTAAGGTTGCTAGCCCTATATATATATATATATATATATATATATATATATATATATATATATATATATATATATATATATATATATATATATATATATATATATATATATATAAATGACTGGAACGGTGGGTGGAACACTACGAGGAACAGTTCAACTGGTTTCCAGCTACTGTCTCATCGTCCACTATCCGGTCGGAGCCTGAAATGAACATTGAGATAGAACTCCCAACATGTACACAAGTTGGGAAGGCTGTAAGCAATCTAAAACGAGGAGGGGCAGCACGGCTAGACAGACTTGTACAGGAGATAATTACGGAGAGTGGTAGAGAATTACTGATCAAGTTAAACTGGTGTTAACTAGCGTGTGGAGATGAGATGTGATGTAGTCTGACTCGTCCCAATCACTTATTTTCCCAGCCTTCAAGAAAAATGAGAAGTTCATTTGTGATAATCACAGAGGAATCAACCTGACGAATATAGTGTCTTAATTCTTGGTTTTATAACCCTAAGACGTCTGAGAAAAACTCGGGAAACACCAAACGCGAGAAAAAGACAGGCTTTGGACGCTGCTATGACTTCACTTGCCAGATATTCACACTCCAACAGGTGTAAGGACACAGGCACACTTATCGACTCCAGAAACTGGATGTTCTCCTTGGCCTGAAGGAGGCATTCGACTCCGTCGATTAGCAAGTCTTGTGGCAATTTCTCCTACTGAAAGGAGTAAAGAGTAAGTACGCACTCTTGAAGGGTATGTACTCGAACACCGTCGGGTTTGCAAGAGCCTATGGAGAGTTCTGTACATCCAATGATGTCAATCGAAAGGAACGACAAATGAACCAACACCACCGGCCAGGCAGGCCGTGGGGTATGGTGGACTGTGTTATTTTTTGGGCCGACCTTTCCTAAGCCCCTCCTTCCAATGAGAAGGCAGCATCAGCATGGCACTGCTGGTCATACAAGGGAAACACTTTACTGCTGACACCCCATCCAGATAGCAGCAGTACGACTTCGCCATCAGACCCCCATCATAGTGTAGAAATTTACACCACAACGGTAACTGTTTTTCGTCTAACCACTATCCAACAGACCTTTCCGGTATGGTAGGACCTCGAGGGAACAAGCATTCCACCAGCATAGCTCGTTGGGTCATTGTGATATGCGAACCAGACCACTACGTCAAGGTAGCAGCTATCGGTCGTCACCAGGTTACACAGACGTTGACCTAATCGCAGGAGAATTTCCCTTAGACCTAGAATATGCTGATGACATAGTCCTGTTAGGTGAAGACGCTGACATTGTGCAGAGTCTTCTGAACACTTTGAGTGGCAATTTGAGAATGTTTGGGATGCTTTGCTCACCACCCAAATGCAAATTGTCGCTCCAGGATTGGTCTTCAACGGTGCCGCACAGCGGCTAACAATGCAGAGTGTAGTGACTGGGTATGTCGATCACTTCACTTTTACCAGTCCTAATGGCTGGGTCAGTGGCCGATGAAATCTCTGCACGGATACAAAAGGCTCGATGGCCTCTGCCGACTTACGCCACCTATGGCGCCTCCGTGTTATCCGATTGTCTATTAAGGGTTGCGTGTACTGCACAGCAGTCCGGTCTGTTCTACTATATGGCTGTGAAACATGACCATTGGGGATGGAAGACATGAGAAGGCTGGCTTCAGGCGGTTGACCACCGTTGTCTTCGTAGTATAGGCCGTATTCCGTGGTGTCACCACATGACTAATGCACAAGTTAGGAGTAGCGTTCTAGGGAGTATGTGTAAGTCTGTTGACGAGGTCATTAACCTTCATCAATTGAGATGGTTGAAACACGTACTACGTATGCCTAGTCACCGATTGTCTCGTCACACAATGTTGGCTGAAGTAGGTCCAAGCTGCAAAATGGCCTGAGGTGGCCAGACTAAAACATGGCACCAATGTATGAAGTCTTTGACTGTTGGATTGAGCTATGTAGGGGCGATGCAGACTAGGTGGTTGGGGTCCGCGAGACAAGAGGAACCAGTGGTTGGAGACTGTAGGCGATATGACTCAGAATCGATGTCAGCGGCGCAGATTTATACACACATTATCCTCAACTTAACGACCCTGTACCGAACCTCACCATTTTGTCATTCCTCCTTTCTTCTTCTCGTACTTTATATTTCTTTTGACTGAATTTTCTTATCTTCATCTTGCACCTCACTGCCTTTTTACCTGACTTACTGATATGAGCTGTGGCAACTCGGACTGTTACGCAGTAATGCCTGGTCTTATGTTGATATTGATTGATTGAATAATTCAATGGTGTCAATCAAGGATGACCTCTCTCTCCATTTGTATTCAATTTTATCACAGACGCACTTATTCAGGTCCTCTACTCATCGTCTTATTTCACAGGGACTGATCATATCACAGGAGAACGCATTGGTAGATCTAGAGTACCTAGATGACATAGTCCTGTTAGGTGAAGATCCTGATAAGATGCAGAGTTTTCCAGACACCTTGAGTGACAGTTTGAGTATGTTTGGGATGCGTTTCTCGCCACCGAAATGCAAGTTGTTACTCCAAGACCGATCTTCAGCAGTTTCCAGGTTGACAATTGAGAGTGAAGTGGTTGAGCGTGTTCAGAAATTTCCTTACCTGGGAAGTCGGATCAGCCCTGGTGGGTCAGTGGCCGACAGAATCTCTGCGCGCATACAAAGACTCGACTGGTTAGGGTCCACGCGGCAACAAAAACCAGTGGCTAAAGAACCTAGGTGATATGTCAAAGAATAGATCTGATTGGCACAGATGTATCCAAACATTATCTGCATTTTAATCGTTATACTGAATTCGGTATTTCCTCATTCCCCTTACTTTATTTTACTGCTGTCTACTGCTTTTGCCGGTTTTTCTCGATTTCTTTGCTCTTCATCGCATTACTTGACGCTTGATGTGCTGAAATGAGGTGTGGTAACCTAGATTGCGACACAGTAATGACTAAACCTACGTTGATATGCATCATATACAGCAATTCTGAACAGCATTCTTCATAAAGTGTAAAGGAAAACTCACAAAAGTACACTGAGACATAGGCCAAAAGAGAAATAAATAGAACTACTTGTATGCCATAATTCTTAATATAGCTATCGTAAGTTGGCAAATATGTCATTTCTTGCTACCATTTCTTAATCAAGCTAATCTGAAAAGTAAACCTAACTGGATGACTTAGTTGACAATGTTTATAAGTAAGAGATCATAAACGCGTCATATAGTGACATAATCATGCGACACAGCAACAACATTAGACCATAAACTAGAACATTTTTGCAAGAACTGCCATCAGTTTGAACAAAAAACCTTACCAAGTCAAACAAACAAAATCAACCTACCAACTCACACAGTAGTGCACCACTTGAAGTTCATGCATTTTACAGCAATGTGCGAAGTACACGCAGGTAAGAAAGTGATTTCAAAGTAAACAAAAATGTTAACATGGTAGTAGAATTTGGTCATTGTGGTAGATTGCAAGTCCGGCTATAGCTCTGTACGCAGTTACGCATAATCAAACAGTAGAGTGGGATAGAGTGACAGCACTAAAAAATAACTTAGTTGGGTGGGGGGAGAGATTGACAACCGAATGTTTCTTTATCGAATCAACACCAAATACATGTAGTAGAAATGATTCTGTACCAGTTCCCAGATATATGGAAATCCTGCTACTCTTGTCACAAAGAAGCAGGGAAAATTAGGACTATATAAACTGTTGCAAAGTTGTGGAGCTACCTGATATGAATACGAACAGCAAATTGTGTCCGAAACTTTATCCAGTAAATGATGTTTCACTGTGTGACATTTCTAATAGACAAACCAACCTACACAAAAGTGTACAGGAGAAAAAACTTGAAAATGCAAATTAGTGGAAATGCTCAAATAGTGGATACATCTCAGTCTCTATGATTAGTTTTGAGCCACATCACGAAGGATTGCTTGAGGATCCAAACCAAGCGGTCCACAACTCCGGAAATGACTTACACCGATAATCAGGACATCTTAGACTGGTAGCATGTCTTAATCCGGCGACCTTGAACCTGCTTCCAACCCACGCCTACTTCGGTTAATTGGTTGAAAGTCAATGCCTAATCCACTTATCCACAAAGTTCACTGAAATGACTTAAGTAACTAAGAACGTAAACGTTTAAGACCCTTTCAAAAATTCTACCTTTTTAAGTACAATATAAATGCCAAAAATCAGAGTTTTACAACAAAATATTAACAAAGTAGAATTAAGAAACTCAGACTTTTCTGTTCAAATAATGTAGCTCAAAAAACACGCACAAATTCATATACTATCCTACGACCAATATTCATTGTATGGGTAGTCATACGAGCGAATTATAACGCTAATCAGCGGTTAAAATAAATGACCTTTTTACTACATGTAACTCTCATAAAGTTAGCTAACTAATACAGTTTTGCAGCCTCATGCACGCTTTGGTACTAGATTATCAATTATATCCTATATGAAAGTACATGGGCGTATAAATGGAAATGGGAAGAATTAGCTTGAAGCCGAGACCCAATGCTTCGTATTCGAATACCTATGCCACTCAGTCGTAATCCAATTAAACTAAGTTCTGGGATAAAAGTTCGTAAACCTAACCTACATTTGCCCCCTAAACACAAAGAAGCTATGTGGAAAAAAGCTATCAGAGAAATCAAAGTATAACTTCAAGAAAGTTGAACAGTTCAACTTGGCACATTTCAAAAAGCAAAGAACTAGCTAGTGATCAATAACATAATGGTTGTACGAATATCTTATGTTTTTACAAGGTAAGACTTTTCTGAAAGTTTCTCAGTGCAAGCTACCGCTTTTCAGCAAAATAACATTAAGAAGGAAAACACGCGCCTAATGACAGGTTCAGAAATGAAATAGTCGCCTGAACAGATCTATTTTAATGTGACAGATTAAGAGCTACATCAGCAGAACTGAGCAGAGATAAGAAAAAACAGAAAATGCATATTGCCGGAAATCCACCCACTAGAGATACACCAAAAGCACCACTGAACACAATTACGAACCAAAAGTGTCAACAACATGCAGAAAAAAGATTAACATGAGGAGTATGCCGATAAATAGGACAAAGGAGAACGAAACAGAACTAGTTATACAATAATGAGCTAATTCAGTTTGGGAGAAATGTAAACGGTTGGTGCACTTGCACTAACGATATCAATTTCAACTCACACAAGCAAAGGGCCTGCAAACCTCTAGTTATTCTGCTACAAAGCTGTTGATCAAAAACTATTTCCACTCTAAGATTATACTGTCTGAATAGCCAAGCTACTGAGATCCCATGTGCAGGGCACACTAACAAAGTAACTTTATCGTAAATTCTGTATAGGGAAACAATGAAACTTCAAATTGTTAAATTAGGCTCAGATAGACATAACGAAAATGCGATTAGATATAACTTTCGAACAATGTAGGTTGCACGACATCCCATTTCAGATAAGTATGCTAGTTTGATCTCCGTGGGAACAAAGATATGAAAGTCATACCAACAGGCATAAAAACAATAAGAGAGGTAAAACAGAGAATAGGAATACGGACAGACGATATTACTATTTACAAGACAAGATTCAGATGCACATGTTCTACTGATTGCTTTTGAGTCACATCATGTAAAATCTTCAGTCATCTATTTTGGTTGTCGCACAATCCAATCACGGAGCCAACATTTCCATATGTGGCTACGACAGATATTCAAAAATGTCAGGATTGATGCCATATCTTGGTCTGGTTAACCTTAACGACATTAAATCCTTTTCTGCCTCAGCTAAAAATTGTTTGTTAAAGTATATGACTGATGAGAATGCATGGGACATATCAGTTATCTGACTTACTGCACACTTACAATCTCATTGAAGTGAGGCTGACTAGACCAAACGAGGTAATTCCTCGCGATCCTCCATATTTTTGGTTCCTTATTCTTTCTAACATATCAGAGATACCAAAAAATTTTGGTCGAACAGATATTCTCTTAGAAGTCACTTATATAAGCTTTACATTTGCTTGCCACTTGTCTTTCTTGACAAGCTCATCAGCATCAACTTCAGCATGAGTTGAGGTATCAGGATTTCCCTGTAAGTTATCCAGTGACCCGGTCTGACAGTGGTCTGTCACCACAGGCCTTCATTGGTTGCTGACTGCACAGATTTTTCTGCTGGCCGTATCTCTACCTGACCAACGACGTTGCAGTTGTTTAGCGGTTCTCCTATTGGTTGATCGACTGAATCTATATCTGTGCGTCCGTTGGTCGTTTATTGAAGTATATACCGAAATTCTAGGAACTCTACAGTACACTTTGTTTCTCTTGTCTAAGAGCATAGGTAATATCGAGGCATCCGCACAGGACCCCATATGCCAATAGAGACCGATCAATTCGGTCTAATCAATGACGGTATGATATCAGAACAATCATATACTAAAAACTATACCCGTCGTACAAGAAGTGGCTACCGTGGCTCGGTGGTGTAGTGGATAACGCTCTGGCGTTTGGAGCGATCGCTCCCGAGTCTGAATCCCTGTGGGAACAACATCACTCACTAGGAAGCAGGTACATCCTGACGACTAGTCCCAAATAGGATGAAATGCCCATCCTGGATTCCACTGCTAGCCACTATCCAGCATAACTATCATACGAATGCTAAGTGCCTAAGCGGTGTTGAGTTCCTGAGGAAAACCTATTGGGCCTCCAGTGGCAGATACCCACACTTCATGAAAACGACTGCTATCTTCGCCAGGATTTTCTTTAAGACTTTGTTGACAAAACTTAATTGTTGCCTTCACCCTTGATTCGAATACTACAGTTTGTACCAGAGATTTGTGGAGTCATATAGGTGCAATAATATAGTACGGAGCCTTTTAAGGCAATATGAGCCAGACGAACTGAAAAAACTAATGGCAAAATATCAGGCAAACTGACTAGAACGCGGTGCAGTGAGAGAGAAAATGTTGAAAAAAAAATTTCATTTTGACCCTTGAAAACTCTACCTAAACATAAACACACACAAACTAGCTGGATTTCCCGGGTCCTTATCCTTTGTCATCTAGAGAGTTAACAGAACATATCATGTAAACACATAATATGACATGTAAGACCAGATAATTTAAAAAATATGTCGTAACATTAAACAAAATCGAAAATACCTCCAGTCGTTGATGGTCATCTCTCTGAGCAGTACAAAAGTTAGGTCAGTGACCCTATCATCTTGCGAGGAGTTTTTAATCGGATATTCTACAGAATTTTGCTGATTAAGTAGAGAAATTAAGCATTTTACATACAACTTCCGGTAATCTTCCAGTTTTATGTACGAAATCAAGTACTTCGCTATTCATTATCTCCAGTTTAGCTATCCTATCATGCAAGTACTTTATTTCCTCTCTCTTTGCATCTAGAGCATCGCTAAAAATCTGAAAATAGTTGCTGGACATCATCTGTAAACAATGATCGTAGTCAGCGCCAAACAACTCGCACTGCAGATACTTGTCCTGTAATAGATCCAATAAACTCATCTCAAGGTCATATCTTTTCCTACGTCCAGTAGCATCAACCAAAAACAACAGTGGAAGCGCAGAAAACTGACAGTTTTTGATCTATCGCAACTAGTTTTATCAGCTTTTGTTTGAGTTGTTCGGTTTGCTCTAGTAGTGGACAAAGAAGGCCCCTTCTGATTTCTGACTTTCAGCTCCGGTGTGGTGAATGCTTTTGTGGGTTAGTAAATTGCATTTTGTAGTGTGATTAGGGGGCTTTTCGTTGATGGGATGCTTAGAAGCCTGTCTTGACTCCTGTCTCCTTAGGTGCCTGAATAGAAATAGCAAGACAGTGCGAAAAAGCATGTGGGAATTACCCTAATAGTAGATGCCATAGGTCTAGTTGCTGGAGAAGAGTTAGTAGATAATGTAGATATATCAACAAGAGTGGTAGTATGTTAAGTAGAGTGGAAGTGATGGTGGGCTGGTGAGCTCAGTAACTCCCTCAGTACATCTGTGGTAAACCATATGAAGTGACATGACTCTCTAGCCGTCTTTTGAATGAGTTCACCAAGGGGGGCTGTGACCACATCCCGCGGTAGGCCATTCCACAAAGCACATACTTTTAGGGAGAAGAAGTTAGACCTGAACCTGATGTTGGTTTTCTGGTGTGTTATCCTGGTGAGGCTTCCTCGTGATGACCGCCATGTTGCGGACAAGGCTAGTTAGATACCGTGATTTGCCTTTCAGGAACTGTCCTGGTGCAAACTTGACCGAGACAGAGGCCAGTCACTATTTTTTAGAACTTGTTATATACCCACGAATACAAGACCAAGAAAAAACACAATAGCGTAGTCGGATGGAATGGTATATTTGCGAGATCGTGCCTAGATGCTGATGCGTTCCAACTAACTGGCTGGAGGGCCGAATACGAGCAGTGCAACGTAACACGACAGCGTGTCAAATACCGAGGATGCTTGACCAGGTGCCTTCAGCTTGGCGCGTCCGGTAAAACTACGAAGGCCAGCGTCAATGCTGAATCTCGTCGAACCCTAGGCTATTGATTCCGAAGAAGTGTGTGACGCTTCAGATCATCCCCCTAGTGGGTTTGTGAGGACCCTAAAACAATATCGGCCGGAGATAAAAAAACCCAGTGGTTTCTCCACTGGTAAAACTCTTACGGTGGGCCCACTGCGAGAAGTGGCTCCCGGTTGTCTGAACTTATTCTAGGGTGTCGTAGGGAATGAAAAATAAAATGTAACACATCGGATTGTACGTCGATCGTGATCCTCAGTGTTCTTGTACGTTCCGTTCGGTGACCGTTGCACCTGCAGTATAAATAAAAGTCTTTGATTCCACGAAAACGTTTCGTAAAAGTGGGAAACATCCATATATAAATATACTGAAAATGAAGTTTATGCATTCCCAGCAAATAGACAAATGGTGTCCAGAAAAAATAACTCGATTAGAAAATGGTTGGCACATTTTATTTCGCACTACTGAATTGAATATGACTTTAAATACTCCGGGAACCTGACGGTTCGACCCGGTAGTGTTTTTTGCTGTCCCGTTGGTTTCTGCATCCGTGTATTACTAGGCCCATCGTCAAAAATTGCGATAGTCGGGCTATCCGCTGGTCGGTCATAGCAAGCCGAAACGTCACTTATGATTGGGTTGCCTTCGGAATAAGCTGATTTCAAACAGGCGATACTAACTATATCTTCATATCCATTTTGCTCTGTTATGTAGAATCTCTCATGCCGCTTGGTCACTTTGAATGGCCCATCGTAGCATGGTTCAAGTGGTCGACGGACGGCATCGTGGCAAACGAACATGTGTGATGCCTTCTGTAAACTGGGGTGAACGAAGACATCAGTCGTTTGAGGTCTAACTGGACAAGGCCTAACTTAACGCATTGCGTTTGTAAGCCTAGTCACGTAGGATGTCCCGTCAAAAACACGTTCTAAAGTTGGAGGGGAAACCAACTCACCTGGTAAGCAAAGAGTGGTCCCATAGACGAGTTCTTCAGAGATGCATCCAGCATCAGCTTTCAAAGCGTTACGAATACCAGGTAGGACTAGAGGCAGAACCTCGGTTCACTGAGATATGTTTGCAGCTGAAAGGGAAGCTTTCAGCTGCCGATGGAAACGCTCTACCATGCCACTTGCTTGTGGATGGTAGGCTGTCGTTCGGAACCGAGTGCAACCTAAAAGTGCCGTTAGAGCGTGAAATAATCCACACTCAAATTGGCGCCCACGGTCGGTTGTGGCGTAAGATGGACATCCGATGTTCGCGATCCATCTTTCGACGAAAACACGAGCAACTGTTTCGGCAGTAACATCCTTAATAGGTACTGCTTCCGGCCATAGTGTGAAACGATCAACACAAGTGAAAAGGTAGGTACATCCATTAGATTCTGGTAGGGGTCCTACAATATCTATATGGACGTGGTCGAAACGCATGTCTGGGGCTAGAAATGAGCCTAAAGGGCTTTTCGTGTGTCGCGTGACTTTACACTTTTGACAAGCTAAGCACGACTGAGCCCACTCCTTAACGTCCTTGTTCATCCCAGGCCAGCAGAAACGTTGTGCGATAAGCCTAATGGTGGCTCGTACACCTGGATGAGAGAGTTTGTGCAACGTATTGAAAACGTTGCGTCGACAACTCTTCGGAACTAGTGGGCGTGGTTGACTAGCAGAGACATCGCACAAAATTGTATCCTTGTCTGATCCAACAGGACAAAGTCGCAGTTTGAGAGTTGTGGACGACAACTCATGATGCAGCTCAAGGTCTTTTTTAACACCGAGCTGGTTCAACGAGATCATCGCCTTTTACGCGGTTTATCGAAGCTACTAGAGATAGTGCATCGGCTGCGGAATTATGCTCTCCAGAAATGTGGCAGATATTTGGCCTGAACTGGGAAATATGATCCAGTTGTCACTACTCACCCGAGGAGCATTTGTCAGACGCCGGGCTGAGGGAAAAGGTTAACGGTTTGTGGTTTGTGAAAATAATGAAATTGCGACCTTCTACAGAATGTCGAAAGTGGCGTACAGAACAGTACATAGCTAGGAGTTCCCTATTAAATGCTCTATATCTTGTTTCTGCGTCCTGCAGCCGCCTCGAGAAAAAGGCTAAGGGCTGCCACTGGTTGTCAGTCAACTGCTGCAGGACAGCTCCAATTGCTGAGTCAGATGCATCAACAGCAATACTCAAAGGAGCACTGGGGTCATGACGCATAAGCCTGGTTGCATATGAAGTGGCTTCCTTGACTTTAGAGAAGCTAGTCTAGCCACGTTGTCCAGGGTCACGAACTTCGTAGTCCCTCGAAGCAGATCTGTTAGTGGTCTCATGACAGAGGCACAGTTGGGGATAAACCTTCGGTAATAACTTACCAGGCCATTGAAAGTGGGAGCTGCTTCACAGTGGCGGGCTCTGGATAGTTTGTGATAGCCACCACTTTATCTCTCGATAGGCTTATACCTATGTTGTCAATGGTATGCCCAAGGAAGCTGAGTGATTCAACTCCTATTACACACTTCTGCAAGTTGACTGTGATGCCATCACAATCAGCATCGACATAGGACCAGGCATTACTGCGTAACAGTCCGAGTTGCCACAGCTCATATCAGTAAGTCAGGTAAAAAGGCAGTGAGGTGCAAGATGAAGATAAGAAAATTCAGTCAAAAGAAATATAAAGTACGAGAAGAAAGAAAGGAGGAATGACAAAATGGTGAGGTTCGGTACAGGGTCGTTAAGTTGAGGATAATGTGTGTATAAATCTGCGCCGCTGACATCGATTCTGAGTCATATCGCCTACAGTCTCCAACCACTGGTTCCTCTTGTCTCGCGGACCCCAACCACCTAGTCTGCATCGCCCTACATAGCTCAATCCAACAGTCAAAGACTTCATACATTGGTGCCATGTTTTAGTCTGGCCACCTCAGGCCATTTTGCAGCTTGGACCTACTTCAGCCAACATTGTGTGACGAGACAATCGGTGACTAGGCATACGTAGTACGTGTTTCAACCATCTCAATTGATGAAGGTTAATGACCTCGTCAACAGACTTACACATACTCCCTAGAACGCTACTCCTAACTTGTGCATTAGTCATGTGGTGACACCACGGAATACGGCCTATACTACGAAGACAACGGTGGTCAACCGCCTGAAGCCAGCCTTCTCATGTCTTCCATCCCCAATGGTCATGTTTCACAGCCATATAGTAGAACAGACCGGACTGCTGTGCAGTACACGCAACCCTTAATAGACAATCGGATAACACGGAGGCGCCATAGGTGGCGTAAGTCGGCAGAGGCCAATCGAGCCTTTTGTATCCGTGCAGAGATTTCATCGGCCACTGACCCAGCCATTAGGACTGGTAAAGTGAAGTGATCGACATACCCAGTCACTACACTCTGCATTGTTAGCCGCTGTGCGGCACCGTTGAAGACCAATCCTGGAGCGACAATTTGCATTTGGGTGGTGAGCAAAGCATCCCAAACATTCTCAAATTGCCACTCAAAGTGTTCAGAAGACTCTGCACAATGTCAGCGTCTTCACCTAACAGGACTGTGTCATCAGCATATTCTAGGTCTAAGGGAAATTCTCCTGCGATTAGGTCAACGTCTATGTAACCTGGTGACGAGATGGAGACCTATGTAAGAATATCTTTGATAGAACTGAATAAGAATGGAGAATGTAAGCATCCTTTACGGACACAGCTAGACAAGGACAGCTGCCCACGCACCCTTACGTGGCCCTCTGTCGCGCCCATAAATGTTCTGTTGGACAGCCTTCAATTAGGTTATGTACCTACTCGACACACCTTTCAGTGAAAGACACTGCCGTCAGACTTTTATATCAACGGAGAAAAATGCCACACTCAGATAGAGAAAAAGAGCTAGCGTTGGGCTTCGGTAAGCGTGCTTATGTTCCAGAACCTGGCGCAGTATGAATATCTGGTCAGTACACCCGCGGCTGGGTCTAAAGCCTACCTGGTTTTCTCGGACTTGCTGTTCCCAAGCTCCACTCAGACGTCGAAGAATTATAGAACCTAGGATCTTGGACACCATGTTCGTCAAGCTGATTCCTCTGTGGTTATCACAAGAGGACTTCTCGCCTTTCTTGAAGACTGGAATAATCAGTGGTTCAGACCAGTCAGAGGGGATCGTATTTGATTCCCATATACTGGTTAACACTTTCGTTAACTTCACCACCATCCTCGTGTACCTCACGAGTTAGTCCGTCTGATCCTGCCGCCCTTCCCCATTTCACGTCACCTACTGCTTTCTCGAATTCTGTAGTGTTGGGGGGCCTATCTCAATGTTCCATCCAGGATCCGATTAGATAGCGGGCAATGCAATGGTGGCTGGAGGTCAGTTAAACTGCTCCTCGAAGTGTTCTGCCCATCGTTCCAGTCGTCTGCCCTGCGAGTGAATCACAGGCCCGTCCTTCTCCGCTATAGCCTCACTAACTGATGTTGACCATTTCCCCCCAGTCTCCTTGATAAGTCTAAATAACTGTCTACTGTTACCAATCGCCACTGCCTTCTCCATCTCTTTAGCATTCACTCCCCACCACTGTTTGCGATCGTTGCATAGACTTTTTCTCAATCTACTCTCAAGTTGGGCTCTCTCTTCATTGTACTCAGAGCCTGCAGGGATGCGTTCACGTGCATCCATTAGTTCAGAAGAAGCTGCTCACATCCACTGGCTCTTCTTAGCCACTCTTTCGGAGTCGGCTACGGTCTTCAGCGCAGCTTTTACAACAGACTGGAGATGGCACTAAGCTTCTTCTGGATGACCGATAGTCTTTCGTTTCAATAACTGCCTAGCCAACTTCTCACTGGACACTGCCTTGGTGTCTTCGTTATCCAACAGTACTCGTAGTGGTTTTGTTGCCATTTTTTTCACGTCCATTGAGACGCAGGCATGTACACGCTCGGACCAACGTGTGGTCGCCATCCAAACACCTACTCCAGAAGGAGCGGCAGTCTTCCACCGATCCTCTCCAGCGATGACTGACACCAATGTGGTATATCTGCGTCCATCGCTGAGTTGAGCTCGGTGGACGCCACGTCAGACAGTGCCTTTCTTTATGTCTGAAATTTATGCTAGCTCAAAATAGGCGATTATCTGAGCATAGTTGTAGTAGGCGATCACCGTTATCTGTACGTTCAGCCGGGACTCCGGAAGTGCCGCCTAAGTGCCTGTTGAATACGGGGTACGTCTCCTTAACCGCGTCCGCAATGAGAGTCATCTATGTAGACATGTACAAGATATAAACCGCGGAAGAGGCCATCGATAATGCGTTGGAATTTTTGTGCTGCATTCCAAATACCAAATATCACGCGCAGAAGTCCAAACAAGCCAAAAGGAGTAATGATGAGCGCTTTCACGGTATCTCCTACTATCGTATATATCTGATTATACGCTTTGACCAGACTGATTTTGCAGAATATGTTCATTCGGCTTGACGTCGCGGTCAAGTCGCAAACATGAGGTATCGGTTTGCAGTCCGGTGTCGTTTTGACGTAAAGCCTTCAGCAATCACCGGTTGGACACCAGTCGTTGCTATCCTTTTTGGGAACTATATGTAGTGGTGATGCCCAAGGACTGCTTGACGGTTTGATGATGCCCAGTTCGCGCATGTGGTTGAATTCACCCTTCACCGTTTCTAGCTTATCAAGGGCTAGACGCCGGGCTTTGGATGCCACAGGTGGACCTGTGGTTGTGACGTGATGTATAACATTGCTGGTTATGCCTCGTTGGTTTTATATTTTCTCATATCCTCCGTCTCTGATACTCATTTTCCCCCCTGCACTCACATTACCACTTCACGTTCACTTACTATTGAACTTTATCGACAAATTTCGGCAGTTTCTGTTCACTTCTGTACCCTTACACTTAGTTTTCTGCGAAAAATCTCAGCATCTTTCTGAAGTTAAGAACTTCGACCCTCATGACAATGTCAGTGCAGTAGAACAGACCGTACAGTCACTTAGAGATTGAGTCAGCATCTGAACACTTTTTCGATCTGCTTGAAGTATATGGAGCAAATGGCTGGACCCGCCAAGCGTATCCGGCAAAACGATATACACCAGAATCGTGTTACATCTGGTCAGACCCTAGGCTATTGGTTTTGAGGAGCCGCTTGTCCCACTTTCTGTAGAGATTTAAACTGCAGGGCCTCACGGAAGCTGCTGGGTTGAAATGTTACACCATGCATCTTTTTTCTTAATCTAAACTTCAGTGTCTCACATTAATTTTATAAAATGGCCCGCACCTACTGTCCCGTCGGGGAACCAAACAAAGCTTCATCTGTACGTCCGTATGCTTCGTCGGTAATTTCAAGGAAACTCAATGGATTTCAAAAAAGTGTGTGTTGTTTTACACCTGGATTATATGACATGAGTTAGCTATATGTAAAGAAGACACCCTTTGTGAACTGAAACGGTCATTCTTCTTGACATGCTAAGGAACTGAGGAAGGCCAACAAACGGATCCTCAAATCTAGATATAAAACCACGTGTGCAAAAAACTAGGAAGTCCATCTGTGGGTTAAAGAGACACCACTAGGTTGAAGAACAAGGAACTGACACCGAATACACTTATAGGCTATTCAAACAGACAAGAAACAAATGAACGAAGGTACTGGGATCCGATTGCAACGACACTAAGTAGGGCTAACAGCCATATTTGTTTTTCTGACTTGGGAAGTCTGTTCCGCTACACTGCTTCATTCCCGCAGGCTAAAGCGGGAGTCCCTCAACTATTAGGTACCAACGGACTGACTAGCAGCGACAAAGGAGCAGCTAAGCTCCTGGAGGACCAGTATTTACAAATCTTTTCGTCGTCGTCCACCTACTCAGGGGCTTAGGAATGTCACACTAACGAAGCGGGACTTTCGGTCGTTGAAGTGAGCGTTCAGCCAGTACAGCGCAAACTGCTACTGCTCACAAAAGACCATATCACTTTATGCGGCGGTACTGTGGAAAGGAGCATCAGTCCTGCCTTAACTTTAGGTCAGATTATTTGAGAATTCTGTAAGTCAAGGGGAAGTACTCGATCTTTGGAAGCTGGGCCACATAACGCCAATCTTCAGAGGGAGTCAATGAACCAACCCAAAAAGAAAAACCGATGATGCTTTTATCCATACCTTCCAAAGTAGCGGAACCGTTAATCTGTGATGGACTGGAAGATCACCCAACAAAGATGAACTTCTTTACACTCCGACAACACAAATTTTGAAAAGGGTTCCCCTGCAGTACTAATCTGCTCACCGCAGTGGATAGATGGACTGCCATTATCGACAGTCGAGATCGAAATGATGTTATTTACCCAGACTTTGCTAAGCCGTTTGATCGTGCTAATCAAAACTGTCTTGGTGGTAAACTAAAATCACTCGCGACAAAACCAGCGCTCATTGACTGAAAATCTTCATATCTGCCAGGTCATTCATTCAGAGTTCGAGTGAGTTTCTTTTTGCCTTAGAAGCAGAATGTACTAGTGGTGATCCCCAAGGTTCAGCACTAGGCATTCTTCCTTTTCTATCATACATAAATGACTAGCTTCTACAGGCTGCTTCGGACATCTATCTTTTTGCCGATGACGTGAGACTGTGAAGAGAAACGAAAAGTGATGAGTGCAGTTATTCTCTGCACGAGTATTTAACTCAACTTCAGAGCTGGGTAGATAATAATGGGCTTGCATTTAATTCTGAGGAATGCAGGTGGTACACGCAAGATACGGTGCATGTCATGCATATCACCTGAGCGGAATGGAACTGTAAGCTCTGCTGACGGAGGAGGAATTGTGGATTTTAGTCCCTCAGTACTAAAAATCATCTGCCAACTGTGTCACACTTGGCGTTAGTAACCCTTGGATAAATATACAGACATTAAGACCGTAGATGTCTCCACCAGACTTTCAACACCTTCCTACGGCCTCACCTGGAGTTCAGAACCATCCTCTTCCCCACTTCTCTATAGAAGGTCAAATTAAGCTAAAAACTCATGCAGAGGCGCTGGACGGGAGCCGTTTGGAGATTTAGGTGTAAAGTATACGAAGGGCGACTAGTTGTACTGGATCCGCATCCTCTGGAATGTACAGGGCTAAAAGGAGACTTGATAATGACTCCCAACATGTCGAGCATCCCTGGACACCCACTTCACTTCTTGAAACTTAGCTGTGGGACCGGTCTTACAGAAACTAAGCTTGGGACGTAACAGGTTAGATATCAGGTGTGACTTCAGTTCCTTAAGAGTTGGCGAACCTTAGAATGCGGTTCATGCTGACGTGATCCAGACTGCTTCGTCTGGATCCACTCAAGGCTGGCTGGATACTCATTTCACATGTAGCTGGGATCTGCTCATGACTACTTGAATTTTCACATTTTAACCGCCACTTTTTCCTCTCTCTACACTTATACACAGGTTACTAACAGCAGTAGGTAGTGGTCCACGTATATTAGACTCAGAAGCCAGCTAAGCGAAAGCTTCTATTCCGTCAACATACAGTTGAACCATATTACCAATTCGAAAAAAATCAGTCAAATAAATAAAACAAAACTTCAAGTTATACTTTTGAGTTTCCAAACTTAAGGCCTAGTGGTCAACTGCTTATAGATGGATAAGATAGTCAACATTAACATTTATGTATTGAAAGTTGAACACCCCAGAGGACATTGAGAAGAGCGGCCTTCGCTACTAATCCGCTACTCCAAATTAGGATGTCTACCAATAAGGGTCCTAATGAATTATTCTCTACATTCTATGAAGAAGTTAAGGCTATTGAGAAAAGAGATTCAGTTTTGACACCTAAACAGCAAATAGATCGGCTTAATCGCCCTGGGTCGACTTATTTCAATTTAAATCCATATGATGTATGCTCGGTGTAACTTTGTTCAAACAACCTAGGTTTTACAAGTAGACCCTGATACCCCTATGGCTGATATCAAAAAGAAATATAGACAGGTTTTTTCTGTTCATACTGCCCTTATTTCTTTAGTTATCACTTCTGGTTCATCCAGATAAAAACCCCGATGATACTGAACGGTCTCAGAAAGCGTTTGAAGGTATATCTTTCTCTCCAATGTTTTAGAAATATTTAAATAGCTGTGAACAAAGCATATAAAGCTTTGGATGACCCTGAAACGTGCCGCAAATGTAAAGAGGTAGTCGAGGAAGCTAAAGAACGTGTTGAACAGATGGTATGTCTTGTTAACTTTCCAATCACTTTCAGATGATCGAAAAACGAAAGAGACTTAAAAAAACAAGTGGTTCCATCTCAATTGAGGAGGATGATCCAGAGAAGGTAACTTTGGTTTGTTTCATAATCCATGCAGCACCGACACGCCATTTACGTCCAAACTTGCAAGCTTTTCGCAGACCTTGAGAGACTGAGAGTGGAAGAAGAACTGAAGCAGTCATCTGATAGGTATTTCTTTTAACGTTTTGGATGCTTTGTTCGGAAACTTTCTTTCCTACCTTAGTAGAGTTTCGCGTGCATGATATGGGCTCGTAACCGTATGTTGAGATCTGTTAATCAGCTGTAGCGATTCGCTATTAAGTGCGATCTTATAGTGTTCTACCAGATGCTATCACTAGATTACCAGGTTCTTTACTTGGCAAAAATGCAGTGCAACTCATGTGTTCTTGCTTTGGTCCATGGATCGCACGTGTACGAAAGCTTGTGATGTTAACCATTGTTAGAATTAAAATAGGTAAACATGAAATGCGAGATGTTTTATCAGATACTTTCATACTTTCATTTTTGTTTCACTTCCTGGTGCACTCTGTGAATTCTAATGCATGCTTCGCAACTACTCACAGCTACATGGCGTTGGAGATGCGAATTCAATATTTTGTTCCCAGTTATAGGGTCCAAGGTCATAAAGATTATAAAAATGGGAACGGTGCCGGTGATGGTTAGAACTAATCGGAAAGGGAGAAATTAGTTGTGACAATCAAGAGGATTCTGTCACTGGCTCGATGTTCTTGAGTGGTTGTTTCTTTTTAAATCATCTGCCCTAAAATTCGGCAGTTTGACTTTGTCGTACTTTTATAAGGTTGACTTTCAACCAGTGAACCGCTAGTTCGAACTCATTTCCATCTGTTGAGGTTCATTAGCACTCAAAAAGTATGCTAATTTAGTGCATTACATGATAACTAAGTATGAGTTTATCATCATAGAATTATTATTAGTTATTCGAACAACTGCAATGCGTAGTTTTCTCGCTTGATCTTAACCAACTTTCTTGACATTTATCGGAAAAGACAACCGTTTCAGTAAATGGAGTCGGTAAACTTGGCCGCCACGATGAGCCAGGATATTTTTTGCTTGACTGAATGAATACTGCAAAGATTGAACACGACTCATATTAATATCATGAATAGATGCTATGGAAGATTAGCGGTATCCCCTGACTACCTTAAATTCGCATTGACCAATTTACTGCAGTAATTTGGTATTTGTAAATATTGTTTAGCGATAATACGACCAGCAGCCGTAATAGGTCAAACTGTTTCATGTACTTGGGTGCTGGATATTCAACTTTGGTGTTATGCGTTGAAGCCCTGATCTTATCGATGTTTGGGTAACTAGTTTTTGAAACTAGAGCGTGATTAAAATCAGGAAATGTAGCGTAAAATCTCTTACAGAAATGAATGGGTCATCATTTGTGATCATTCTGTGTTTACAGTTCTAATCAGAGTGCAGTGGCAGGCGGAAGCTTCAACAACATATGTCTCAATGAAACCTTAATTGTCGTTTTCGATTTAACTTCAGTTAGATCTGCCTCTGTCATTCTAAACTGTATAAGAAACTGGGCCTTACTTGGATTATGTGACACTATGACTTAAACTTTGGGTGAAACACTTCGACCAACAGTTCGACCACTTTCCAGCTGCTCTTCTATTTCTTACTACCCAGTCACACCATGAACAACCTCCAGCTTGCGGTAGGTCAGGAGTTCATTGTGAGACATCAAGAGGGTTACTCAAGTCACACTTAGTCTGTTAGTAATCAGTAGTCTTAAAGATGTCATGGGCTTCGCACCTTCGGACTCAAAGTGTTTCTGTAGGATTATAATTAGCCCATACCTGCACTCACGTTTGGTGGTGAAGCGTTGAAAGCTGTCGTGTTTGTGTACCTAGGTGGTTGTGAGTACTGAAGCAAGTGACTGATGAAATATCAAGTCACTTAGAAAAAGCGAACGTGGGATACATATATCTTGACCACCTTAAGGGCTGCATCGGCGTCACCTTGTCAGTTGTTGATGAAGTATGCATTGCCTGCAGTCCTGCTGAACTCCTATGAAACTGGCTTCAGAATATCCGACGCTTCTGCAGTATTGATATCCGTTTTCTTTATGTGATGGCTAGCGCCAGCTGGGAACACCATGCAAGCAATTGCGAGGTGGATCGCGTTTAGGGGCTAATGGAGGTAGTCATTAATTGAAGTGAAACACCGACTTCGACGGTTTGAACATGTATTACCAATGTCGTCTCTAAGGATCACAAAGGGTTTGCAGTTCGCCTACCGTGAGACTAGTTTGAAGAAGCTGAGATTTGTCAGTGTACTAAGTGGCCTAACCGATAGCTGCTATATTGACGTGAGCTATGCTGGTGGAACGCTTGTCCCCTCGAGGCCCTGATGTACCAGAAAGGTTTGTTAGTAGTACGATAAAAGCAGTCAGTGTTATAGTATAAATTGCTATGCTATGATGGGGCTCCGAGGATGAAGCCGTATTGCTGGTTTGATAGTGGTCTGATAGCAGTAAGGTGTTTCCCTTGGATGACCAGCAGTACCATGCTGATACTGCTTTCCCTATGGGAAAGGGGTGTTTGACAAGGTGAACTCCGAAAATAGCAAATTTCCCTCTGCTCTGCCGTCTTTCGGTGGTATGGGGTTTTCATATCTAGCTATGTCTCAATTAAATCGCTTACTAGCAACCCTAAAGTGTCTATGTTACTGGCATCGAGCAGATATCCCATGGGCTGTGTGATTACACAAGTCATTTAATCTTTAAGTTGCTCCTCAGAAACAACTTCCACGGTATGGACAGCCGGAAAATGTCAGCCACCCGCAAGCTTCAAGTAGTGTTCGAGGTCCAACCAAAATAACCTGTTTTCCTTATTTCTCTTTGTCTTCACTTGTTGATACCGATTTTAAACCTCTTGCGACTGCCTCAGTCTTTCACTCTGACGATTGCCAACGACTAAGGCCATCAAAACCTTACTCCTATTCTCTTAAAACTGCACTGACAACACCATTATCAAGACTGATGCAAAACATCCTTTGCGGAGCACTTGTTCGGACTGCAATAACGCGTTAGTGCGTGCGCGTGTATGCCTGCACCATACTAGTCGCAAAACACTGACCGCAGTTAAGCATGCAATTGCTTGACTGGAAGATGAGAACATTGACTACTTATTTGGGTAAGCGATAACTAAGCATATATCTGAACGTGACATCCTGAGGAAACCTAGTGTGAAATTAAGTCTGCTGTAGAAACAGCGATAAAGATAGTTGGTAACCCACATCCAAAGGTTAGCATACATCAATGGATTTCTGAAACATTATACGAACTGATTGATGCGAAAAGACTGATTCCAGCTGACTCCAACCTCAATGAAGAGTTTAAGAAGCTGAGACGTAAATTGACTGAGAGTCTTCGCGATGACCGCGAGCAGTTGTGCGTTTCAAAGGCGAGAGAGGTGGAGAAGGCATCAGCCTTAGGTGGTACCGACAAGTGTTTAGCCTTGTTAAAGATTTTGGCAAGAAGAAGACGGTGATAAGTGAGACTATCACCGAAAAGGATAGGACGCTGGTAACCTCTCAGGACAGACGGTTAGAATGTTAGGGAGAATGCTTTGAAGAACAGTTTAAATGATCCCCAGCAACGCTCCAGTTGCTCAGCATTCAACCTGAAAATGCATAAGATGTAGATGTCGGTCCCCCAGCTATCTTAAAGTTGAGAAGGCTGTTTCTAATTTGGAACGATGCAAAGAAGCAGGACCTGAAGGTTTACTTTATCATTCGACGCTTTTAACGATGGGGTTAGGCAATTACTGAGTAGAGTAACGCCTGTACTAGGTAGTGTATGGAAATCAGAGGTAGTGGCTCCAGACTAGTCTACTTCACTGGTCATTCCAGTCTGTAGGAGGAGAGAGAAGTCTTCCAATGACAGCCATATGGGAATTGGTTTGACCAACATCCTATGGGGCATGCTAGTCTGTTGCATAACTGGAAGTCGAGTAAACTAGACAGGTTTTAGACCGGGATGAGGGTGAGTCGATCAGACATCCACCCTTTGTCAGGTTATGGAACACAGGCATACTTGCCGACCAGTGATCGAAACTTGCTATATTCCTTGACCTGAAGGTGGCATTTGACTCAGTCCACTGTGCGTTGTTATGGTAGTGTCTGTCCGTGAAAGGAGTACCGAGCAAGTATATAGTTCTGATTAAAGCTTTCTTCCAGTTGTGTGAGGGCTTATGGATAATCGACGACAACTAGTAGTGTCCAGCAGACATACCCACTGTCACCATTCCTAATCAACGTCGTTATAGATATATTAATGGACATAGTCTTCTGTATCATTGACTGGTCTACTCCCTGTAAGGATTGTGGTTGACTCGGAGTGCGCAAACGATACTGTCCGGTTAGGTGAAGCTGGCGACAAAACATGGGGTCTTTGGAACGCGTTGAGCGAAAATCCGAGTTTATTTCGCGTGTGTTTCGCACCTGTCAAATGTGATATGATACTCGAGGGTTGGTTCACTTCAAGTACTCCGAGTTAAATGATGGAAAGTGAAGTGGTTGAATTCACCAATCAATTCACTTACTTAGGAATTTGCATCAGCGCTAATGGATTGGTTGATGACGATATTTCAGCGCGACTCGAAATCTACTTTGTACCTATGTGCACATTTGTTCAATAGACAATTGGCCATACGTATTGTGTGGTGGCTACTGATTCCACCTGGGGTGGTGCTCGAACCCGGGTTGTTGGTCATGTCCTTTGGAAGCAGAAGACATGAAGCGGTTACAAGATTTTGACCCTACGTGTCTTCATAGCATTGCTCGCGTATTGTCGGATTACAGTGGGGGTAATGTTGAGGTCATGTGGAGAGTAACAGGCAAGTCAGTCGATGATGTTGTACACCTTCATCGACTGAGGTGACTCGGATATGTGTAGTACACACCAAGTCACCGCTTACCTATACGTGTAGTGCAGTGGGAAGTTCGATTAGGCTGGGAGAGATTTCAGAGTGGTCAGACAAAGATGTGGCGCCAGTCCATGAAGTCCCTGACTGTTAGTCTGAGCTGTATAGGGAGGTGTAGACTACCTGGCTGTGGTCCTCGAGACGATAGAAATCAGTGGTTGATGACTTCTGGTGAGATCGTTGAAAATCAGTCACAGTTGCGCAGATTTATTCACTCTACATCTATGGTGAAGTTGATTAAGAATGAAAGCATCAGCGTAGCACTGTTACTCATGCGTCAGAAACGCCTTACTGCTGTCACACCCCATCCTGACACCCGTACGACCTTTCCATTGAATCCTCTTCATAGCGTTGCAACTTAAACCATAACTTTAACTGCTTTTTGTCGTACCATTATCTTCCTGGCTTAGCAAATCTCAAGGGAGTAAGCGTTTCAGTCAATGTAGCTGGTTGGATCATAGTGCTTTACAAGCCCGACCACTACGTCAAGGTAGCACCTATCGGTTCGGACATATCTGAATAGTTGATAATACTTCCATTAATTAGGCAAGCATAGTTCAGCTGTTCATCCGTATGACAGGTATCTGATGTATAACAAATAGGAAATTGGTGTGGCCTATGAGATCGACTTTCCGACTCACTGCATTTGATTTTCCTTATTTTTATTTCAGAAAACGCAAAGCTGAAGAACAAGAGGAAGAGAAAAAACTTGTGGAGTATGACAAAATATGGAGGAAAAACTATGAAGTTAGTACATATTCATTCAAGTTTTCTGTTTACTGTAAGCGTTATGAGTTAGTTTACTACGCTACTTGAAACGGGTTGGCTTGTGTCACTTCAAGGTTCTTCATTCCTCATTTGTCACGCTCTTTAGTGCTTAACGATAGTGCACAAAGTTTCCAACAGCTTTCAGCAAACCATACATCGAGGTTAAGGTAGACAAAGGCTGTTGTATCACATTCTCGGAAAAAATAAGTTTATGAATAAGTAAGTTATTTCTGAAACCCTATTCTTAGTTACAATGAACTGGAATTCAATACCCTAGTTAGAAATACAAATACTACAGGCTGTTCGGAACTTAGTAGCCTTCCACAATCTTATAAACCGGTGCTCATGATCCTACGGGTAGTGTTGACCTAACTAAGTAGAACGAGCTTTCAACGTGTGACTAGTCAGAAGTTGAGTGCTTAGGCCACATCTATATAACATCCTGAAAAGGACAGGCTGACTTGTCTACACTGAGTATTTAGCTTGTAGGGATGTGTAAGAAAATTTAAAGTTGTAGCGACCGACTGTAATCAGTTAAGCGTTTTACTTGAAGTTAAGAGCAAGAGATCCGATTCGTTTTCTGTTTTTTCATTAAATATCAACCTACATGTATTCTTTTTATTGAGGTTATAGCTTAGCGTTGGAACAAATAAATTGCCAAGTACTAAGTTACATGTTTCACATAAAACTGAATACAGACTATGTTATTATCTACCAGTGTCACAGCTTTGCACCTGGAAATAAACCTGCCTACTGGTTACTTCAATTTTTTTTACAATTGAAGATTTTTTCAACTAAAACAGTTGTTATCTATTTGTTTTCCGAATCTAGTGAGTCCGCGTATTAAAGCGACGATACTCATTGGCCATTTAAACGTCACTCATCGAGGTGTGACTTTAAATTGGTTATACAGCAGTTTGTACATATTTTTAAAAGTATTTCCTTTGCGACCAGTAAATTGTTTGTTCCAGACTATCAATACACTAAGTACTTAATGCCTCACTATTGCATATTTCGGTCGTTGTTTGATTTCACGAAATACAACATAAAATCGGTCAAAATATGTAGAACTAGGTTTTCTTGGCTTAGACACTCAATTCCCCATTAATTCTGATCCCTCTCTAACTGCCAAGGTTTAGACAGTCAGTGGTACTATTACCCCTTATACCATAGGTTCGTTTCTTAGTCTAAAACATGATGTTGCACACGTTGGTCTACTTGTATTCCATTATTGTACTTCAAAACAATGGGGACAAGCAATTTTAAAAAGTGACGCATATAGGCCTTCATTTTTGTATATTGAATGAGTAGCTGGAGGAATTCAATGGCAAAATTTATCTGACCGAAACTGTATTGTCCAGTGATCCGTCAACCAATAGTCTCAATCCATGTGAATTCACCGTACAGATATCAACCTCGGCAATACCCCTAGTGAAACTCGGTTTTACCAAGTTAACACTCAGGTTTTAATACATTCCATCTGTTTCGTGAGGATTATGGTGGATAAGCTAAACAAAACGGTTGCTAGTAGATATGAATTGCAGTATTCGCTGTCTGTAGCTAAATCTTTGAATATTTAGATGGAATTGATATAGAGTTTTGGTTTGTAGATATCCCGATATCTAGTGAGTCACTGGATTAATGGATGCACATGAACCAATTGATACAGGCTCTGAGCACAATGAGGAGCGGAAGCAAATGAAATGTAAACTGATGATGAGCATATAGTGGTGGGTAGCTAAGACCAAAGATTGAAAAGACAGTGGCAATAGTTAGCAGCAGCTACTTAAGCTTATTAGAGAAACGGGCGAAAATGTCAGCGGTTAACATGATTATAGCGGAAAAGAATGAATCTGCAATTCACTCGTAGGGCTGATGACTGGAATTATGGGTGGAACACTGACAAACAGTTAAAATGGCCTCCAGCTGCTATTTCATTGCCCGCTATCCAGTCGGGTCCTGAATATCACATTGCGATGGAGTCTGCAATAGTTGCAGAAGTCGACAAGGCTGTAAGTAATATGAAATGAGGAAGGACAGCAAGACCAGATGCGCTAGTATTGGAGGTATTGAAGAATGATGACCTAGGATTACTGGTCAGGTTCACTGAAGTGTTGGCCAGGGTATGGGGATCAGGTATAATAACCTGGGACCGATTTCAGTCGCTGATTTCCCCAGTCTTCAAAAAAGCCCTCATTTTTAACTACAGGAAAGCCGGGCTGATGAACATAGTATCTAAGATCCTAGGTTTTTAACCAGTGGATGCCTGAGGAAAGCTCTGGAAAAAACCCACGTAAACTAGGCAGGAAAGTTTCAGACCTAGCCGTGGGTGTATCAAACAGATATTCACTTTCCACTAGGATTTGTAACACACACCTACCGACACCAGACAGCTGTATTTTTCAAGGTGAAGGCAGCATTCAAGTGGTTTCTTAGTGCCCCTCGCTGAAAAAGGTACCGAGTAAGTACATCATCCTGTTGCAGGCTCTTCACTTGAGCGCCTTTCGGTGTGTTAGAGCCTGTGGTGAGTTGTGTACATCGAGGATGCCCACCCTTCCCATTTTTATTCAATTTTATCACAGACGTACTTATTCAGGTCTCCTTCTCATCGCCTGATTTCACACGGGTCGGTCTTATCATAGCAGAATCCTTGGTGGATCTAGTGTACGCAGATGATGTAGTCCTGTTAGGTGAAGACCCTGACAAGATGCAGAGTCTTCTAGACACCTTGAGTGACAGTCTGAGAATGTTTGGGATGCATTTCTCCCCACCCAAATGCAATTTGTTTTTCCACGGCTGGTCTTTAGCAGTGTCGCGATTAACAATAGAGAGTGAAGTGGTTGAGTGTGTTCAGCACTTTTCTTACCTGGGAAGTCGGGTCAGACCTGGTGGGTCAGTGGCCGACAGAATCTCTGCACATATACAAAAAGCTGGACTGGCTTTCGCTAACTTACACCACATGTGATGCCACTGAGATTTCCGATTTTCTGTTTGATGTCCAGTGTACTGCGTTGCAGTTCGCTCTGTTCAACTGTATAGTCGTGAAATATGGACACTGAAGGTAGAGAAAATGAGAAGGCTTCAGGTATTTGATCACCATTACCTTCTGAGCATAAGCTGCGTTTCATGGTGTCACGGCGTGAGTAACGCAGAAATCAGGTGTAGGGTTTTAGGAGGAAGATGAAAGTCAGTTGGTGAAGTTGTGAACTTTCATGGACTCAAGTGGCTGGAACATATGTTATGCATGTGTAGTCATTGCTTGCCTCGTCGCACAATATTAGCTGAAGTAGGTTTAGGCTGGAAAAATGTCAGGTGAGGTCTGACTAGAACGTGGCATCAGTTGACGATTTCTTTGACAACCGTTATTATTTATTATCTGTATTTTGATAGAATTTTCTATGATTTCGATGTGTATCAATGATGCAGACTTTAGTTTTTCTGGCGTAAAACTAATTTATTATTTACCATTCAAAAAATCTTCTTTAAGGAAAGTCGTAGTAATCGTGTTGCAAGTTGGCGGGATTTCAAAGAGAAGAAGTCTAGAACATCGAAAGGTATCGGTGGTTTAAAACCACCCAAAACGAAAATGGAGCAAAGGCCAACTTAGTAAGCGGAATCCTCAAAGCACTTTTTATATACTCTTAAAAGAAGAATAATTATGAATACCTGTAAAATATTTCCACACTTGAACATTTGTTCCACCATATCTTGTTTGCCTGTATATGTATTTGTATCATCCTAAAAAAGAAACATAACTCACTTTCATATCCAGCGTGTATTTTTTTTCACTATGGTAATGTTTATATCATGAGACAACCATTCAATATGTTCTGTAGTTACTGAAGGTATTTTCAAACTGATTAACGGTAGTAATAAACAGTAATAACAGTGGTAGTAACAAAAAATATTGCTTAAATTGTGTTCACATCAAACAATATTTAGTTGGTTATCAGGAAAAGAAAAACAATATCAAAATGCACACAAAATGAATGGGGAACGAATTATTAATAGGCTACTTATTCAAAAGGCGCGATATACACCGGTGTATGTGAATTGATGAGAATACGCTGATGGATTGTAGAAACAAGGAATGAAGAAATGCAATCCAATCTGATTGTTAGAAAAATAACGTAAAATAATTTATTCTCTGTTTGTTCGTATTTCAAGATTGTACATTTTAGCCAGTTCAGCGTCCCATGTTAGTACCTGCTGTTTAACTGGATCATATTTACCAGCAATGAAATAATGAAATGTATCTGGGTCATCTTTACTTGGTGAAATAGTTTTGTCGTGGACAGATGTGGTTGGTGGATTTGACTGTTGGCTATGTCGTTCAGTGAACGTAGAATATTCTATATTATGGATTGCTTCAGAATTTACCTAAATGAACAAAAGAAAATGAACATAATGATCTAGAATAGACAACAGTATCTACTGAACTGCAAATGACTCGAATTAATTTTACGGAGTGCAAATCTGGCTAGAGCTTAAATTTCTCGATTATTGAATTTACATAACCTAGCTTTAGCAACCGTCGTTCAAATATAAGCTTCTTAGCCTATCGATGTAGAAAGTCGGACACAAGTGCGTGGGTTCAAGTTGCCACTATTCACAGTAGCATAAAAAACAAGTGAATAAAAGAAGACTCATCAAAGTAGAGAGGGAATAAACAATTGGAAGACGAAGTTTTATGTACTTATAGTGACTACCTAACATGACCCAAGTTAAATATATGTGGACGCTTGAACAATAACGTTAGAATCCAACGCCTAATGGTCGCTTAGTTCCTTCATAAATAGGAAAAGCGGTAATATAACGTGTATTGTGACGTGGAAATAGTACGTGCAGAATACAGTGGTTAGTATATATTAACAGTGACCTTGGCTACTTCCAGAACTTTATAGGTTTGGATATTCACTTGGTTTTTGCCTTTTCAGCCAATCTAATATATACACTTTGGTCCACGTATTTTCCCCGAGACTTCGGAGCAAAAGGATTGGTTGGAAAAAGGCTTCAGGGGTTTACGGCTTCTTATAAAAATTTTGGTGATCTTATTCCATACTGTAACAAAATGGTTAGCAAAAATATTCAACCTTTAGAAAATGTCAAGAAGTGACTACATCTGTGCCACTGTGACTGATTTTCAACGATCTCACCAGAAGTCATCAACCACTGATTTCTATCGTCTCGAGGACCACAGCCAGGTAGTCTACACCTCCCTATACAGCTCAGACTAACAGTCAGGGACTTCATGGACTGGCGCCACATCTTTGTCTGACCACTCTGAAATCTCTCCCAGCCTAACTTTCCTAAATCGATGCTTTGTCAAAGAGTAGGCAGAATAAGTGGTGAAAAACGGAAAAACACTGGAAAGGAAAACATTTCTGCCTGCACACAGTTGTATTGATGTCGTGTACGCAACTGCGTACACGCATTATTGATAGATACTGACCAGGAACTGAATACAGGGTATCTGCTTATTCCCTTCTAGGAACCGTCAGCTAAATATACGTCTTTTAGTGAGTGGTAGTGTTCCCAATGGGAATGCCACTCAAACTCAAAACCCATATGACCCTACCAACATCATCTTTCTCTCTTATTTTATCGTCTGTTCTGTATCATCATTTAAATCCCATTCATACCTAGCCCTTACCTGTTTTGCTATTCTCTCATGGTGATGTAAACTATGTAGAGGAGAGAGAGAAATAAAGTCAAACTTATAGTAGCTACTTTTTTCAAGAGTGAATAATGAACCTATGTTCTTATAGTTATGATAGATGAAGATGAATGATTTCACTGTTTCCATGCATAGCTGGTCAGTAAAGAATAATCGAATATACTATTCTTACAGTATATAAGATGAAGCAAGACAAACAAGAAATTTACTGAATTTGCAAAATGAATACTGAAGGCTCAAGCGTATATTAGCAGTTTCCATACAGAAGGCTATTTCTGATAGCTACATTGATTTCAGTAAACACTACTGCAAATAATTCCACCTTCGATCTTATTGACTAGTCCGCATAAACTTAAGCAAACAATTAAGGGAAAATTCTTTGAAACATTCTTGACAAATATTTATGGAAATATACTAGATGAAGAAATAAAAAAGTTTTTCACTAAGGCTTTCATGCTAATGCATACAGTGAATATCAACTCAGGTTCTGTTTAAGCAGGCTATCTCAATCAAATGCCTTCCATAGGATATATGTATATGGAAAGAAGAACGTAGTTCAACTCTCATTTGTCTACTGTGTTTATTTAACCACTAAAACATGGTTTTAGATCATTTTTTCTTAATAACTCCAACATTTCCTGCATAAGTTAGACTTATTTAGACTAAAATTTCAAATATTTACTTTCTACACACTAGTTTACTGACTTCATGAACTTCATTGTCGATTTCGATGGTATTGTTACTCAGCAATTGGTAAAATTTAAAACCATTTTGTTCTTGAGTCATTTTCACTTAGTGAAAACCTATGAAAAAGGTGGATTCATTTTCGCCGCCAACCTTGTTGTTGTAATGACAAATTCGAAATTATCAAATGAGACAGATATATGAAGAATATATTTCATATTAATGGCATCGAGGTTTCTGTAAAATACACCAGTATCTTTCATCCGAAAGTGTCATTTGCACAAAAAAAGTGTTGTTACCAAAATATCGATGAACTTTGAAATGGTGGAGAATATTTGTAGCTCAGGTGCACAGTCTTGGTTGTATTGTGTTCTCTGAGCTCAGAGAACGAATTGAGCATGACTGTTAACCACTTTGCTCACTGTCAACCGCTACTTTAAAAAGTAGCATTCTCATTTCATAGACTACAACTGTAGCAACTTTAGTCGTTATACTACAAGTATAGTTCACAACCTAGTAGGAAAATTTGCACATACTTACTGAGTTAGATTTGCGTATATTGTTTATTCATTTCATTACCGTTGTTTGCACTAAATCTACTTATTTGCATCACCTCTTGTTGATTTCCACTCTATGAGCTGATGTGAAGTATCTCACATTGGTTATAGCTAAATGAATATATAAATACTTTAACTTTTCAGCTGATGAATCAGTACTGGCAGAGTAATTCAGCCTGATGGTGAAACATTTGCAGTTAAATTTGACAGCTCAGAGAACATGAGATATTTATGATTTCCATCTTGGGCTAAAAATCTTCTCTGCTGCAGGGAAATATGGCTCTATCTGAGTTCAAAGTAATGCGCATATGTGTTACATAAATGAAATTGAATGAATAACGCTAATAAGCAAGGATTTAAACGAAATTAAGTGAATTGAAACGTGTGGTGTGATGGGATCAGATGACTTAATTACAACACTCTTCAGATATTTAGTTTCTATCGAATGTCATAGTGATAATAATAATAACAATAATAATAATGGGGGTAATATGAAACAGTTTTCATAGTCAGAGAATGTCCATGCTACAAACAAGTCAGAGCCAAGATTTTCAGGTCTTTGAGCAAACAAGCTGTGATAAAGCCATTGTATTGGGACTCAACGACTGGAGTTTGCTTAAGAGAGAATAACCTTAGAATATAGTCTAGTATCCCGAAGATGTTTAAACATCCATTCATCATGAAAAGCACCTTTATATTAAATAACTGTCAAGACCAAATTCATATATATTTGTGATAGGGTACAAATAACTTACTATTTTGGCTGGTGAACGAAGATCCGTTGAGTTATTAAATGAATTACTGTTAGAAGCAGTTACTGTAGTATTATTTGTAGTATTTGATTTGCTGGGACAATTCAACATAGATGACGACATTATCTCATTTTTGGGGTCAGTGATAGTGTATGAAGAAGAGGAAGATGAAAGTGGTAGGGAATCTTCATGGGAACTGGTCTTATATGGAGGTCGGTTTGGTTGTGCTTCATGATGCCGTCGATAATTTGCTTGTTGTTTGCGTTGCTTTCCCTCTTCTTTTTCCTCGCTACTCAAGTTATTTAGGTTGGTTACAAAGGATAGTAAAGATAATGGACAGTCCTTCGGATCAGTGTAGATTGATGGTGTACTTTCATTAGCATTATTACTACTGGACTTTGCATGTAAATTTGTTAGTAATTGCTCTAAGGACTTTTCGTATTTTGCTGTTTGGTTTCCATAATGACTAGGTGTGCGATGTTGAGTTGTAAGTGATCGAGGACTTTTAGAATGTTCAAGATCATTGCTAGGGATTGTCTTCGATTTATACGCTTTATAATTTTTCCGCACATCGTATAAACAAGCTATAAAAGAATCGCGTTGGCTGCATTGCGATGTTTTTACCAGGTCATTTGATGAATGGAATTGATTGCAGTTTGGCGAATTTTCGAAGTTCGAAGTAATAGTAGATGTAGCACTTGTAGAAATAGTAGTAGCACTGGTAATTATATTTTCTTGAGATTGTCTGCTTTGTAAGCTTTGCAGTATATTTAACTGTACAACAGAATAACACGAGAGAAATCTAAATGAAGAGAGCGTTTTTCAAGTACGCAACAGATAAACGGTATGTCAGTAAAATTATTAGAAAACTAAGTGAATTGGAGTCAAATTTGATAGCAAGTTCATAATTACCCTGAAACCATCAAAGGCTAGATGCTAAAGAACATCACTGTTCCGATTTTAGCACTGTCCATGTCGAAATACGATTTACAAATAGTATAAATAACTATACAATCACATATTTTCTTAAGGGTCACAGATATATTTAAGGATTAGAAAAAACCTAATACTCTTGGGACACTTACTCATACACCAACAGTTTAGTGAAGATAAGCAGATGACACTTTTTAAGTGCTAAAATCAGCAAATATCAATACGGTTTCGACACAATCTAAGTAAGAGATGCAATCCAACTAACTTCTGAGTTGGGAAGTGATGAAGGCAGGTTAACTGGACTAAACTGTAAGATAAGATGTGAATATCATGAAAGCTCAGGTACTACAGTGTACATAAGACCACGTTAAAATCGATATCCAAACCTTAGCTTATTCCATATCACACCAGTTCAAATAAGCCTAGTGGAAAAATCAAGCAGTAAGGCCCAAAAACTAAACTGTAAGAAAAGATTTACGAAATGAAAAAAAACCTTTTGGAGTTCCGTTACAATTGTCCAGAAGTTTCCAAAGTAAGTCGTAAATAAGTGAAGGAAAAAAACTGGTGACCTAGATACCAATAATGTGAATAATAAAGGTAACACCAAAGAAGACGAAAATTAAACCTCTACACTGCTTCTGTGTAGAGTAGAGATCTCAGAAAGGTTATGTAGTATTGCAAAAAGGGTTACGGTTAGGAATAGAATTCAATGTTATAGACTCACCTAAAAAAAGACCTGTCAATTAACGTATCCTATTGCATAGAAAAAAATTGATTTGCTTGTTTCATTGCTATGATTGCAAGGTCTACCAGGATCGGTTAGGCTTTCCTAGTAGTCAAAGAATTGCTTTGATTGGAGGGCTATTAAAAACTGCACTTCCTTAAGATAGCACAACAATATAGAACGTTGATGGAATTCAATATTGTGGAATTCTCTAAGTGTTCCATCAGACATTTAGATGATAAATTTAACTCAGTTGGTTGATATTTGCAAACAAAAAAACTATGTTGAATAAGCAATCTGATACGACATGATAGCAATACACATTTTTCTCCCAAATTAGCATTACGAATAAATTTAAATGCATCTTTCAAAGAAAACTAAAATGATTCATTTTGAATATCATTAAAAATTTCCCCAACCATCTAATGTATAGTGTGAGTAAATGGCATATGCATGATATCAGATTTGGGAACTCAGATACCTAGGTTTCAGCGAAGTAGGCTTGTTTACACTGGTAACATTCATATTTACCAGTTTTACTAGATTACAGTACTTTGACTTTGCATTAAAAAAAAGACGATCGATTAAATATCATCCGTCAATTGGGTGAAAATGCAAATTCATCTTATTTTGTAGCTACCTTCGTTCGTCACGACCTGACCGTTTATCGAATTTAAAAATGTCTGTGCCAGATGTATTTGGGAGTTATTTGACAGGTTTGAAATCCTAAATGCTAAAGTGCTTTCTTATCTCAGATTGTAAATATGAATATGAAAAGTAGTATTCACTAGTGTAACCTTCAAATAACCATGATTAGTTAGAGGCTAGAACAAGGGAAAAACTGACAAACAGTTGTGTTTTTTAAGTTGGTATTCACCACAGACATATCACTTGGGAAATCACTAGGAATCTGGGAGCATTGGACAGTTGTTTCACCTTAGTACGAAACTCCTCAGCACTGTGCATCCATGACATCTCCGGGAAGCGAACCCATGACCATCAGGATATGCGGCCGGGGTGTTACCATTGAGCGACTGGGTTGGAATCTAATGGTCTACATCTTCCTAATTCTACCAGTTTGCGATGGCACAGCCTAGTGAAACAATGGATGTGCACTGCTGTGGACCTTATACTAGGACGAAACAGCTATCTAGTGTTCCCAGGTTTCAATACTTCTCTAGCTGATGTCGGTTTGCAATGAGTACCAACCAGGAACCAATAAAGCGGCACAAACCTCCAAAAGCTTCTTTTTAAGTTTCGTAAAGAGGTGTATGGTGATTGGTAAGTCGTAATATCCTACATATTATAAATTTTGGTACCTTGTGCAGTTAGTGCGAAGTAATAGGTCCTACTCCATAAGACGAAATCTACTTCTTATAACGATAATCTCAAGATTGAATACAAGGAAGAAGTTTGGTTAAATATCTTATACTAAAGTATATATTATGTGTCCTGATGGCGATGAATATTCATAGCCTGACACAAATGATGTAATGGTAAACAGTATTTTCGAGAGATTGTTTCAAATGGGTACATTTATTTGTAAAGCCACTATTGAATATTGGACATACTATATAATATTCTTGGTCACTGATGACTATCGTTTCAGAGACTTGCACCGTTAGGTACTTAGTTTGTACATAACTTAAAACTTTATGAAAAGTCCATCTTTCTTAACCTCTTCAAATCCTTTTTTTCTGAAATTGACATGGTGATTTAAGCAGTAGGTGTGCAATTCTGACGAATACTAAGATATATGAAGCTTGTCCAGCTTAGTCTTCAAATTTGAATAAGTCTACAGTGATGTTATTGCATCTTCTTGTAACTGAAGCAAATATCTTATTATTGAACTAAAGCAGACAAGATTTGTTAAATCATAGTGGTATTATCTAGTTTAGTCATTTCTATATTTTACTTAACATAACTTCACCTGGTAACTCGCTCATTTTCTTCATCGTCATCATCTACTCAAGGAGTGAGGCCTTCTGACATAAAAACAAGAATCGGTTGGTTGTTACTTCCAAATAAGTTCAAGTTAGTTGAGCGGTAATGGAACATTTATGCTTTAAGTCATTAGTTTCGATGAAAGCATCAATTTAGCTCAAGTAATGAACCTGTGAAAGTTTATGCTCCCTATACAAATGAATAGATGTTTTGTTGTGAGTGGATTGGTAAGTTGTGTCAATCAATTTGTGTACATAATCTATGCATATAGGAGGTTAGTCATGGCTTAAATAGCTAAATGGTTCAGTCGCTAACTTCAGAACTGAGTGGGTCACCAAGGTAACAACAGTTTCCTCTTGATTGCAAGTATGACCTACTGATTTTTGCCAACAAAAAGGAAACATAGTTTCAGGGCTTTCTGAGGACTGACGCACATGATCTAACAGTAGAAGTTGGTTTCCAGTTCGTGGCACCATCAGGAATAATGTGACATCTTAGGTAAGAAATTCAAATACAGACAGCAGTTAATCGAAAAGTCATGTTTATATCACTTAACAAAATACACAGCTTCCTTATTCACAACAAAAGAAAATATGTCATAGGAGATATCTTTACATATTGTAATTATCAAAATCAACAATCTAACGACAAAACGAAGGATAAAAAGTAAACTAGACATAAATTAAACAAAGAATAAGGTGAAATAAATATAAAGCTTTATAAAACATATGCACAAATTAAAGTCATCATGATTACTGTTGTTATTATCATACTGCTGATAATGTTACATCTATGTTCGATGATATCAAGACTCATATATGGCTGGAATCGCCCAACATGTCTGTTTTTGTATCCTGTGTTAAGTGTCAAGTACTGAGTATTATGAAACTATATCAACTCATAACCTCGCCTGGTTAACTAGTTCACTAGTTACTAGCCGGTCGTAACCCCGGGTAAAGAGGGAAGGTTGGGCATAGAGATAGCAACCCTACCCCGTAAAACAAATCTAACCGCTAAAGAAACTTCGAAGCACAAACAAAATATAAAAAATAATAACAAATTATTCCTCACTGGAATCGGAGAGGCGAAATGACGCCAGTTGGTGAAAGCCTTCGGGAAGCCAATTGGCCGATGTGTCTTCTCTCGATAAAAGCGAAAGTAAACGTGGGGACATGGAATGTCCGCACGATGTTTGAACCCAGTAAGGCAGCCCAGATTGCAAACGAGATGAGAAGGTATCACATTGAAGTGCTTGGAATTTGCGAAAGCAGATGGAATGGGAGTGGAGTCTCCAAACTGTCAACTGAAGAATCAATAATCTACTCCGATATTGTCACCCAGACAAAAAGCCAACCACGAGCACACTGAGTTTTCGAGTGGCTATCATGATGTCCTCAAGAGCATCGAATGCTCTCATGCAGTGCCAAACAATCTCCTCCGATAGAATCATGACAGCAAGATTCAACTCAAAAGGAAGGAAAGTCACAATCATACAATAAAAAGCTATGCACCTACAAGTAATGCAGAGCAAGAGAAAAAGGAGTATTTCTACAGACAACTTCAATCAACACTGGACAAGAAAAAACCTCAGTTGGCGATATCAAAAAAAATTCTAATGGGCGACATGAATGCCAAACTGGGAGGGGACAACACGGGAAGAGAACTAACCATGGGTCGAGAGGCGCTAGGTGAAAAAATGAACGAGAATGGAGAATTGTTTGCAGAATTCTGTGCATTCAACGACTTGGTGATTGGAGGCAGTGTGTTCAGGCACAAGGATATCCACAAAAAAGCGACATGGACTTCACCAGAAAAATGGACAAAAAACACTAAAAATCAGATCGACTTCATCTCAATCTCAAGAAAATGGAGACGCAGTCTACTTGACACAAGGTCAAGAAGAGGAGAAGATGTAGGTTCACACCACTCACTATCTAGTGCAAGGAAAAAACCTTCCAAATCAAGTTGAAAGCCTTCAAGGAAGTTGGTGATAGACCTCAATTCAAGTACAACACTCGGAAACTGAAGGATGAAACTACAAAGGAGATCTTCAAGGCAGCCATCAAGACAAAATGGGAGATATCGAGGAACATCCCTGAAGAAACCTGTATGGAAGAACACTGGAAGTCTTTGAAAGAGGTGTGGAAAGAAACCTGCACAACAGTATTAGGAAGGAAGAAGAAAGAAGACAAGGAATGGATCTCGACGGATACCTGGAAGCTGATAGAGGAGAGGAGGCTGGTGAAGCAGAAGATAAACCAGTGCAAGGATGCTCAACGACAAGAGGAACTGAGCACAATGTATAAAACACTGGACAAAGAAGTGAAGAAGAGTGCATGGGAAGACAAAAGACACTTCCACGACACACTGGCAAGTGAAGCAGAACAGGCTGCAGGTAAGAGAGGCCTGACGACATTGTATCAAATAACCAGGCTACTTACTACCTGGGAAGAGATCAACACAGATGAAACCAATAAAAGATGAAGAAGGAAATTTAATTACGAAAGAAGAAAAACGAAGGAAACAATGGGCCGACCACTTCAAAAAGCTCTTGAATCGACCACCACCTGCACTTCGCCCAGAAATACCATCTGCAGCTGCTGAATTACAAGTGAACATAAATCCTCCAACGAAAATGGAAGTCCTGAACGCCATAAAGCTACTGAAATGTGGGAAAGCAGCAGGACCAGATGGGATCTCACCAGAAGCACTGAGAACAGACGCAGAGACAACAGCAAACATGCTCACACCACACCACTATTGCAGAAGGTGTGGAAGGAAGAGAAGGTCCCTGGCTAGTGATTGGAAGAAGGGTTACCTTGTCAAACTGCCGAAGAAAGGAGACCTCAGTGTTTGCAAGAACTGGCGCGGAATCACTCTCCTGTTCACCCAAAGCAAGCAAAATATTAAGCCGCATCATCCTGGAGAGGCTTAAAGATGCACTGGATTCAAAACTACGACCGGAACAGGCAGGCTTCAGGAAGTACAAATCATGTGCAGACCAAATTGCAACAAAGCGCTACGCATCACCATAGAACAGAGCATAGAATGGCAATCAGCTCTCTACCTCAACTTCATCGACTTTGAGAAGGCCTTTGACAGCGTCGACCGACAAGTAATTTGGAAACTGCTTCACTACTACGGAGTACCGCAAACCTTTATCCGCCTCATTCAACAACTATATGAAGATGCCACATACCAGCCAAGTAATTCACAATGGGAAGATCAGTGATGCCTTTGAAGTGAAGACAGGAGTGAAACAAGGTTGCCTACTATCCCCCATGATATTCCTGATTGTGGTCGACTGGATCATGCAGCAAACAGTGGGAAGCGAGAAGAGGGGGATACACTGGACTGCGGAAAAAAACCTAGAAGACTTGGATTTCGCCGATGACTTGTGCCTGATGCCACATAAACCTGAAGATCTGCAGGCAAAAACTAACAAGTTGACAGAAGTGGCAGGGCAGCGAAGACGGGACTTCCTTCAGGTGAATATAGAGAAGACAGAAGTGATGAAGATACCCCACCACCACCAACAACAAACTCCAATCACCATCAACAGGAGAAACTTAAAGGAAGTAACCTCCTTCACTTATCTAGGACGCACTGTTTCAACTACAGGCACAGACGAGGATGTCAAAGTCAGCCAGGATCGGAAAAGCAAGACAGGCGTTCATTAGCCTGAAACCAGAGTGGATATCTTCTTCACTCAGCATGATGCGTGAACAAGATCCGGATTTTCAACACCAACGTCAAGTCAGTGCTCCTGTATGGCTGAGAGACTCAGTGCGTTACGAAAGGGATTTCCAACAAACTACAGACATTCATCAACAACTGTCTACGCTGTCTCGATACTGAAGATCAGATGGCCAGAAAGAATAAGCAATAAGGAGCTCTGGGAACGAACCAACCAAGAACCTATCACCCAACAAATATGTAGAAGGAAGTGGAGATGGATTGGGTATATACTGAGAGGGCCGACTGGGGACAACACGCGCCAGACCCTCGAGTGGAATCCCCATGTGAAGCGACGAGTTGGACGTCCGAGGGTGACATGAAGGAGGTCGTGTGAGGAGGAAATGAGAGCTTGTGGGCTGTCATGGAACCAGGTTCAAAAGATTTCAGAGAACAGAGGTCACTGGAGACGTGCTACTGAAGCCCTATGTTCCACTAGGAACCCAAGGGACTAATAATAATAAGATAATAATAAATATCAACTCATGCACTAGGCATGAATAAATATAACTTAAATCAAAGTGATAACCTCGCCAAGTTAACTAGTTCACTAGTTACTAGACGGTCCTAACCCCGGATAAAGAGGGAAGGTTGGACATGGGGCTAGCAACCCTACCCCGGAAAACCGACCCAGTCGCTAAAAAAACTTCAAAGTACAAAGAAAATATAGAAAGATAAAATAAACCTATTCCTCGCTGGAATCGGGGAGACAAAATGATGCCGGTTAGTGAAATCCTTCGAGAAGCCTAATGGACGATGTGTCTTCTCTCGATGAAAGCAAAAGTAAACATAGGGACATGGAATGTTCGTACAGTGTTTGATGCTAGCAAGGCTGTCCAGATTGCAAAAGAGATGAAAAGGTGTATCACAGAAGTGCGAGGAGTCTGCGAAAGCAGATGAAATGGAAGTGGACTCTCCAAGCTGTCAACTAGAGAGGAGTCAATAATCTACTCCAATATTGTCACTCAGACGACAACCACAAGCACAGCACACTGAGTCTCGGAGTGGCTATCAGGAAGCCTCAAACAGCATCGAAGGCTCTCTCTGATGCAGTGGGAACCAATCTCCACCTGCAGGATCAGGATCATGACAGCAAGATGGATTCAACTCAGAAGGAAGGAAAGTAACAATCATACAATGCTGCGACATGCACCCACAAATAATGCAGATCAAGAGAAGAAGGAGGAATTCTACAGACAACTGCAACCAGTACACGACAAGACCCCAATCCTGTGGGCAGCATCAAAATTCTAATGAGTGGGGTGACATAAATGCCAAACTGGAAGTGGACAACACAAGAAGAGAACTGATCATGGGTAGAGAAACACTCGGTGAAATGAATGAGAATGCAGAACTGTTTGCAGATTTCTGAGCATTCAGCGATTTGGTGATATTAGGCTGTGCGTACAAACACAAGGATATTCACAAGGTAGCGGCAGGAACTTCACCAGATAGACACAGTAAAAATCAGATCGACTTCATCTCAATGTGAAGAAAGTGTAGACGCAGCCAGCCTACTGGACACAAGATGAAGAAGACGAGCAGATGTAGGTTTACACCACTCACCCATTATCTAGTGCAAGGAACCCACCTTCAAAATCAAGTTGAAAGCCTTCACAGAAGTTGGTGATAGACCACAGTTCAAGTTGAACACCCAGAACAGAAACTGAAGGATGAAACTACAAAGGACATCTTCACGTCAGTCAGCCATCAGGAAAAAATGAGAGACATTAAGCAGCATCCCCGAGTAAACTGCATGGAAGAACACTGGAACTTTGTGAAAGAGACATGGAAGGAAACCTGCATAACCCTAATAAGAAGGAAGAAGAAAGAAGACAATGAATGGATCTCGACGGACATACAGAAGTTGATAGATGAGAAAGAGGAAGATGGTGAAGCAGAAGATGAACCAGTGCAGTGCAGTGCAGAGATGAACAACAAAAAGAAGAACTGAACACAACCTATAAAACACTACATTGGACAAAGAAGTGAAGAAGAGTGCGCGGAAAGACAAAACAAGCTACAAGTCACTTGCAAGTGAAGCAGAACAGGCTGCAGGTAAGAGAGACAGAAACCTGACAACATTATATCAAATAACCAGGTTACTTACTCTATCTGAGAGGGGAGAGATCAACACAGCACAGGTGAAACCAATAAAAGATAGTGGAGGAAACCTAGTTACCACCAGAATACATAAAGTTGCTGAAATTCGAAAAAGCAGCAGGACCAGATGGAATTCCTCCAGAAGCACTGAAAACAGACGCAGAAACATCAGCAGCGGACATGCTCACACCACTGTTACAGAAGGTTTGGAAGGAAGGAAAGGTACCTGCTCATCAATTGGAAGAAGGGCTACCTTGTCAAACGCTCAAAGAAGGGTGATTTAAGTCTTTTCAAGAACTGGCATGGATTCATGCTCCTCTCCAGTCTACCTCAAGCAAAATATTAAGCCACATCATCCTGGAGAGAAGAAAAAATGCTCTGGATTCGAAGTCACGACCGGAACTGGCTGGCTGGCTGGCTGGCTTCAGAAGAAACAAATCATGTGAGGATCAAATTGCAACGAAACGCTACACATCATCACAGAACAGAGCACAGAATGGCAGTCAACTGGATCTCTACCTCAACTTCATCGACTTTGAAGAGGGCTTCAACAGCGTCAATCGAGAAGTAATTTGGCAGTTGCTTCAACACTACAGTTTCAGTGCCACAAACCGATATCGACCTAACTCAACAGCTATATGCTGCATGATGCTAGGTGCCGAGTGATTCACAGTGGGAAGCTCAGTGATGCGTTTGAAGTGAAGACAGGAGTAAGACAAGGTTGCCGCCTACTATCACTGATGATCTTCTTGATTGTGGTCAACTGGATCATTCAACAAATTGTGAGGAGTGAGGAGAGGGGTGTACGCTGACTAGACAAATGAAAAGACCCTAGAAGAATAATTGGATTCCGCCGCCGATGATGATTTATGTCTAATGTCTTGTCGCACAAACTCGAAGATGTACAGGCGAAAACCAACAAGTTGACAGAAGAGGCGAGGCAGTGAAGACGGGACTTCCTTCAGGTGAATGTAGAGAAGACAGAGGTGATGAAGATACTTAACCAACAACAACAACGCCAACAACAAGCACTAATCACCATGAACGGGAGAAACCTAAAGGAAGTAGTCTCTTTCTACTACCTAGGCAGCATCGTTTCAACCACAGGTGGCACAGATGAAGACGTCAAAGCCAGGATCCGAAAGGCAAGACAGGCCTTCATTAATCTGGGATCAGTGTGGAGATCTACTGCACTGCATTGCACTCACCATAAAGAGTGAACAAGATCCGGATTTTCAACACTAAGTCAATCAAGTCAGTGCTTCTGTGTGATGGTTGAGAGACTTGGCGTGTCACGAAAAGCATTTCCAACAAACTTCAGACATACATCAACAGCTACTGCCTACGCTCACTCCATACTGAAGATCAGATCAGATGGCCAGAATAATAGGAATAAGCAACAAGGAACTCTGGCTGGCTGGCAATGAAGCAACCAAGAACCCATTGCCCAACGACTGTGCAGAAGAAAGTGGAGATGGATTGGATTGGCCACACACTGAGAATAACATTTGAGGGCATCAGGCGCCAGGCCATTCTTTCGAGTGGAATCCAAAGGGGAGATGATGAGTTTGGCATCCGAGGCGAGGATGACATGGAGATGGTGTGAGGAAGAAATGGAAGTTTGTGGGCAGTCGTGGGACCGGGTTCAAAAGACTGAAGAGACGTGCTACTGAAGCCCTATGTTCCACTAGGAACCCAAGGGACAAATAATAATATAACAAATCAACGTGATATGCTGGACTTAGTAGTAGTGTGATGAAGACTGACAATCATCAGGCTAAATGTAGTACCAATCCATTGAAGACCTAGCTGTCGGATCGAAAACTGTAATCAAGAATGTAAGTACAAACGTATGTTCGCTAACTGCCTATTGACCTTAGTTTCATTGCTGATCAACTATTTGTTGTTTAATTGCTGGGTCATTTTTGCTATTTTAGTTATTAAGTAGTTGCATATAATGACGTCCGTTTACCGGAGTTAACAGTAGTTGTTATTCGAGTACAATAAGCTAATACATATCAAAGCTACAAACAAATATCAATTCAACGACTCCACTTGAGTTAAAGCCAATGATTATAGTGCACTAACGCCTTATTTTTCTTCGTATCCCGAACATTTGATCATCACACAGCTTTCATACTCTTGTTAATTTATCTCTCTTGAATTTTTGGCTTTTTTCCAGTCAATAAACCTTTACTTAACCACGTTTAGATACACCACAGTTTCGGGATAAATGCCGCTAACGTTCATGCTCTGACTACTAAGAATAAACCAAGTAGCACTAACCTTAACTGTGATCCTGAATGGTAGCTTCACATTTCATGATAAACAACAGGATAAAATTTCTGACAAATAAATTTTGACAGAGGGATTTAATAGGTATTTTTCTAGCCATAAATAATTTTATCATATTTCCAGTCTATAACAACAATTTACCAAATACAGTATTGGTTCTAGCTTTTCTTTATATACATTACCAACAATACTAAATCCACAATAAAACTGATATATTTTAAAGCAATTCACAAGAGAAGGAATATTAAGGAGAGTTTTCTTGAAATAACTCTATTTATGGTTTAAGGTTTATATACTCCTACGAATGCATCATGAGAATACAGCTGCTGAATTCACGAAAATCCGTATAATTGATATCGATTATTAAACCACGCAAACGATTGGTTCCACTTACTGATAAAAGTCTATCTAGGCACGGTTATATGGAGCATTCACTCCTGTAGTAATATACCTTAATAACTTTACTATGGCGTAAAACAGAACACGAAGATGACTACTTAAGTCACATGGATGCCTATTTCAACGATTCCAATACAGTATTCATTCCACCCGAAGAACAAGTTATTAGCATTGATCCGTGCCAAGAGAATAAAACAGTCAATGCATATTCATTATTATTATTGTTATTACTCATAGGAAATTATTTTTAAGCCTACCAAGAAAATGAGAAGATTGTCACATATTTGAACATAACGGTTAGGTTTACTGAAACTAACCAACTAGTGGTTAATCTGTTGAGCTGGAGTGCCGCTCCACCTACAGAGATTCATGTTGCTAAGGAAGATAATTAGTCTTCATGCAATAGGTGTAGATCACTTTCTGTTGGATGAACTTAATGTAACTGATCAGCTACTCTTTTTTACTTGGTGACTAAGTCTAGTATATTACGTAACTCAACAAAGTATTAGTTTTATTTATCACACCAAGAAATCGACAAAAAGTTAACACAATGAACCATTCTCATTGATGAAAAGTATTACTGGAGTGTCTTGTTAAACATATAGTGAAAATCTTAAAAAAACGAATGTTTGTGTTCAAGGAAAAGCAATTTTAAGTAGTCTAACCAACTACAGTCATGTAGATTCCAGACCGTAAGCTTAGTTCAATACATGACTTATTTCTGCCAGTTTGCCACAAAGCAACATGGAGCTAGCATAAAGGTGAGTCTATTGAAACGATAGCACTTTACATTATTGCTATATGAAAATATAAAGCAGAATAGGAATCATTATGAAATGGGAGAACGATATAATTGAAAATGGAGCCGATGATTAAGTGTATAAAGGATATGATTCTGACTTAGAGAATTCTTAATGATTTTGTCATTAGTTGTGCTTCTAAACAGTGCTATAGCCTCCCAAATATCAAATCATGTGTTACGAACCACATCAATAAATTCCTAGCTATTAATTGAAGTCTGTCGATCAAGTTTGAAGATGCACTTCATTGGTAAGCGTCAAATATACTGACTAATTCTTAACATTTAACGGGAAGAAAGTAGTGCAAAGATATGTAAACCAGAAGGAAAAAAATATTTACCTTGCTTTTAGTCCTCCGAATGTCAAATGCAAGACGATTAGATTGATCATATAATTCGTGTTCTGAAAGACTTGGTTCGTACAGATCGGGGAATATTTGCGGTTCTGATTGAGTTAAAAGTAATTTGAAAATAGGCCAAAAATATGTCGGTGAATTGTGATCAGAACGCGACTTATCATTGAAAGTTAAACTCTTGTTATTATTAAATTTATTACTATTTAAAGTAGTATTAAAGCATAAAGTATTAGCCCGAGGAAGATTTGCCACAGGATTATATGTATCCAAAGGTTCAGCATATTTTCCTATCAAGTTGTTGACAATCATTTCAGCTAGTTCAAGTTTTACCTCAGCGTAAACACATTTAACTGCATCAACGAAAATATCCAAATCGCTAGACGCCTTAAAATCATCAAAGTTGTAAGGAGCAATAAGGATATTGTCCTTTAGGTGAGCTTCGTTATCACAATGTGAAATCATTTGATCATCAGTTTGTACTCCAACATCGACAAACGACACGTTATGTCTACCCGTTGTTGGAGCATTTAACATAAATGGGGATAAACATTTATTACTGTAATTGATGTTATTATTGTAAATATAATGATCACTATTATTATTTTTACGCAGATTTTCAGAAAATGAACAAAAATTAGTTGTTTCAGCTGCGGTATCTGAATTCGATTGACTGTTCATCTCTAAGGAAGCATTCATTTGAATAATATATTTTCTAAACCAATATGATTTTAATGAATAAGTAGATTTTTCAATAGAATCTAAAATAACGAAAGGCAAAACGGTGAACATTATTATTACTGGTAACAACATTATTCTTCTAACTTCTTTTACATACAAACTTGGTATAACATGAACATGGAGAAATGTGTCACTTAATATAAGAGCGTTATAAGGCCGAAAACTAGACGAGGTGAGATAAGCGAGAGAACAGAGCGCTGATAACGTCAACTTCAAAAAACACGTTTAAAAAGCTTATATTACATCTGCACTATTTTTTCAGAAAACAGAAGAAACGTGATAGGTTGTTTGGGATTCTGATGATGACCTTAGTCTCTAATTTGCGTCTTGTCGTTGATTCCAAGCAAGATGTGTCTCATTGTTTCAGAAAGATGGCTTACAACCAATGGGTCACGGGTTTGAACACTGCTCCACCTACTGAGGTTTAGATAGCTAGGTAGTATCATTAGTCCTCATAAAATAGGTATTACTCATTGTTTAGTGGATGAATATGTACAAAGCTGTTGATTGCATTTTAATTTTAATTCCCATGGGAGGAGTCTTACAGTAGCTATAAATGTTAGTCCAACACAACTAATTTTTATCTAACTGCTTTGCATTTATACTTACCACCTTTACATTTCCTCCAACCACTTCTAGGGCCAGAAGGTAGTAAGCATTATTGAAGCTGCTAGAATGCCAAAGGTAATACATTTGCAAACTAACATAGCTACTGCATCTGAAATAAATTACCTACTGATTGACTTTCACTAGCATGTTTAGACATACTCCAATAGTCCAAAAGAGACAGTGGCGATCAACCACACAGAGTAGTAAGAAATTTTTCGCTCCGAGCAACCAAGCATCAGAGACAGATTTGGGTTAGTTCTACCAAAGTGTTTCATATCTGACAATCAGATGAATGATGCGATGGTGTCTCGGATGACCGAGATTGACTTATACTCCTTTGGTTTCCGGTATTCCATTTAAACACCGACAGTCACATCTTTATCAGCGCTCACAATCATCTGAGTACCTTTCAGATACTTCCAGCGTTCAGTGATCAAGGATAAGTGCAAACACACGCTCCTATCGATCTCTTATAAGCAAGTTGTATTTCGCTGGTGTAAAGCAAACATCAGGCTTATTGAGAGTAGCAGGATGAAGCTTGTGGGTAAATTGGTTAGTCTAGGTGCATAGTGTAGCACAAGGCTAGAACATCACCTATAGCTAAAGAAGGTTAAACAAGTACATTAACCGGCTACCTAACAGAAATTCTGAGACACAGTACTACTCACTAGACCACTTGTCTGCTTAGTTCAGAAAGTAGTAAGCTAGGCCATGAAACGAAAATGTAGTGGATAAAAAACTCTTGTCTAGTCGATAAAAGCGAATCCTGTAAAACGAATATCAAAAACTAGATGAAAAGTTTTACAACTGAACATATGGGAAGAAAAGAAATTAAGGGTAACCTGGTGGCTGCATCTAAGCTTAAGTGTATCGCTGTCATCCATAAGTTAACTTGATCCAACAATCTAAAGTCGGGTTGCAGGACAAAACAGTGAAAAAAAATTTCTTCTATGGACATAAAGCTAATGCGAATCAAAACAGCAATAATAGCTAGTGTGTGGTTGACAGAATAAACTAATTTAGTGTCTTCTGGTGAACGTTTGAAAATTATGATGCGAAGTAGAAAATACAGAACACAAGAGAAACAAGACAACAGTCAAGAATTTACCACCTGCAGCATATAAACCAATTTAATGTAGTCTAAATGTTTTCATCAGGTAATAGGAGAGAAAAGTTTCTATTTCACCAAGTCCTACTATTAATCCTGTTGATAAGAGAAACAGAACGACTACAGAAAATTCGGAATGAAGTTACACGAAAACTGTAATTGACTTTTTTCCATTTATGATGAGACATTCATCGAAAACGGTCACGTGGTGGTCTGCTAGGAGTTGTGTAACAAGTCTAAAACTGCCTTTTGTCCCAGATAGCATCATTGGCCTTGAAACAGTGAACAAACTTGTCTCACAGTCAAATACAACATTAACACTTATTTACTGAAGTGCATCTAACTCTTTTCATGTCAGAAATATAAACTTTCAATTGGGCGTGAAAGAGTATGTCAGTAGAGTGAATACAAACTGTTAAACTAGTCTTCATATTTACATGCTATATTATAAGTCGAGTATACTTTGGGTGGTCTCTATACCAGCAAAGCGTAAAAAAGCAAGGAAACACTTATAAAATGACAAAAGTAAAATACTGAGGTGATGATATTCAAGTGTTCACGGTAAGCACCGAACATAAGCAATAACAATAGTGATTATGAAATACTAATCATAAAAAAGTCTCTACATATCCAGCTCAACAGCTATACAGACGTTTACATATTACATAGTACTAAACATTTTGTGCAACTAAGGCTAGTTATCTTAGCAGACTATTGAAAGCTAAGTACTGATACCAACGATATACATACTTGAAGTTGAGATTACACTTTCAGGCGTTTAAGTCGACAGCAAAATCAAAACAAACCAGTTTGAAATAGGGAATTTATCCCTAAACAGATGACGAACTATTGTCTTTTTATGACTAACAGCTGGTCTGAACTTTGAGGGAGGACCTTGGGCTTTCCGGACAGGAAAAAGAAGTGCAATACTGCAGATGTATTCCGTCCTCACCATTGTGAGTGTGATAGACATACTAGTCAGTTGCTGTTTAGTAAGTATCCAATTATTATTTCTGGTGTGGTATTCATCCCGGACTGAGACTAGTTGGAGAACCATTGAAAACCAAGGAGCACTGGACAGCTGTTTGGTCACAGTATGGGACTCCTTAGTAGTGCGCATCCATGACCCTAATAGGGATCGAGCCCATGACCAGGTCTCACAAAGAGCATTTCACCATTCAGGCATTGAGTGGGAATCCAATGGTGCACATTTTTCTACTACTAGCTCAATGGTGGACTGCTAACTACGAAAGCTGTCGGTCCTCGGTTCAACCGCTGACAGGGCCTTGGGTACACTGTTGAGAAGTCCATACTAGCAGGAAAAAGCTACCCAGTGCCTCAAGGTATTCAACTGCCCTTCAGTGGATTTCAGTTCGTGATAAATACCATCTGTAAATCAATAAATCTCCGCAGGCCTCCAAACTATGTATTATTATTTTCTAACTGCTCAGTAGTATTACCATTAACGTCATTGTTTCCCTTCTGTTAAATGATTTCAAAGCGAGTCGATCCACTGTACCGTTTATCTACACAAAACTGAAAGTTTAGGCACCCGTTATCTGATCAATTAATGAGAATTTAGCCTCATTAATATAAATGATAAACAGCTTAAAGGAAAAGCTTATGTCTGTTATTTCTAATCTGTTTTGCAACATTAATACTCCTTCAACTTTAATTATCGTTGCCGAAAGTAACACGTTTCTGCACTATAACAACTTCCTTTGTTTGCCAGTGGATGATACAGCCACAGCTTCATAAACAAGGACACAAAAACGTGAAGAATTAAACAAACCTTTTATAATTTATTACATAAATATAACCGTCCGAATTATTACAACTATTATAATAATAATTACAGGATAACAATTAAAAAACTATGAACAGATAAAATCTTTCTTCAAAAACGCATACAAGTATGCAATGCCGCGGTTGTGCATTCAAATAAAGTCAAGCTGAGATCATATTAAAATATACTCTTATCAAGTAGAACTAATTTACAGCATGAATCAAACCCTTAATAAGTAAATAAAATGTTTTAAGCAGCAAGAGTAAGTTGGATATCATATCATAACAACAAAATGGAATAAAAACATCTCACTGAAAACAACAATAATAGTAATAATAAATATAATAATGACGATAACACCTACTACGTGTTAGTCACGGTCATTACGGATCAATACGATCTGTGTACATATGTGGACTTGTAGGCATAGAGATATACTTAAGCCTACATACCTAATGCATATGTTGTATCATGTATCATACGTACGTGCATACATGCCTACCACATATATTTAGTTGCCTAATGAGATAGATAAATAGATAGAGTAAATTAATTTTACACTAGTTTTTTTCAAGAAAAATGTCATATGAACAAGTAAAATGTGAACGAAATTAGAAAAGCGGAAAGTGCTAATAAACACAATAAGAAAGAAGTATATACGTAAACAGAATAAATCAGTCTATTTCAGTGTGAATGAATCTAATCAATCTCAACACTATCCGAACGTATACCAAAATATTCTCTCAAGCAAAGTGAAAATAATTCACGAAGCACAATGAAGTAATGTTCACCTTTTCCAATGAATGAAAAAATAATCATTGATACCTGTAATTTACCGTTTTTATACTGGGTCGAGCTAGTTGACCTGGATTGAAATACAGGTTCCTAATTAAAATTTGAATATGACTGGCTTCAGTACTTAATTAAAGAGAATAAGACTTCAGCGAACTACTTCGTTTCCATGAGTTTAGTTTCATCAATAAATTTGAATAAGGTAAGCTCATGTAGATATGCAGAATGAAACATCTTTTGATTTCATAGATATAAATCAAGTGAATACACCCTTATATTACAATGGTTATTTGAAAAAAGGTACACAGTAGTATATCGTAGCGAATAAGGTACTATAAAATTAGGGAATCCAAAATACTGAGAAAACATAAAACGCTTTGCTAGTCAAACCATTGCAACTTTACACGTTATGAAACAGAGGGCTAATTAATTACAAAAAGGGTTGAGAAATATGAGGAAAGGAACGACTATTACTAAGTATCGATTATTTGCCATGCTAACAAGACAGAGAACAAGTTGAAATCATAGGATCATGTAATTAGAATTAAACAAGATCTAACTACAGCCACCTCCAAAATGAGTGTTCATCATACCCTCTTTATTTATGCATAGGTACATTTGAAAGCGTTTCATAACAACTCACTCTGTCAGATCTAATAGTTGAGGCATTTTAAGGGCATTTGGAGTTTCAAAAGTACCATAAGTATTAAATTTATGC
>OX104134.1:33368933-33450366 GCA_944470555.2 Heterobilharzia americana
GATTTTATTTAATATCACTGGAAACCAATAGCTGCCTACACTTTATAAATAGGAACACCTGATTTATAGATACAAACTTGCGGCTATTCCATTTCTTAGATGTACATTACTGAAAAGTTAAAATAACACGTAGGTGTGCTCATGAAGTTCGACGTATTTCAAATATTTAAGAGGATCAGGAATAGGTAGGCTGTTAAAATACTCTGTTCATGTATGCGCTAACGAGAATTGAATTGTCGTCGTATATGTCTCAACATGTGTTGCTCCTTTTGATTTTTCAAAAGGCTTGTGGAGAAGTTTGATTTGTTCACATGCACTTTATTTGTGCAAAACTCAGGAAACCAAAAGAAATTGACAAATGAAATTCCAGTGAAGAAACATTTCTTCTTGATGTATCATTTACTCGAAACCTGTACAATCCCAGTCACTGTGACAGCAAGATTCATGTCCATCAATAGGTAACGCATCAACAAAGGTCACTAAAAATTGCCCACTGAATTACAATACGTAAACAGAAAGTAAACAAAAAAATTAATAAAGTGTTTAATGGAGTTTCTGATCATGGTGAAACTAGAGATTAAATACAATGATCAAGCTTGCCAAAGCCTCCACTGTGTTAAATTGGCGAAGACGCACTCCCTTCGAAATGTTAGATTTCACTTCGTAGATGACTTTGAAGGAAAACTCTCGTGTATTGAAGTGACCAGTTTTAACCAAATGTTGGAGAATTCAGCTGTTGATGACTTTACACTCTGTTTCAGACAGCTATGCAAGATAGTGTTGGCAGATGCGCTTGGATAGAACACGCTTTGTGCGACTTATGTAGAAGTAATCTTTCAGTCAAATGGTGACAACCGACTGACCATCACTTTCAGAACACGACCAGGTGGATAGTATATGAAGGAATTTAAACAACAGCTGTAGACATCATGACTATTGCAGGACTCGTTATAAAGGTGAACGTCAAAGCTAAAACAATCTAGTCAGATTCACTGTAATGGAACACGAAATACATTATACGTCTCACAAAACACAGTCATCTGCTAGTTGCTCATTGAACCACACACTGAAATCACTTCAGTCTACTCTTGGTATCGACATCGGTCAAACAACAGTTGTAGTGTTCATTAACCACTGCAGAATTTTGTCTCGACTGTGCGAAGCTGAATAAAAGTATGTCACTATATTCTTACCGATTAAAGTTTATTTAAATGTTGACACCACTGCACATGTGCCAACTCTTTGAATTTTTACAAAATGGAATGGAAAAACCAATTCCGATTGTATATGAATCGATCACAAAAATTACCATAAATGAAGGTAGAAGCGTGATATATTAAAGACTTAGTATTCTTTTGCTTCGTTCAGTTCTATGCGTAAAATCTTAGATATTCATTCCATGCGCCAATTTTCTTGGGTACACTGTTCATACATGTAATTTAAATACGGAAAAAAGAAAATTTAGGGTCAAAGATTCAAGGAAATGTATTGGACTCAGTATAAAAAGTATTTGTATTCTTGCAAGATGAGCTATTCTTTCTGAAAATAACTGAATACAAAGGCAATATTCTTATCATTTCGCAGCAGAAAATTTGAAACCGAAGACACTGAATCACTTATATTACTCAGTTCCTAAAACGTCTATTATCATGAATTTATAATTCACTGCAAAATCACCAGAGAATAATAAAACATGCAGGGAGTTCAGTGGAGGTCTGCTGCTTTGTCAGAAGCATACCCTTCAACAGTGACAATGTGTTAGTTTGAGCACGCATATGTCCACACCTTGACAAGTTCAGATAGACTGAGATTGAAGTACTATTTCCAGTTCATTCCGAAGATTACGATGCCAACGCTCCTCACAAAATCCACTGGTCAGACAGTGATTCACTGGGACGTGACAATGTTCCTCTTCCTGCAGAAGACTGATGCCGTCTCCTGTCTTCTGACAGAAATTTGATAGTAACGCCAACTGACTCTCAGAAAAACTGTTGGAAAATGTCACTGAGTCTCAAGTTATTTAATCCAGACGAACTCTCTCCTCCAGGTCTCCAGTCAATGATGAGTGGCAACAACTCAAACGTGAACTGTAAGTGTGTCTAATCAATGGCCCTGATCATTGGTGGATGGTGAAAGCTGAAGAGATGGAAGAGGCAGTAGAGATACTTAACAGCGGACACTCATCAAAACTACCGGCGAAACGTGAGTGGAAATGTCAGTTGTTGTTGAGACCAGAATGGAGGAGGATGAGTCTTCATTTCACATGCAAGAGATAGGACTGTGCTGATGGGTGGACGATGTCGAGGAATAATTAAGGCAGTTCCCTTCTGCTTTTGGCTGCCCAATATCCAACTGGATCCCAATGGAACACTGAGATATCCTTCGAAATCTTGTGGAAGTTGAGAAGACTGTAAGTAACCTGAAATGAGTAAGGACAGAGATTTCGATGAGTTAGTACTAGTGATATGCAACGACAGTGGTCGAGGATTATCGGTAGGATAAAATGAAGTGTTATCTATTGTGTTTAAAAAATACGGCATCATTCTATGTAGTCTTTGACTGGTGACCTGACCTCACTTAACATGGAAACATCTGTGCAGTAGCGCATATGTCGATAGTGGCCGATCAATTCCCTCCAATCAGTGATAGATAACTGTAAGCTACAGCATCAATCATTACGCATCATACAAGTGACAGACAGCTGTTGAATCTCAGTTGCACAATGGAAAACTTTCTGTATTTTGAAGCAGTGGGTGTCAGGTTCGCGTTTCAGAGGGAGCAAAATGACCCACTGAAAATTACTTCCATCCTCGTGGAATATCTCAAATAACATAAGCTGTGTATTCTCAATTCCTCTGCCAGTCATCGTACTTAATTACTGATGGACATTTTGTCGCGCGAGGTCTCCAGATTACAGTGCACATCGCCAGACCATTGAATTACACGAACCAGTCTCGAGTACGGATCAGACAGTAAACTGCTCACCTTCTATGGAAGATGGAAACATTATGGGAAATAACAGGAAGCAACTATCTTTAACTGAGGGTATTCAGGTGTCATGAATAACTCATCATTCGAAATCCTCATGGATTATTACTTCAATTTATTTCACAATGAAAGGAGGAGATTCGAGAGACTAGGAGTGAGAGGATTCATCATTGAAACTGTTGAATATAACTTTCACCCATTCGTAATCAATTTCAGTAGTTTGCTACACAACTGCTCAAAAAGTCACTGATTACATATGAGGATTTCAGACATAAAGTCTTTTTTCATGATTCGTTTAAATCAATGAAAGTCTTCCTTAAAAATGGAGGTCATCTGTATCCGGAAAAGTAATAAGCTGGTGTTTCATCTAATTTTGAGAGACTTTACAGCCATTCATTCAGCCATTCACGATACCAGTCATTACCGCAAAGCCATGCATCAGGAATGAGAACTGTTTCAGATATTGTGCAATGCTCATTTAAACATTAGTCTCACCATGGAATACGAGCATGAAGATGACCTCAATTTCCTTGATTTATCTGTTGCTGAATCATCAACATCGACTAATTAGAACGTTGTGGAACCGAGTAAGAGGCCTTCGCTGTGAAGATGAAATAAATGGCTAGTTAGTTAGTTAGTTCTCTTTGAGAAGCAACTGTCAGATAACAGTTACCCGAAGCGTTTTATCAAGAAGTGTTTAAAAGCAGTTCCTCATGGAATTCATTTATCAGCGATCGAGAAAAAGCCTGTGTTCGTACATAAAAGTAGTGATATTTCAGAAAGGGTATGCAAAATGTTAGAATTCTCTCTTACCAGAGGCTATCTGACCTCACATTCTCTTTCTTAGACTAACACTAAATGGACCACTTGTCCGTCAACATCACATCCAACTGTATTCATGAATTCATATGTAGTTGTTAAGGTAATCATATTAGAGAGATAGAGTGACGAACCCATGTTCATTGTATAGAGCATGTTGAAAACAGGCTGTGAGTAAACTGGCCACAATTACTCATGTGTTGAATAGCATGCAGTTCTATCGACTCCGAACACATCATAGATAAATCTGCAACCCTTAATAAATAGAACGACGAAAAGCTTCTGTGTTATTTAGCTTTGAACAATCACTAACTTCAACCTAACTTTCCCGTTCAGAAAAAGACAGTGATTGATTCAGAATCACTTTGGTAACCATGTGTTTATCACAACTTCTGTATTCTCGAGTGACTTGAGAGGCCATCCTAACAAGTGATGAGATAACCGGTTACATTTGTTCAGTCTGTAAATGACTAACTTCTCAGGCGAGATATTGAGACGTGACTGATTGTTAGGGTGGAATTCAAAGTCACTCGTATTCTCTGTTTCAAATTTCTTCATCCATTCATTCTGTATTTTTTATCAGTTGCAAGTATCTTGTGTATTCAGACATTTCTCAGCTTGTTTCTGTTTAATAAATCTATTATTACTGCTTCTACTTTTATTTGTATTACTATTACGATGACAATTACCATTATCATTCTCATTACCATTATTATTATTGTTGTTATGGCAGTTAATATTTTAAATCCCTTTCTAACAATTCATAATCTCCCTCCCATCTATCCATAAATAGTCAGATCTCACAACGTTATTCGTACTGACAATATTCTCCAATTAATTTTGCTGATTATTCCTGCCGCTCCAACTTCACATAGTTATTTTGTTTCAGATTTTATCCCACACTTATTATCCGGGTATTTGGTTGCAGTCTTTCTCTCTCCATCCAAGTGTAGATATGCTCCACTACTCTTCAATTCATGATTCCATTACTCCTGCTAATCTATGCCCAAATACACACACCTGCAAGCCGATGAAGGTGATGGCATGTGGATCAATTGTATCTGCAGAGATGACGTGTACGCTGAAACCTGGATTTTGTTTTCTCTGTGAGGATGAGATTAGCGTTAACAGCCGAATACAGTCTTCGCTTCACAATCATGCTGTGGTTCACCTCTACAGTAGCATGATGCATACATCTCATTTTGAGATATAGTACTGAGTAAATCGCAAAATTAATTCGTTTTTGCACCGAACAATGGACCATAAGGGATATTCATTTATTCAATAATGTCTCTGTTAACAGTATTATTTCTACTCGCACAGTATCTATTGTGTGCTATGGTTGAGTCACCTCAGTTAGCTATACGAATGTTCCAAACTTCTCTGTGCATTCACAAACAATTTGTTCGCACCTGAAAACTTCTTCGGTAATCTTCATCTCGTCTGAAACTAAGTTCGTAAATAAAAGTAAATGTGTAGTCAGATTATGCAAAATGTGTTGCACGAATGCATTGAACGTCCGAAACACACTCCGTCATCTGATTGCTGCATATGAATTCATCGGATATACTAAAGCTAAGCAAATGTGTAATTAGATTTAAAAATCTTTCCATCGTCATGCATAGAAATAAGTGATGGGACTACTGAAGATCTCTGAACACTGGACAGCTTCTCTATCTTCAGCGGATGCAATGCGCAAACACATCACATGTCGTATGTGAACTATGATCAAGATTCGACTGAATAGTATGACAAATGGAGAGTGCTGAGTAGAAGGTTGACATTAGATTCCGTTTGTATTTATGTCTGTCACAGCCTGTTTCAAATGCAATAATTCCAACGCTTTGCAGAGAAGTCTGATTCAAGCTTCTTCGGAGAAATAATCAGAATCAATATACCAAGGGCATATAAATGATTCCGAAGATGTGTATTCAATCTCCTTGTCCAATCCTCTTCGTACAGTCACATGAAGGTGATGAAATACACATCTTTGGATTCATTTAAATATCCTTGATATTTTAATTTCGATTATTTCTCCGAAGAAGCTCGGAACAGACGTCTATATGAAAACTTGGAATTACTTCGGCTCAAACACACTATGACTTACACAAACACAAGTTCTATCTAACATCACATGTCTTTGATAGACTCTGTCCTCTCATTCTACCATGAAAATGTATGGTTTGAGATGCAGTTGCCGGTTCAATATAATATCTATAAACACACACACTATCTCTCATGTGTGATTGATTTCGTCGTCAGGATTCACTGATTACCAAATTTTGATGCCGTCTGAGATAATATCCAATCTTGATGTCATCTTTGTGACAACACGTCATAACTGAGCTATTTCAAGCACCTCGGCATCCCATATAATGTAAATATTGGTATACTTTTGTGAACATCTGCACAGTGATGACCGGATTTCAGTTCACTAGTCAGTCACTCGATTTGTCAGGAAGACAACAGAATCTGCAGAGTAGATATTGCATGTCTTAACAGATTCACAAATATGTTTGGAACTGCTGTTCTACTCGGAAACATGCTACAAACACTCGACAAATGGATTCAATTATTGATGAGACCATATTAGATGGTCATGATTTCATAGCTTGGGATTATTGATACGGGTTGTTGATTGATTGAAGGTGGTTTAAAATCCTAGGTATTGGTGGAATTTGAACCACATGGTTTTGGATTACTGACGTGGTGTTCCATCAACTACTCCACGACACACAGCTGGTGACCCGACTGAACTTCACCAATGATTTTACCTGAATTTGATGTGGATGAGTGATGTGAATCTGTTTGTGTATCGTAATCGCAGTATCTATTCAGCAGGTCTTCTGTTCTGATACACTGAAGAATGTGGTCTAGAGGTCAGTTATTTGAACCCTGTGGTGACTAATTTTTGATCTCATCTCCAATCATTGCACCGTGCCGCCAGATTAGAGAGGGAGTTGCAGGCAATCATTGAAAAGAAAATAGATATGTATGTGAGAAAAACGAAGAAACTATTTGTCAGAAAAAGATGAGCTACACATCCATAAACACTACCTGGTGAGTAGGAATGCCAATTCATGGGAACAGAATGGAAGTAGTGTCACATCTCTCTGAGAGGCTTCACTACCAGCCACTACTAAATGACCATATTCAAGTGAGCAGTTGTGTTGACTGCATCTCAACTGAAGGCGAATCCGGAAAACCGCATGATTCACATCACTGTGGTTTCGAATGCTAACTAAACACATGATTATTCATTTGTTTACTGTTCAACAGTATGTCTTCATTTAAAGTTTCCAACTGGAATATACTAGCACCGTCCATACAAGTAAGTTGCATCGACAACCAGTTAATATCTTCACTCATTGCACGTATATGATGAAGACGCATAGTGTAATACTCGATGGCCATATCACATGATACTATTCGAACGAAAATCCTAAAGGAATGAAGGGAACATGTGGATAACGCAGAAATGTCTAATGTGAATGACAATGAGGTAAGTTGGTGAAAAGCTGAAAAACGACAGTTCAGTGAAGAGTTTTTTGACGAATGATTTTCTCAAAAGCTGTACAATCCCAATCATTGTGACAGCAAGATTTATATGTCCATTAATAGCTAATGTACCAACAAAGGTCACTAAAAATTGCCTATAGGATTACAATTGATTCAGGTAGAATGTCTTAGGGAGATTTTGACCAAGGGGAAATTAGAGACTGGATATACCTATGCCTTTTTTGAACCCAAAGATTTAGCTCCAACTGTTGAATTGTCAAGGCTTCTACTCTGTTGAGCTGGTGAATATGCACTCCCTTCGAAATGTTTGATATTTCACTTAATAAATGGCTTTGAAGGAAGATTCTAATGGAGCAGAATGACTGTAGTTAACTGGATGCTCAAGATGCAAGCCGTTAGTCGCTTTGCACTCTCGCTTAGACAGCCACACAGGATAGAGCTCAAATATGTGTTTGTATAGAAGGCGCTCTGTGCAGCCTGTGTAACCAGGTCGCCATGTTCAGGCGAATGGGTAAGCTCATATAGAGATGGTCCAAGGAGGTAGTTTATCGGTTACGCACCGCTGACTCACCTGCTGACTGGAAATAACAATTTGAAATTGGATGCAAAGGAGGTCTTCCCCAGTAATTTACACAACCGACTCTTGAATACCTCTACCATTGCATCTCCCTTGCTGAAATGTCTCTTGTTAATTGTTTGCAATCTAATTAGACTACATCGGTGGTTGAGAGTAAAAGCTGACACAGACTAGTGGCTCACTGGGCCGGCATAACAGAATTAAACATAATAAACTCCTTGAGTAACATCTAGACTTACAGAAACGAGAAGACAAGACAGTCTAGAAATTTGAAGTGAAAATGAATTGAATCAATCGGAACATTTTTTTCTCTATCGCCATGCGAATGAAATATTCGTCTGCAATTGTACAATTTGAGAATGATGTTACCGTAAATATTGACAATTCACTGAAAAATTTTGGTTTATTTCTTATTCGTCTTTCTGTTTCAAATGCCCATCTCAGATCACTTTCTCCAATTTACTCATTGTTTGCATTCCACTGAAGAAAACATAGGTAGAGGTGACAGGGAATCTGCCTTAGCGGTTTCAAATGATTAAATAATTGTGGAACTGAAGTCTGTATGTGGAAGCTTTTAAACAGAGAAACCAATGTTCTCAACTAAACATGTTTTCTACAACAACTAAAGCAGTCAGGATGTTTTTTATATAGTTCCATCGAAATCAAGGTCACTCAGTATAAGTTCACAGCAAATTAAGATTAGAACAATCTTTAAAATAATTGGAATAACGAGCTGACAACTTTATAAGCTTCGATGTCAAAATTTCACCTTGTAGAGTTAAATAAGTTGAGCATTTGGTGAATGCACCATAGACGAAATATATTTGTGAAACTCCAATGTTAAAATATTTGAACACTAGATAACTTGTATAGGTTTTACTCTCTGAAGAGGCGGTTTCCACGAAGTCAAGAAACGTCAGAAATTCCCTTTTCTTTGCTGTACTGGGATTTTATAAATATATTTCACTGATGAAGGGGCGATTGTTTAAAATACTTTCATCCAGGTAGCTAACCATATGCTTTTGTAAACTGTACGATGATACCACCTAGTTTCAAATGTCAACTGAGTGTCTTTTGCTCAGGATCTGCACACATCTCCACTCACCGACTTATCTTATATGGGTAAGATAAGATTTTTTTTATTGTCAACTTGTTGTGTTTCGTATATTTTTCTTAAAATTTGAAACTCTGATAGTGAGGGAGGTAGAGCCAAAGAAATGTATTTGAAGTTAATCAAGAAAATGAGTCACCTGCGGGCTCCATATAGGACTTGATATTTAGAATCAGCAAATATGCTAGCTACGTTATTCATAATATGTCAGTAAAAAAGGCCTAAAGTGAAAGTAAAAACGTCTGGTTCAACTATTGTCTAGACCGATGTTTTTCAGGATTTTACATTGGATATATCAAATAAGATCAAATTCAGTGAGGTATGAAAATGATTTGATATTGATTACTGCATAATTTTACTCTTTCCACACTTTATTTTCTTGAACAACTTCTTACTTGTTTTATTTCATTTATTTTGTTGTTTTAATCTTATTATGCAACTATTGATTCTTTTTCGAAAATTCATACCTAGAAAATTAGCCAATTACACCAGCCTTAGATATGTACAATGTTCTGACCTTGAAAGTATTTATTCAGTCATTTATTCACGTACTAAATAACTCTATCTGTCTCTCTGTCTATCATATGATGTTTCTGATATCATGAAGAAGGAAATTTTACTACAGTGCCTTACTTATAATTAATAATAGTAGTTTGTTTGTTGCTTCTTGTTGCATTAGGCATGAAACAAGTGTAGAATAAGCATATTGTCTGTCTGAATGATGTGCACCTGAGCTTATTTCAGTTTTGTTAGTAATATGAATGCAGGAACTCAGCCTCAATGATGAAAATATTCTGAAGCATAAACCCTCCAAGGCTATGATGAGTGAATGGTAGGTGAACTAATTAGATGAAGCAAAATTAACTGTCCACCATTTGGCATCTTTTAACTAATTAGTCGAATTTCTTATTCTCAGAAGGCTCATGTCATCTACATTTCCACTAGTAGTGAAAATTATTCTACCACTTTCATTGTACGACAACTTTAATTTGATAACCAGTAAAGTTAATTGTGTGCAGTTTATTTTCAACTGATACTGAGCAAGTGAATTCTCTACCTACTTACTGACTGTAAACACAACCGGTTGAGTAATAAAACTCAGTTACTGGCTAAGTGTCAATTTCACTTAAGTCACAGAGAGTTTTTACTGGCTACTATGTGAATGAGTTTGGTAAATAAGTAGTTACGGATCTCTCATCCGCACAACAATTTGGCAAAAATGAGTGGTTAAAGTGGAAGTGAAACTAAGCTAGTAGTTCTGTCTCATTTTAGCCGGTAAAGCGTTGCGCCAGTAGGAGAAGCTTCAAAGTTTCTCCTTGCCCAGAGTGGTGTCGCTCATAGTGCTGAGATCATATCATCAAAGTGGAGTAAATGTGTAGAGCATACTCTCAAGAAACGAAATCATACAACGAAGCTCTGAACCAGTGGTTTGGGTGTAGAAGTTAAGCAATAAAGTAGTGTTAAAATTCAGATATTGTCGTGTCCACTCGAACTTTCTGTAGACTGACAGTGTTATTGAACCATTTTCACATTAACTCAAGAATACATCTAAGAATGGCAAATTATTATTAATTTTCTTTCTCACAAGTCAAAGTGATATGAGCTTATACATTGTTCAGTCTTTTTAGTAGACAAACCATATCTTCATGCCTCTCACAAACCTCTATGATGTCATCGACATATCTCTTTTAAAAAGAAACCAGCGGTGAGATCACAAATCAGATTTTCGATACATGAGATGTAAATATCAGCAGCTAGCAATGGTCTTAAGGGAATTCTCTTAGCTACACCATCAACTTGCTGAAAGTATTCACCTTCAAATGGGAAATAAACTTTTTCAGTATATAACAATATTAGTCCCCCAGAAAAGTTAGAGTAATAGGGAATGTGGGTTTCTAGAAGACAAGTAGTCACAGAGAATGTTAATAGTCTTGAATAATGGTACGTTAGTGAGTGAAATATTTTAATCCCAATGGTATAGACTCTTGTTTTTCATATTCATGATGTTACTAGGCCAGTCAACAAGTTGAAAACTTACAGGATTAGTTTCAAACTGGATTAAACGCCAGGCATTTGACCAGTTTATGTGGGAGTGAGCATCCCATAAACAATATAGGGCGTAGAGGATTATTAGTTCTATGAATCTTAAGTAATCCACAAAAATTTGGAAACTTAGATTCCATAGGTTTAAATGAATTGGATTCCTTTTTGTCAATAGCATTCATATCCAAAAATCTTACTAAATTCGCAGCTAATTTTGCTTCCAGTTTTCTAATATCTTCTAATGGTACATCTACTATGAATTTGCTTCCATCACTGAGGATGGATAACATTTATTTTCATAATCAGATATATTCATCACAAAAATGTCTGATCCTTTATCAGGTTTGATAATGATTGTGTCAGATCTGTTACATAATTCTTTCAAAGATTTGAAGCGCTGTGAAGTCAAAGTGCATCTTTGTCTTCTTTCTGTGGAGTGGAAGGGATGAACAATATCAACTGATTTAGTCTCTAACAAAATTTGATCATCTGAAGACGTTGCGATAAGTGAACTTAATCATCACAGAGATTTTCAAACTGAGCATCAATATCCAAATGGGAAATTTTTGTGAGTGGAAATGAAAAATTAAATCTTTCTCATGAACTGAAAGTACAACAGAGGATAAACTAGTCACTTATCTATCTCGATCACTTGGAAACGAGTTTGCATGAATGTCATTCAAACTGGATCTAGACAACTTTTACCTTGTTCTATCCTTCGTTTTACTGATAAGTTAACTACACGGTTAAACTGCATAACTTCTTTCTGCAGTTATCCACGTGAGATTTTGTAAGCCGAAAAAGATTTGACAGGTTGGGTTGCAATTTAGAGGTGTGTAACATTTTGCAAAATTATCTGAGAAATATGTTGTAGGAAATGCACGATTTTTAAAACCCCGACTTCATTTTTTCAGATACACTTTTAAACTTTAAGTTAAAAAGCTCGTTTAGCCGTTTAAAAGTCCTTAGCCGAAGTCTTTCTTTCAAAAATTTGAAACAGTTAATTCGTTTCATGAATTTAGATAGTGATAAAATTTATCTGAACAATGAGACTTATTTGCGCAAAACTGAGGCATATAAAACAAAATGCGGTATGACATATTGGATGATGTTCCAAACACAGTTCCTTGCTCACTCACTCACCTTCGGTCGCTTTTACCAAGGATCAAGGTGGAGAACAACTAATTAGATCTCATTTTTCGCTAAGCGTTGTCGCTGACTGAGGTGCTAATCAAAAGCAATGAATACCACCTAACATTTCCGTTGTCCTGTGTGTTGCGACATGTGCAGCATTAGTTCCTCTACTGCATATCATAGGCAATTCAAATCACCATCTTCAGGTTTGATGGTGAGTAAACAAACCAACATCACGAAATACTAGGACTATCCGCAGATATCAGTAGAACTTGGGAAATAGATTATTCCGACTATAAAGGAGGGGAGTGGATCAATAACAAACAGAAAACAGGTTTGACTGAATGTAAAAGAAGACAGACAGTTTTGGTGAGTCATTTGACATACTACTAGATAGACGAATTTAAACCAAGTCTGTGTCGTGTAAAATGACTGGATGGAACAATTTTCATCTTGATCACGAGATCTCATTTACGGATGACTTTTTTCAAGCCTTTTCCCTAGAAGTCAATTCATATGGAGACTAAATGAAACTTGTTAAGACTAGACAGCTGTTTTATCCTAGCTTTATACTTCTGAGCATTGTCCTCTCAACACCCAGTGTGGGTTTGAACTTCGGTTTGTTATTCCTGACGCAGGGCATGTTACCACTTAATCAATGATTCAGACAGAATTTTATGACTCACATTCTCAAATCTTCATCTTTTTGCATCAAAGCGTTAGCATCAAGCAGTACCGGCAGTCAGTCAGTCAATGTCAACTTAGCACTCAGGAAAGATTTGTAACCATCTGAGTTACCATGCCCTCAACCTGCACCTAGGGATAAAGCGTCTTTCAGATGAAAGACAAAGAAAGAGAAAAATGTAATCGAAACTCATAGAAATCCATACACAAAGAAAAAGAGAAGTGAACAATGGCACGCAGTAAGTCGATAATTATGAAGATAGCATAAGGATGATTCCGTGCCATTGCCATTTATTCTGAGTCATATCATATTGTCTACAGACTCGATGTGCTCAATGAGATTAATTTAAACGGGTGTATTTTCTCACAAATGACTGGCGGCTAATATAATTTCATGCACTAGCATCTATCTAGCCTACTGTGACTTATCCTTATGTTAATAACTGGTTTTCCTGTCTCCTGTAGATGCATTTTTTGTATGACCCGTGCACAATAAAGCTCTAAAGGAAACACTCTGACCCTTTAATTCCTTGATGAATCACCCACTATAAAATGAAGTATGTAGCAATTGCTTAGCAGAAGCTGTTAATAACTTGCAGTTTTGGTAAATGGTAATTATTGTTTTTCTTTTTTATTTTGAGTGTCGTGGAATTCTGTATACCTTCGGAATGAAAGAGAAATATTGAAACTCAACTGATGGTAATAGTGATGCCATCTTGAAAGACCATGAACACTTAACGAGTAAACTATCCGACTTACAGAATGCAAAACAAAATACACATTTCTGGAATGGGTTAGGAACTGAAGTGGAGGGCAGCAGTTCCACGACCAAAGTATCCCAATAACTAACAAAGTTAGTTTTTACGATTGTCATCCTGTCCCACCGTCTTGTCTACTTTTATCGTATCTTGAGCATTTATGAATCACTAGAAATAACACAAACTTTGGACTAGACAATTAATTTAAAATAAAGAGATAGCCAGACTGTATTCCGACATAAGGGCTTGAAAAAATTATTAGCTTTGATGTCACAAGCTTACATACCAATTAACCAATCAGTGTGGCTTGATAAAGTGTCGGAAATGAAATGCGCATTTATCCTCAGCTAATTATTAGAATGCATAATGTTTGGGGTTTATTTATCTCTTACCACTTCAGTTTCCTATTGTCATCGTGAAACATATGAACAAAAGGGAAGAAGCAGCAGCGACGGGATCATCAGTGTCTCCATTTCTTGCAGATATTTTTATACACAACTAGCTTGGGACGCGTGAATCGTATAAACCTTCTGGCCAGTTGGAGCGTATGCTGTAGATATGTGGATGATGCATTCTATATGTTGAGTTTGAAACATACTTGTGAGTCTGTAGTTGCTTGACATATATGCACTGTATGATAGTAGAGGTTTAATTAACTTTCAAGTTGGAGGATGAACAGGTAGAATCAGCACTGTTGGATTACAAACTCCAAGGAACAACTGCTTTCAATAGTGCAGTCACTCGGCATTAGGTAGATGTCCTAAAAGCCTTCAAGGTCCTTGACAGTTAACCTAACTCCGACCTTTTCTACTTTGCTGAAGCTGTATTGATCTAACAAGTGAAACCAGAATCTCGTGTTCAGACCGAAGTGGTGATAATTCTTTCTTTGCTCTGGTAATATAATATTGCACTCTTCCTCTTATATGATTACGTCATCTACTGACAGAGCCTTTTTTCTGTTTGTATAAAATTCTGATGATCTCTCTGACAACTGAGTCCATCTCGTTTGATTATTGATACCAGGTGATGGTTGAAGGACGAATGCAAATTCAGACCCCTGCCGGATTCGAACCAGCAACCACCGGGTTTCTGGTCTGGTGCTCTACCAACTGAGCTGCGAGGCCCGACTACGATGTGAATTCGTGACATGTTACTACTGCTTGATCGTACTCACATTGGCTGCTCAGGCAGGACTTCTCATTTCAATTCTAATTGACTTTAAAAAGAGAGGGGAAATATCATGTTGATTATCATTTTGACTATCTGAGACTGGGCAGCCAGTGTAAGTGTGATCAAGCGGTTGTAACGCGTCACGAATTCATATGGTAGTAGAACAAAAACCTTGGTGATTGAAGTAAAATAAAAATATGATCATCAATCGGACTGGTAGCTCTGTTGGCAGAGCACCGGTAGAGCTGGTCCGAATCCAGTCGTGGTCCGAATTCTTGCTTCATCTTCAATCATCACCCAGTATCAATACTAGTCTACCAAACTACGGCTATCTCAGGTAGTCATGGTGGTTTATATACTAGTTTTTGTCGACAACCGCCTCATTCCAATAGATACGTGAACTTGTGTTGCTTTTTATCTCACACCAGTTAAGTTTTTCTAGATACCCGTGTGACCATTAAGTTAGAAATTCAAATAATCCAGTGGAAAACGGAAGAGAATTGCCGCTTCATAGTAGGTCATATGTTGAATTTATTCAGAAATTCACATGACTAGAGAAGAAATGTCAGTGTGCGCAGTGATAACAAAACGACTTCAAAGAAAATGAATTCCTGCGCATTGTTACCAAGCACGTAATGAACACCAGAAACACCAGTTAGAATTATCGATGACAGTGGAATCAAGATTGTATTTCAGCCTACAAACTTATCCAACCACAAACTTTGTCGTCTTGAGGATTCTAGTAATCTACGGAGATAGAATAATCCTATAAAGCTAAAAATGCAGTGATTGAGATTTCAATTAGTTACGTGACACCAGCTGACCATTGTGAGTCAGGTTAACTGAACACAAGATCTTGCTTGAGTCTGTGGTGATGGGTCATGCTAAGTTGAGTAGATTAGAGTAATCTAAAAAGATGCGGCTATTGCTATGCATTCACTGAATGGTAATTCCATGACAATACTGGACAGAACTCTAAGATTGAGAAAGGTGATTGGTCTCTGAACCTATGCAGTAGGAATGTTCGACTTAGATTTTAGAAATACAGAAAATTCTGCTACTCATCAAGCAGGTCTGAATTTCTGAATGAAAACTAGTCCTCTCAAGGGTTGATTATACACCTTACTGATACGTGTCAACAATCACACAGTGTAAGCAAATAGTTTTCTTGCTAATCGAATCCAGCTCAACCAGTTCATTAATGACCGATAGACACAGGGACAAAATTGTCTAACCATTTCAATTCATCAGTATGCTTCACCTAAAAACAATGAGGATTTTCCAGTATCCCTTACAGATGCAACCAGGACTAGCACATTCGAAATAGTTAGGCAGACATTAGTCCCCACACCAGCGGATTTAGTAAACATCTCGGTCATCTACTTCACACTACTACTTCTCGAGACCTATACAGTATGCAATACACTTAGTTGACCATTTGTTGAATGTACATAATGAACTCGTAAGTTGATGGACTCTGATTAGTTCTCATGACCAGAAAATGATACAATTGTGTGTCTTCTGACAACTCGTTATCATAAATAATAATCAGCAGGAGTACTTTGTGACTTCTCATCTCAGTATTTCAGTCAGAATATCTCTGACTAGTTTCATCATTTCGACTAAACTGAACCACTTAGATGGCAAATATCGAGTCATGTGGATGATGTTCAAATGTCTGACGGAAGTGAACCTGATATGCAATCACTCGCATGTAATTGGAATTCTGAGATAGCTTTGTCTCAGCTCACCTAGAAGCAACTTACAGTTATTATTATGGATGTGTACTTTCTGAATAAAAATGCTTGAGTAGATACCTTCCTTGACTGTGCTATTTGCATATTTAAGTTTTCTTCACTGTGTTTCATAAAAATGCTAGTAAACTGTGACAGGTATACATGGAATGAACCGGTTATATGGAAATGAGAAAAAGAAGCACTACACAAGAATAACAATGATAAACTCCTGTTCACATAGCCAGCTGTTGGCAGGTGCTCACAACATGAGCAATATCAGGATGCATACATTACAAATAGATACATACAATTATCAATTTAAGAACAGAACTCACTTCCCCATGTCGCATTCCATTTTTTCGCTATCACCCGTCTTATTCTGCTTTTTATGGATTATTCGACTTGTAGGCTGAAGCATGTTGACGTTTAATCCTTATCTCGCAACAACGAATTCTAGTCAGTGGTTCATGCATCTTCTCAGATGACTTCTATCGTCATGGATGGAGGATTGTAAGTTTAATGCCTGTGATTATAAATTTGCGTTTTGTGTACAGTGACTTTCTTCGCGTTAATTAAAGGTGGGCAGACAAACACATCGGTAGCATCACTGCGTGATGGATGATGTCACTGTCATCGAGGTGGGTAACAACAACAATCCAGTATTGGTTGGTTAGTGACTTCAATGAGATGGGCCCTCATAATTCCTGTAGAAAGTAACGGATGACGACATATGCTAGTTGATGATAGCCGATATTGATGCTTCGAGTCTCTGTGTCGTGATATGACTCAGAATGGATCGCACTGACTTTCGTTCATCCACAAATTGCCGTCATGCATGTCAGCATTTCACGCGTCTCTACATCAACATCTCTTCTTCTGAATTTCTATGACTCAACTGCCTTCATAACCCTCGCCATCTTTCATGAAATGCTGTCACATTTTAGAAAGATACTCCATCAAATTTTGCAGATCAAAATTCATTGTATACTGTTGTGTTGTTAAATTCGATGACAAAGAATCTGTGTCAAAGTTCAGTGATGGTTTCTATGTCTTTCCTAGGTGGTCATCAAAATGCATTCCACCTCTTTTGAGAAGTCGCTTTGCAAGAAAAGGCAACTTGAATGAAAGCAGGATGAAACAGACCCATTTTATTTCAATTTTGAAGTTTGTAAGGATTTATTGACTTCAGGCTGGTATTCATCATGGGATGACATCAGTTGAAGAACTATTGGAAACGTGAGAGCACTGGACAGCGGTTTTCTCCTGGAATGGAACTCTTCAGCAGTGCACAGCCGTGGCCACGCCGTGGCTCGAAGCAAGGACCTTCAGGTTCCATGACTAGCATGGCACCATTGAGCCACTTGGTCGAAATCCAATGGTACATATTTCCTACTCCTCTCAGTTCATGACATGGTGCGACCCCCATCCAATGCCGTCATTTAGTAACTGTCCTCATGTTCGACTTGTTTGGCTCCACTGGTCACCAATTCACATTGAAGATTCGAGAATCACCTCTCGAAGTGGGTCACCAACGAGCTCTGGATTAATTCACTTCTGAAGTTTCTAGGGATTTATTGACTTCAGGTTGGTATTCACCATTTCATTTCCTTAGTTTCTTGTTAACTGCTTGCAACCTAGAATTTATGCTAACACGTGCCATTGTATATGGAAAAACAAATGCCAAACCTCGAAGATGGCTGCAGTCAGAATAATGCCTGTATCTGTTTGCCTCAATTTCAAATGTGATGAGTGATGTCACGTGAACAATTGCAGACTACTGAAGACACCACTGGCTAAGAGTTTCCCTGTAGCCAGGTTAATTCCCGTGTACCATACAACGTGCTGTTTAGTTCAGTCAAAAGTCAACTTATGCCCACCCTACTCATGCTACCTCCAACGTGTATACCAACTTACATGTAGTTGGCGAAGCAGATACATTAGAGGAACAAGGAGACGGGCATATCTTCGATTTTCTCAACACATCCTAAATAGTCTGTGATTGAGGGTGGCGGTGGAAAAACACTTCGAGTGGTGTGTTCACTTGGCATCTCATTGACACTGGACAACAAGTAGATGTCCTCTCTTCCTTCAAGATTATGAACCAACGTTTGAGTTGAGTTCTGCTGAAGTCTGCTGAAGCCATAGCCATCGAACGCCTCGAACTTGATTTATGTGCTCGCCAAGAAGCTATAGTCAACGTCTGTCTACTTTGGTTACCCTTCTTGACTGTCATTTGATTGCGTCATCTTCTATCAAATTTAGATGTTTACTCCTCCACTCTTATTTAGTTGCATCATCTTTTGGTTATGTCGGATACTTATAATGAGCTGACAACAATGCACAATTGTCTATTAGATTTGTTCATTTGATATATAGCGCAAAGTGATACGGTATTATTTACTTGATGACATATCTAGCATGAAGTTTTGCTCATCATCAATGTAATATGTGTGATATGATTACAAGTAGTAAGTTATGCTCGAACGTCACTAAGTAAACAATACTGTACAATATGTCAAATAAACAAATCTAATATGAAATTAGTCTACCACAGCTCCCAAGTTTTACTCTTATATTAGTGAAAATAATTCACAATATTTTGCTTATTTATCGTGTGACCTACTCACTCGCCAAAAAGCTATAGTCAGCGTCTATCTACCTTGGTAACCCATCTTTACTGTTATTTGATTGCGTCATCCTCTATCAGATTTAGATTTTTTATTTCTCCACTCTTATTAAGTTGCATCATCTATTGTTCTCAAGGGATCTTTTTTAACTTACTGATTCTAACTCACAATACTTTCCTCATTCACCTTATGACCTACTTACGTAATGTTGAAGTATTACTGAAGTTCATGAATATTTTCGTATTACTCACGTCGTCCTCTTATTTTATTCACGAAACCTTAATTAGATTTTGGATGTTTATGAACAATCATTAACTCAGATGGAATTTAATATTGTGATTGACCTTTCATCTACCACTAATTATGTCCTTCCAAATCACTGACTGATACTGATTTTTAAGTAGGCTGAAGTGATTTCAGTGTGTGATTTAATGAACAACTAGCAAAGGATTGTGTTTTGTGACAATAATAATAAATCTTAGAAGTGGTATTCATCATGGATTGACAATAGTTGGGGAACCACAGAAAATCTGGGAGCACTGGACAGCTGTTTCGTCCTAGTGTGGGACTCCTCAGCATTACGCGCACAAGACCCTCTAGGGGTTGAGCTCTGGACCTTCGGGTTTCACGGCGAACGCGTTAACCATTCAGCCACTGGGTCGCTTTCCAGTGGTTCACAATTTCCAACTTCTGTCAATTCACGACATAGCGCGACAGTCACCCAAGGTCTTCAGTTAGCATCCACTTCACTTCCAACTAGTTGACCCCACTGGTCACGGCTTCTCATTAGAACTACCTAACATCCATCTGGAAGCAAGTCACTAATGGGCACTATAGAGTAATGTATTTTTGGGATGAATGGGGATTTTTAATTTAGAAGTAGTATTCATCATGGACTGATATCAGTTGGGGAACCAATGAAAATCTGAGAGCACCGGACAGTTGTTTCTTATCTTACCCATATAAGATAAGTCGGTGAGTGGAGATGTGTGCAGATCCTGAGCAAAAGACACTCAGTTGACATTTGAAACTAGGTGGTATCATCGTACAGTTTACAAAAGCATATGGTTAGCTACCTGGATGAAAGTATTTTAAACAATCGCCCCTTCATCAGTGAAATATATTTATAAAATCCCAGTACAGCAAAGAAAAGGGAATTTCTGACGTTTCTTGACTTCGTGGAAACCGCCTCTTCAGAGAGTAAAACCTATACAAGTTATCTAGTGTTCAAATATTTTAACATTGGAGTTTCACAAATATATTTCGTCTATGGTGCATTCACCAAATGCTCAACTTATTTAACTCTACAAGGTGAAATTTTGACATCGAAGCTTATAAAGTTGTCAGCTCGTTATTCCAATTATTTTAAAGATTGTTCTAATCTTAATTTGCTGTGAACTTATACTGAGTGACCTTGATTTCGATGGAACTATATAAAAAACATCCTGACTGCTTTAGTTGTTGTAGAAAACATGTTTAGTTGAGAACATTGGTTTCTCTGTTTAAAAGCTTCCACATACAGACTTCAGTTCCACAATTATTTAATCATTTGAAACCGCTAAGGCAGATTCCCTGTCACCTCTACCTATGTTTTCTTCAGTGGAATGCAAACAATGAGTAAATTGGAGAAAGTGATCTGAGATGGGCATTTGAAACAGAAAGACGAATAAGAAATAAACCAAAATTTTTCAGTGAATTGTCAATATTTACGGTAACATCATTCTCAAATTGTACAATTGCAGACGAATATTTCATTCGCATGGCGATAGAGAAAAAAATGTTCCGATTGATTCAATTCATTTTCACTTCAAATTTCTAGACTGTCTTGTCTTCTCGTTTCTGTAAGTCTAGATGTTACTCAAGGAGTTTATTATGTTTAATTCTGTTATGCCGGCCCAGTGAGCCACTAGTCTGTGTCAGCTTTTACTCTCAACCACCGATGTAGTCTAATTAGATTGCAAACAATTAACAAGAGACATTTCAGCAAGGGAGATGCAATGGTAGAGGTATTCAAGAGTCGGTTGTGTAAATTACTGGGGAAGACCTCCTTTGCATCCAATTTCAAATTGTTATTTCCAGTCAGCAGGTGAGTCAGCGGTGCGTAACCGATAAACTACCTCCTTGGACCATCTCTATATGAGCTTACCCATTCGCCTGAACATGGCGACCTGGTTACACAGGCTGCACAGAGCGCCTTCTATACAAACACATATTTGAGCTCTATCCTGTGTGGCTGTCTAAGCGAGAGTGCAAAGCGACTAACGGCTTGCATCTTGAGCATCCAGTTAACTACAGTCATTCTGCTCCATTAGAATCTTCCTTCAAAGCCATTTATTAAGTGAAATATCAAACATTTCGAAGGGAGTGCATATTCACCAGCTCAACAGAGTAGAAGCCTTGACAATTCAACAGTTGGAGCTAAATCTTTGGGTTCAAAAAAGGCATAGGTATATCCAGTCTCTAATTTCCCCTTGGTCAAAATCTCCCTAAGACATTCTACCTGAATCAATTGTAATCCTATAGGCAATTTTTAGTGACCTTTGTTGGTACATTAGCTATTAATGGACATATAAATCTTGCTGTCACAATGATTGGGATTGTACAGCTTTTGAGAAAATCATTCGTCAAAAAACTCTTCACTGAACTGTCGTTTTTCAGCTTTTCACCAACTTACCTCATTGTCATTCACATTAGACATTTCTGCGTTATCCACATGTTCCCTTCATTCCTTTAGGATTTTCGTTCGAATAGTATCATGTGATATGGCCATCGAGTATTACACTATGCGTCTTCATCATATACGTGCAATGAGTGAAGATATTAACTGGTTGTCGATGCAACTTACTTGTATGGACGGTGCTAGTATATTCCAGTTGGAAACTTTAAATGAAGACATACTGTTGAACAGTAAACAAATGAATAATCATGTGTTTAGTTAGCATTCGAAACCACAGTGATGTGAATCATGCGGTTTTCCGGATTCGCCTTCAGTTGAGATGCAGTCAACACAACTGCTCACTTGAATATGGTCATTTAGTAGTGGCTGGTAGTGAAGCCTCTCAGAGAGATGTGACACTACTTCCATTCTGTTCCCATGAATTGGCATTCCTACTCACCAGGTAGTGTTTATGGATGTGTAGCTCATCTTTTTCTGACAAATAGTTTCTTCGTTTTTCTCACATACATATCTATTTTCTTTTCAATGATTGCCTGCAACTCCCTCTCTAATCTGGCGGCACGGTGCAATGATTGGAGATGAGATCAAAAATTAGTCACCACAGGGTTCAAATAACTGACCTCTAGACCACATTCTTCAGTGTATCAGAACAGAAGAGCTGCTGAATAGATACTGCGATTACGATACACAAACAGATTCACATCACTCATCCACATCAAATTCAGGTAAAATCATTGGTGAAGTTCAGTCGGGTCACCAGCTGTGTGTCGTGGAGTAGTTGATGGAACACCACGTCAGTAATCCAAAACCATGTGGTTCAAATTCCACCAATACCTAGGATTTTAAACCACCTTCAATCAATCAACAACCCGTATCAATAATCCCAAGCTATGAAATCATGACCATCTAATATGGTCTCATCAATAATTGAATCCATTTGTCGAGTGTTTGTAGCATGTTTCCGAGTAGAACAGCAGTTCCAAACATATTTGTGAATCTGTTAAGACATGCAATATCTACTCTGCAGATTCTGTTGTCTTCCTGACAAATCGAGTGACTGACTAGTGAACTGAAATCCGGTCATCACTGTGCAGATGTTCACAAAAGTATACCAATATTTACATTATATGGGATGCCGAGGTGCTTGAAATAGCTCAGTTATGACGTGTTGTCACAAAGATGACATCAAGATTGGATATTATCTCAGACGGCATCAAAATTTGGTAATCAGTGAATCCTGACGACGAAATCAATCACACATGAGAGATAGTGTGTGTGTTTATAGATATTATATTGAACCGGCAACTGCATCTCAAACCATACATTTTCATGGTAGAATGAGAGGACAGAGTCTATCAAAGACATGTGATGTTAGATAGAACTTGTGTTTGTGTAAGTCATAGTGTGTTTGAGCCGAAGTAATTCCAAGTTTTCATATAGACGTCTGTTCCGAGCTTCTTCGGAGAAATAATCGAAATTAAAATATCAAGGATATTTAAATGAATCCAAAGATGTGTATTTCATCACCTTCATGTGACTGTACGAAGAGGATTGGACAAGGAGATTGAATACACATCTTCGGAATCATTTATATGCCCTTGGTATATTGATTCTGATTATTTCTCCGAAGAAGCTTGAATCAGACTTCTCTGCAAAGCGTTGGAATTATTGCATTTGAAACAGGCTGTGACAGACATAAATACAAACGGAATCTAATGTCAACCTTCTACTCAGCACTCTCCATTTGTCATACTATTCAGTCGAATCTTGATCATAGTTCACATACGACATGTGATGTGTTTGCGCATTGCATCCGCTGAAGATAGAGAAGCTGTCCAGTGTTCAGAGATCTTCAGTAGTCCCATCACTTATTTCTATGCATGACGATGGAAAGATTTTTAAATCTAATTACACATTTGCTTAGCTTTAGTATATCCGATGAATTCATATGCAGCAATCAGATGACGGAGTGTGTTTCGGACGTTCAATGCATTCGTGCAACACATTTTGCATAATCTGACTACACATTTACTTTTATTTACGAACTTAGTTTCAGACGAGATGAAGATTACCGAAGAAGTTTTCAGGTGCGAACAAATTGTTTGTGAATGCACAGAGAAGTTTGGAACATTCGTATAGCTAACTGAGGTGACTCAACCATAGCACACAATAGATACTGTGCGAGTAGAAATAATACTGTTAACAGAGACATTATTGAATAAATGAATATCCCTTATGGTCCATTGTTCGGTGCAAAAACGAATTAATTTTGCGATTTACTCAGTACTATATCTCAAAATGAGATGTATGCATCATGCTACTGTAGAGGTGAACCACAGCATGATTGTGAAGCGAAGACTGTATTCGGCTGTTAACGCTAATCTCATCCTCACAGAGAAAACAAAATCCAGGTTTCAGCGTACACGTCATCTCTGCAGATACAATTGATCCACATGCCATCACCTTCATCGGCTTGCAGGTGTGTGTATTTGGGCATAGATTAGCAGGAGTAATGGAATCATGAATTGAAGAGTAGTGGAGCATATCTACACTTGGATGGAGAGAGAAAGACTGCAACCAAATACCCGGATAATAAGTGTGGGATAAAATCTGAAACAAAATAACTATGTGAAGTTGGAGCGGCAGGAATAATCAGCAAAATTAATTGGAGAATATTGTCAGTACGAATAACGTTGTGAGATCTGACTATTTATGGATAGATGGGAGGGAGATTATGAATTGTTAGAAAGGGATTTAAAATATTAACTGCCATAACAACAATAATAATAATGGTAATGAGAATGATAATGGTAATTGTCATCGTAATAGTAATACAAATAAAAGTAGAAGCAGTAATAATAGATTTATTAAACAGAAACAAGCTGAGAAATGTCTGAATACACAAGATACTTGCAACTGATAAAAAATACAGAATGAATGGATGAAGAAATTTGAAACAGAGAATACGAGTGACTTTGAATTCCACCCTAACAATCAGTCACGTCTCAATATCTCGCCTGAGAAGTTAGTCATTTACAGACTGAACAAATGTAACCGGTTATCTCATCACTTGTTAGGATGGCCTCTCAAGTCACTCGAGAATACAGAAGTTGTGATAAACACATGGTTACCAAAGTGATTCTGAATCAATCACTGTCTTTTTCTGAACGGGAAAGTTAGGTTGAAGTTAGTGATTGTTCAAAGCTAAATAACACAGAAGCTTTTCGTCGTTCTATTTATTAAGGGTTGCAGATTTATCTATGATGTGTTCGGAGTCGATAGAACTGCATGCTATTCAACACATGAGTAATTGTGGCCAGTTTACTCACAGCCTGTTTTCAACATGCTCTATACAATGAACATGGGTTCGTCACTCTATCTCTCTAATATGATTACCTTAACAACTACATATGAATTCATGAATACAGTTGGATGTGATGTTGACGGACAAGTGGTCCATTTAGTGTTAGTCTAAGAAAGAGAATGTGAGGTCAGATAGCCTCTGGTAAGAGAGAATTCTAACATTTTGCATACCCTTTCTGAAATATCACTACTTTTATGTACGAACACAGGCTTTTTCTCGATCGCTGATAAATGAATTCCATGAGGAACTGCTTTTAAACACTTCTTGATAAAACGCTTCGGGTAACTGTTATCTGACAGTTGCTTCTCAAAGAGAACTAACTAACTAACTAGCCATTTATTTCATCTTCACAGCGAAGGCCTCTTACTCGGTTCCACAACGTTCTAATTAGTCGATGTTGATGATTCAGCAACAGATAAATCAAGGAAATTGAGGTCATCTTCATGCTCGTATTCCATGGTGAGACTAATGTTTAAATGAGCATTGCACAATATCTGAAACAGTTCTCATTCCTGATGCATGGCTTTGCGGTAATGACTGGTATCGTGAATGGCTGAATGAATGGCTGTAAAGTCTCTCAAAATTAGATGAAACACCAGCTTATTACTTTTCCGGATACAGATGACCTCCATTTTTAAGGAAGACTTTCATTGATTTAAACGAATCATGAAAAAAGACTTTATGTCTGAAATCCTCATATGTAATCAGTGACTTTTTGAGCAGTTGTGTAGCAAACTACTGAAATTGATTACGAATGGGTGAAAGTTATATTCAACAGTTTCAATGATGAATCCTCTCACTCCTAGTCTCTCGAATCTCCTCCTTTCATTGTGAAATAAATTGAAGTAATAATCCATGAGGATTTCGAATGATGAGTTATTCATGACACCTGAATACCCTCAGTTAAAGATAGTTGCTTCCTGTTATTTCCCATAATGTTTCCATCTTCCATAGAAGGTGAGCAGTTTACTGTCTGATCCGTACTCGAGACTGGTTCGTGTAATTCAATGGTCTGGCGATGTGCACTGTAATCTGGAGACCTCGCGCGACAAAATGTCCATCAGTAATTAAGTACGATGACTGGCAGAGGAATTGAGAATACACAGCTTATGTTATTTGAGATATTCCACGAGGATGGAAGTAATTTTCAGTGGGTCATTTTGCTCCCTCTGAAACGCGAACCTGACACCCACTGCTTCAAAATACAGAAAGTTTTCCATTGTGCAACTGAGATTCAACAGCTGTCTGTCACTTGTATGATGCGTAATGATTGATGCTGTAGCTTACAGTTATCTATCACTGATTGGAGGGAATTGATCGGCCACTATCGACATATGCGCTACTGCACAGATGTTTCCATGTTAAGTGAGGTCAGGTCACCAGTCAAAGACTACATAGAATGATGCCGTATTTTTTAAACACAATAGATAACACTTCATTTTATCCTACCGATAATCCTCGACCACTGTCGTTGCATATCACTAGTACTAACTCATCGAAATCTCTGTCCTTACTCATTTCAGGTTACTTACAGTCTTCTCAACTTCCACAAGATTTCGAAGGATATCTCAGTGTTCCATTGGGATCCAGTTGGATATTGGGCAGCCAAAAGCAGAAGGGAACTGCCTTAATTATTCCTCGACATCGTCCACCCATCAGCACAGTCCTATCTCTTGCATGTGAAATGAAGACTCATCCTCCTCCATTCTGGTCTCAACAACAACTGACATTTCCACTCACGTTTCGCCGGTAGTTTTGATGAGTGTCCGCTGTTAAGTATCTCTACTGCCTCTTCCATCTCTTCAGCTTTCACCATCCACCAATGATCAGGGCCATTGATTAGACACACTTACAGTTCACGTTTGAGTTGTTGCCACTCATCATTGACTGGAGACCTGGAGGAGAGAGTTCGTCTGGATTAAATAACTTGAGACTCAGTGACATTTTCCAACAGTTTTTCTGAGAGTCAGTTGGCGTTACTATCAAATTTCTGTCAGAAGACAGGAGACGGCATCAGTCTTCTGCAGGAAGAGGAACATTGTCACGTCCCAGTGAATCACTGTCTGACCAGTGGATTTTGTGAGGAGCGTTGGCATCGTAATCTTCGGAATGAACTGGAAATAGTACTTCAATCTCAGTCTATCTGAACTTGTCAAGGTGTGGACATATGCGTGCTCAAACTAACACATTGTCACTGTTGAAGGGTATGCTTCTGACAAAGCAGCAGACCTCCACTGAACCCTCTTTTAATTTTGTTATTCCTCTTTACCTTATTCGACTATAAATATAATAGATTGCTCTGAACTTTTTCGGTCATCATCGGACCAGTTGGTGAGATGGTGTACTGACCACACACAGTCTTGTTCTGGTTTGTGCCAAACGTATTGTTTTGTGTTATTCAAGTTCATAAATGACAGGAATTGTATGAAGTTCGTTTGGTGCGTGGTCAAAATGTCTGCCTGTCAATGATTCGTCTCGACAAGACAACAACAGTTTTATTCCTTAATCGCAGTGAGTTTGCAAGTAATGTTCAGTTGTCAGTAGTAGACTGATGTCAGTGGTGATGAAGGTGATTTTTCAGTAGTCTGATGTGCATTACATTTCTTGTATCATTTTATTTTCTCTCCAGTTTCTTCATTTGTGAATATGGTTCATGAAAACACAGTGTTTCAAATATGTATTTCTTATGTTTAACCGAATCCGTCATCACTTGGACTGTTAACAAATGAATTGTTGAGTGAAGAAATTAATAATTCTCAAGTTAGCTATCATCACAGACTGACATCACTTGTAGTAACATTGACTGCTTGGGATCAAACGATGGCCATTTTGTTCTAGTGTGAGACTCTTCAACAGTGCGCACCCGTGACGCCACCAGGGAATGCATTAAGGGCCTTCAGGTTCTGTGGCAGCACTTTGCCATTCACTGAGTCGGAATCCAATGGTCCACATTTTCTTACTTCTGTCAGTTTTGGGTGTGCTGGGTTTCTCGGATCTTTGAATTTTTTTCATTTGAACTCCCTAATCTGTATCAATTCTCTCATCGTGTCATCAATGGACTATCGTCTTCTTGATAAGTGACATGGGGATTTTATTTCATTCTATATATATCTTATGAATTCACAACCTGTATGCAGTTGATTAGGCAACGAAATACAATGAATTCATCGTATTCTCCTACGCTTTTTGTTCTACTTTTTCTGGAATTTCATCCGGGAAGAGGTAGTTGTTAGCCTCCAACTTCCATGGTAGTTATTGATCTGTTCTGTCCTTCAGTATAACCCTTCCAAAATTCTGCATTTTTATCGCCTTTTACAACCAAATTCTCAATCAACTTTTATTTCATCTTCATCAGTTTACTACTTAACCTAGACTGACACCTAAACCCATAGAAAAAAATCTGACCCAATATTTATATTATTATCTCATCACATACACTTACGTAATACTCTTTATTTAATTTTCCGGTTGGTCGCTTGTAGGAAAATGAAAATGTGATTATATAAAGATAACTTTGAATTTACTAATCACATATAAGTTCATTTGGATTTCATTTTGTCATCAACAGACTGTCATCTCCATCAATGAATTAGGTAGATTTTATTTCACTCTGTATACATCTTATGAATTTAAAGTCTGTATGCAGTTGAAGATAAAGCAACGAAATAAAATGAACTCATCGACTTTTCCTAAATGCATTTTGTTTTGTGTTTTATGGTTCTTGAACAAATCTCCGTGAACGCATCTAGAGAAATGGAAACAAGTTGTTAAGCTAAGAGTCCCTTTTCTGCGATTTCATTCATCACCTGTAATTGTTGCACTTTATGCGCTTTTATTGATTCATATTGATTGATTCATATATGAAGGCAGTTCGTCAGGCATAGCCCGAAGCAAGGTGATTCAAATAAAAAATTCGAAATATCACTTTCATCCTAAATGATCAAAATGTCGAAAAGTAACTGAAAGGCGAAGCATCAAGCAATGTTAAATTGTCATTACATTAAAATTCAGTGTCAATTCGATTAGTGAGTATTGCTCAGGATATCTTAGAAATTATGTGACAATGAATTAGCTTGGTAAATGAATTGAGACACTCGACAAAATATTTAATGAATGAATCGTTATCAGGCTGCGCATAGAAACAAGGTATAGTTGATATTGCGTAAGAAACTAATGGAACGAAAGAGTTAAAAGGTGGGAGAGCTTCTGAAACACTACAAATTAAAGACATGATAGGCGCAAGAATGTATCAAGTCTCTTTTGTACGCAAAGCTTCGGTTTTTTGATCGTAAATGTTAAAGCTTCAGCAATACAAAGGAGGTAGATAAGCACTGACATCTACAAGTTTCTTTTCGCATTTGTAAACAACTTTGAAAGAGGTGTCTGTTGAAACTGAATGGTCATTGGGGACTAACTGTTCCATTATCACACTTCTCATAGGTCCATTGTTATCTCTTTGTAGCTCAGCAGGGTGGTGTCCTTGAGGCCTTTTGGACATGGCTAGCGTCAAACGACCGACATACCCGGCTCCACAGGAGCAGGCGAACTGATATAGATACATATATATGACCAGATGGGGTATGTTTTCTTCGGGCTTTTATTTAAAGAGTGGTTAGAGGACACTACTCTGTGAGTCGCTGCGGAGAAAGTTCTATTTAGGGGACTTGAAATCCTTCTCTTTAGTATGTCAGCGACTAAAGCCAAGGTTTTCATCTTTTTCGATATATAAATTGAGTCAATTTTTAGGGGTTTCAGTTTGGTGTTTTTATCTATGAACTGTGGTGGATAACACTTTTCGATCAAACTTTCCCTTAGAATTTTCATCTCTTAATTTATACCATCTTTTCTAGTTCATATGTCAGCATCGGCAAGATTAAAGAAATATGGCTCAAAAGTGATTTGAGACACAGCACTCATTTGCGTCATAGCTTCAGATGAAGGACTGTTATCCACCCGGCCGACAGTCTGTAGTAAAAAAGCCTCTTTCTTTGGCGAACATTATTTCTTCTAGCACTTGGATTGACAAAAATGCTAACAATTAGTCGCTGGAATACATGTGTAAGCAACAAAACACAGAGAAAGGAGCATCTTGGGCCAGACTGTTAATGGTAACTAAAATGATGCGATGATATACTACGAGATGAAAGCGCGTTTTTCATATACACACAAATAGATTTTCGGTTTGTAATTTGGCAGCAATAAATTTCAAGGAAATCTTAAATAATTTATTATACAGTGATATAATAATATTAAGTGGAGATTATGAATATAAATTATTTAGGATTATGAAGAATACCAACTAGCAAATGACCTGTCAACCTTTTTTGACCGGATCAACATTGTTTGGCTTTTAATGTTAGTAAAAGCTTGGAGATGATCAAGTGTCAGTCGTTGATAAAGCTGAGAGAAACAACCACATATTACTGTGAAATTCAGTCGTACGTATGCTTGATCAGTTGGTATACAATGTTTAGCGTTAATGTCTAACCTTCTGTACCCGCTTAAATAGATCACTGTTTCGAGGATGACTGGATCATTTCACTTATTGAGACACTAAACAAATGCTAGTAAAGAAGGATAAAACGTTGTGTTGAAATAAAAAACGAAACAGATGTATGAAATTGAAAAGTATCAGTAAACAGTTAGTTTGTAAACATTTCGGGTTCTTTATTACCTATAAATTTGATTGATCATAAAATGCTACGGAAACACCATCCTCGTGAATTAGAATCAGTCTCTCAGTGGTAACTATCCAAGTTACCATTATTAAGACTGAGTCAGTTAGTTAACACATCAATTGGTCGGTCCCATTTAGACTGACTGGTATTAGAAGGCAGTTTGTTGTTGATATTAAGTTTGAAATGGCATTCGCGTGATGCGTTAAGTGACTGATATTAAATTAAAAATTGAACAGTAGTTGTGCTTTATGGCCAGTTTGTAGAGCTCCTTGTAGGCAATTCAAAACGTTCAGTTTCTGTTCTCACCACAAGCCAGAATTTCTTTCAACATCGTTCTTCATTTATGGGTTTAACAAAATCTAAACAAACAAATGAGTTGATAAAGATGAGAACTGGGTAAATAAGTTTGTAAAATTTGTTTTTGTACCTCAGTGGGACTTTTAAAATATATTTCATTCATGCGAAAACTAAATTCGATTATGATGCAGCTACTGGATGGTAAATGTTTCGCTGGGAATCTTGGTGGTTTCCAGTTCCATCCCATATGAATCACGAGTATGCACTGTTAAAAAGCTGCAAACAACGAGGAAACGGCTGGTTTATCAATGGCTCACTGTTTGAGGTTGGCCCAAAATGAAAAGTCCTTTGAAATTTTGTAGGGAATCAACAAAATATTGAATGTCATGTTTTTATTCTAAATTATACGGCGATGAAAACAATTCATCCAGCTGTCGCTGACTAGTCATAACACTGCATAATAATAATAATAATAATAATAATAATAATAATAATAATAATAATAATAATAATAGAAGTTCTGTAAACTGTAAACGAACATGAATCCTAACGTGCAAATTTTTATCCTATGCAGAAGAGAGAGCTGCAAGGTAAAGTCAGATATTTCTTGGCTTTATGTGGATGAATAGGTAAGTATGTGGTGCGATACGAATTCTTATCGGTTTATTGAAACCTATGAAAACAACGTTTGTTTTCTCCTGTATCGTACACCATTTATTGGGGGGAGCCTAAAATGAAAGTGTAATTACTATTAACTTGTGGGCTAGTTAGAATAGGATGATTGTGAACCTTTGCGGTGTAGGATGCAGCGTGAGAATGCTTACCTGGAAAATAATACAACTTACAGCGCAAATTACGTTCATTTTTTGCTATTATATTTCAATCATTATTATTATTATTAAATCACAAAGTGAACTGGGCTGTGAAATTCGACTTTGGCTGTCTGGTACAGCGGAAAAATAATATAAACGGTGACACGCTACTTATAAGTTATAAAGTAGCAAATTATCATTCTAATGATGTTTTATGAGTAGTGTGTGACACGAAGTCAATTGCCATTCACCAGAGGATGAGAAACTAGCTACCACAAGCATAAAAATGTTTGAGCTGAATCACTCTGACGTCATCTCAAAACAGGTTTTTTTAGTTTCCAACAACCGAGAGTTATCAAGCATATATCGAGTCATTCAGTTGGAGGTTATAAGGAACTGATTGGCTTCGTGGTCGTTTTCACCATGGACTTTCATCAGTTGGGCTCGACTCATCGTATGGTCCTGAGTGTGCACTGTGAAGAGTCCCGGACTAAGAGGAAACAACTATCCAGTGATGCCAGGTTTTCAATGGTTCTGCAACAGATGTGTGCTGCTGATGAAAACTATTTTGAAGCATATACAAGCAGTGTGCTTATGCACTGTTGACCTTGCCATTGGCTAATTATGGTGAATTTACTGGTTAGAATATATTCTTACATAATACGAATTAGTGACATGAAATGTAGTACTCTGGGAGACTGTATCAATTAGGTTATTGAATACTTTTGGTTTAGCGAGTATGCAGACAAAAAAACTTAATTTATCACAGCACTTACTACATTTACTTCCTGAAATATCATTTTGAATTTCATATTTCATTTGCCTCAACAAAATTATCCACAAGTAATTGTGATTATGGACCGATAGTAGCTGAAGAACTACAAAAGAATGAATGATATTGATAACGTCCCTGCTTAGAGCACTGAATGACCTAAGTTTAGATCTTTCAGAGGACACCAGTTCCCTCAGATTGGAATATACGCTCTGATGGTGGGTGCCAACGAGAAGGAGACATGGGTCCAAGGCTTCATACCAACTACCTCCACTCAACTAACTTAATATCCTTCTCATCCTAAGAATTTCACTGATTTCCTCACTTTTGACTTTCATATTGACCACAAATTTCAGTCTAACTTCATTTCTGAATACCAATTTGTGATTTCGTGAGATGGCAACAGACAAACTGACTGATGTAAACATAGTTTTCTTCTAGTAAATCATGAGAAATGAATAATTCATATGATTACTGGTTACCGTCAAGATGTTTAATGTTTCGCTTTTCGCCAGTAGTACTGCAGTTGACACCGGTTGTAGACAAAAAGAATCTTCAGATAACCAACTGACCGCAAGTCAGTCACTTGACGCAATGGATTACGCTTATAAAAACATGAAGGTACTAGACAGAAGTCTTGCAGCATACTATCACGGGTAAATTATGATTGATGCGGGCTTAAACACAAAAGAAACTTTATTGTGTAGAACAAAGCATATACTCACTTAGGAGTTTTACAAGTTTCAGGGTGAACATAGAAAGAATTCAAGGGTTTTCTTGAAGATTCTTCTTCTTTGTGACGTTGACTACTAACCCTAAATTTAGCACTGTATTTAATTACCTGTGCTTTGAATATCACTTGTAGCAAACCTATTGATGGGAGTCGAAAAGAAAAATGATGGTCATTATTTAAATTTTGCAAGTTTGATAGTGTTAACTTCAATTCCATCTTCTTCTGTATTCAACATTCTGTACAAGGCAGGTACATCTAGCCAATGAGTCTCAGTTAGGACGAAGCACATATCCTGGACTCCACTAATAGCCACTCTCTGTTATATAGTACTCTGGTCACTAAATGAAAGGCAAGTTAGCTGTTAGAAATGCCAAAGTGGAACATTCAGTTTGTAAGTAACTTTAAATTGTTTATGCAGGTTAGTAGGTTACGTTCAAGCCATTAAAAATGCTCTGACCGCCAGCTGATTTGTCCTTCTGTATGGGTTATAAACTTGACCATATACAGGCGCAAACAAATAAGTGACCAGGGATCACAGATAATAGTGGAACACAGTCGGGCTTTTCAAATCGATCGTGCAGCTTTATGGTTAGGTGCAAAATCAGAAATGGGATCCAGGTCAATATCACTGAATCGGAAGTGTCGAAACCACTTCTGCCTCCATTCTTGCTTTTTCTTAGAACTGTTTTAAACATAGACAGCAAATTTGCTTCTAGGAGCTTGGATAACATTTATTTTATAACTTAAATTTTCATGTTATGAGGTATCGAAGATATTTTTGATAATTTTACTAGTTAGTTTTTAACATTTTACCAAGGAAGAAGAGTCACTTCTTTAACAGCTAGAAATATGCACTCAAGCATTTATTGAATGGAATTAGTGAAGAGTGTAAGTGAGAAGAGGTTTAAGTAATCTGAGATATTTCCTGGTTATGGTGCACAGAATTAATAACACTATTTACTTACCTACAGGGATTTCAAAAAGTAATTAAGAATTACAGTTCTGAATAGACTTTTTGTGCTTATTCAGCTTGCGCTTTCCAGATCACAATCGAAGGAGTAAGTTTTATCATTGCTCAGTTATTATTAGAGTTTATTTAACCTGGGGTAGGGTTCTCATTTATCCTTTTATGACATTGATTTTTCATAAGACAGAGGCCAAATGTGATATTTCCTTTGCTTCTCATTAAAATCAAGGGTATATAGGAAAAATTCACATAAAAACACGAAAAACAAACCCCTATATATAAAGAGGTTTTGCAGCGGATTTATTCTGGAACTAGTATAATCAAAGTCAACTACAACTTCTTTCCATCAGCATGTTCAATTCGCTTGGTATTTACAGTGATTTTAGCTTGAAGGTTATAGATAATCATTTTCCTGTAGAAAGCTACCCTAATTGGTGTGTTCGAAGACGGAAGAATGGTAGGAAACGAGCACACTGGTTAAACCATGAATCTTTATGGAAGATACTACCATCTACTCTCAATGGTAACTAAAATTTCTATCTTCTGTTACTGTTTCTGGAGTTGGCTAACTTAGATTAGCAGGTAGATGACTTACACAGGTATCTCATTAACATAGAGTGAGACCGGTTTATGTTTATGAAGACAAATAAAATGTACATATCTATTAATGGAAATACAAATTTGGGGCTAATTTTGCAGGTGAGAAGTTTTCACAGACTTCACATGTGGTTTAGGACCAAGGTTACTAAGACCAAATTATTGGATTCGGCAGAACTGGTATAGATAAAGCTGAGAAATCTATCTCATGAGATCTTGTTGTCTTCAATTTTGTTCATGTCCTAGCCAACTCAAGTCAGTTTCTCACTGGTGGGAATAACTCAATAGACCTAACCAGGCTTATCAAATGATGGAAAAGAATTGTAGCGCAGGATGAAGTCGATAGTGGTTTGGTGTTCTCTGAGCTTTGATGTTGAGGATGCTACCAAGCCTGGTGATGAAATGTCCGTAAAAAGATACCGAAGCTCAGAGAACAACATGCTGCCATCGATTGAACTTATTCACGCATAACTTCGGACTGCAGGTAAGTATCTGTTAGCCAAACCGATTGGTTGATTTAATCAACTTAGAAAGGTTAACAGCTTATTCTAAAGTAAATGTCATCCACAACTCATATCAAGAAGTCTTTTGTGGAGACTTTTTGTTGTCGTTCTGAAACTATCAGCCGCAAGCAACACTACCCCTTTCTCATGCGTCAGTGAATAGGAAGTCAGAAAGAATAACAGTCAGTTTTTGATTCAAAGAAGGATTTTTTGTCAGTTTATCATCTGTATGCAGGGTGAAAATACAAGTTTAATACAAATCGAGTGATTTAGTGTTAGTAGGCAGTCTGCAGTCGTATAAACAGTGGGAGGTGCGCAGTACTGTGACATTGGTAAATAAGACAATACATGTTTCCAGTGGCTTTTTAGTTATCGTTAGTCTGTGTCGAAATCTATCTTTAAATTATCCTATTCTTCAGCAGTACTACTCTGAACTAAATAGAATCCTGGCCGATTGCTATCATCCGTGAAGTATTTGTTAGGTTGTATGTTTGTCATTAGAAATCAATGAACCTCAGCCGTTATCCTTCTGAGATGGCTGTTATTAAGTATAATTCATCCACTTATAGTAGATTGTTTAATCTGATCTAAATCTTCAGATAAAAGAAAGCACTCCTGACTTTCACATTCATAAGCGAGAATAGCATGAAAAAGTAAAACAGTGAAACAAACTATAAAATTACTAAAGCAACCTAGATCCGTCATTGTGATGAGGCTGTACACAGAGCGACTAAATGGTGCTTGTTTTGTTGTTCGCCAATGAAAACCAAAGATGATATGTGCTCCTGGAATTACGGATCGAGTCTAGTTGCACACGACGGTGGATCTGATCATGGTTTGCTTTGATAAGAGCATATCTACCTGCGAACCAATTCACCATCAGATCTTTCCTTCCAGTGGTATGGTTTCCAGGTGAAGTTTTTAAATGTGTAATCGCGGAGCTAACCAGAAGTACAGAGAAGCTCCAAGGTACCTAACCCATAAGCTCAGGGCGCTTCCTACGTCAATAAGCTACTTTATATGTCATGAACGATACAAAAGTGTGCGTCTCATGATGCATTCAACATATGATGAAGGTTGTAGGTAATATGCCTGTTTTCTCCCCTGTGTGACATACTGGTGGAACCGAGTTGGCTGGTGGTGTGGCTGACGTGTGACACGTCTACTCTAGTTGCTATCGAACACTCGAAGTGGTAAGAATTGTATCATCCCTCCTGGCTTCGGAATTGATCTCCAGAAGCTGTCACAGATTAATTCCCGAAACTATTCACCTGTATGCTAACCCCTCAGGCAGTAAGGGCTGAAGTACCTGGGTGCCACCATCTAACTGTGGTGGGATGAGGGTCAGTATAAGTTGAGTGATGAGTGTGAGATACCTCAGGCCTTGACGGGATAACCTAGGTCAGGCACTCACTGCTGTACCTGCCAAGTACAGGCAGATACCTTGGAATTTGGAACCTTCTTCGTTGGTAGGAGTGGATCGTCTGTTGTTTGTACCATCTTCATGAACATGTGCCTAGGTGAAAGCCAGACCACTGGTCGGTGACGGTGAGCTGACCTGAGAACAGATAAGGCTTGTTTAACCACAACAGATTGTCTAATTTGATTTGAACCTGTAGATGAAAGGCAGCATTTCTGGGTTTCAGATTCAGAAGTGGGAATGACACAAAATAGTGAAACTTGCCTGAGAAATCTTTTTACCGTAGTTTAGTTTTGCAGCCGAAATATTCATGTTATAACACGACATCCGTAACATGCCACTAATTATAGTGTTAGAAGGGTGGGCTTAAAAGCTTGACAACATATAATAAAGTGTTGCAGAAATAGTCCTAACTGAATATGACGTAAGATTGAAGTTACCGAAATCTGAAGGGATAAACTTGTATTAAGAGACACTTATAGAATCTTTCAGCGAAGAAAATTGTCTTTTTCGACAACATAATTTTTTAGTACTTATATATACCATAAATACTGTTTTACAGCTACAGAAAACGACATCATCGAAAAAGAAAAGTTTCTTTGTTGAGTTTTCTTTTCTTTATGGCTTGATAGGCATCCTATGCCATCTAATAAGATTTTATAGAAGTCTTCACTATACGGTCAAACAAAAATTCTTTCTGGTTAGTTTTTAGATTAAAGGAAATCGACAAATATGTAGTTACGTTTTTTCTTCAATTCATATCCAGGAATATAATGATGACGATGATGCATATTTGTAAAATTGACCATTCAATATAACCTCAGTTAGTAAACTTAGTTTTATAAACGTAGAGATTATGAACGAAGATAACAAAAAGTTAACTTTGTGACATTATTTGAGTCTGCTGAATTCAGATTACCCATATGACATTCTAGCGACTGCATCACGAGTTTCAGCGGCTAAACGGTTCTCATAACCACGTCAGTTACGAAAAGTCTCACTCTCATTTGACAGAATTATTTATAACAAATAAGAAAAATGAGATTTATTGAATTCATACATTTCAGTAGGACTTGTCAGATTCTCATTGTATATACACGTTTTTATTTACTGTTACTCATTGAAGGAGTATACACACACATAATACAGAATAAGATATTGAATTAGGTATGACATGTCAGAGTGGATGACTTAAACAGACTAAATGAAACTATGAATGGATTGTAGGGAGGTAATAAGTTGATACTGAAGATTAAGAAGAGCAAGAATGCATTACGTCGTTCTGAACCCCAGTTTGAAAATCTGTATGGTCAAGTCATCACTCTCAGCATTACGCCAAGTGACAATGGAAGGCTGGTTCAAACCGAAGATGGTTGATATCACCTACCAGTTCTGAGCTAGACTCTGTAATCAAAAATCGCCTATATTCAAAGAGCAATGAGGATTTTCAGATGAGCCCTGTCAGAAAAATACATTATTATTCCATGCTGTAACAAGGGAGAACTGATATGAACAAAAACGATTACAATAATAAGATGCACAGTATATTCTTTGATGTGTCAAAACTAGAAGTTGATAAAAACGGTAAAGATAAGACTTCTGTCGAAATGTCATTCTTTTCAGCATGTTTTGCCACACCTCAGCACTCTTCTTGAAGCGGAGGGGGAATCCTGCCTAAGATATCCTTAACGACACCTTGTGCCTTACAAAAAATAGTTACCAATGCTCTCTATAGGTCGCAATGGAGACCAGGCAATGACTGGCTGTCGTACTCAGTTCAGTCAGTTCTGGAGAAAGTCATTAGTGATCCAAGTATCTCAATGAGAACCCATTTGAAAAAATTCAGATTATTCATGGGGCACCTACTTCATCATTGATGCAAGTGTAACAAGCTGACGAGTGCCTAACTTTGGTATAATCTTGATCACACCAGGATTTACTAGTGATTGTCTCCAAATATACTTGATGAATTGTGCCACCTTGGTTGAATTACATTGGTAGCGAAACCAAAGGAATTGTTTATTGAAGCCTGCTTATTGTACATTTATGAAAGATTTGTTAGTGTTTTACTGATGTATATTTCGCTTATGCATCAAAGTTCTAAATTTGTAATCCTTATAAAAACAACAACAGAACATATAACTGAACTACCATAAATATATGGACAAATACTAAAAATAAAGTTCAACAGTTTGAGCAAAGAAATACTTCTTTTCAATTAGCTTCTCAATGATGGATTTATAATTATGCACAGCACTTCCCAAATACAGAATAACATACCAGTCTTGTGGCAATAATCGGTTGATAACCAATTATCAATCTCAAAGTATGGAGGAGGTGATAATTAACCAATGTAACTAAAACAGTAGCTAAGGTATAAACTAATTGCACAGTAAAATTGGTGAAATTTTTAAACAGGTAAGTTTGAATATGGTGCCAGTGTTTTTAGAAAAGCAAAACAAGATTTTTCTGAATGTTTCGCCGAATATGCTACAGCTTCTTTAGTAGGATTTCAGTGTTTTGATTTTATAGGCACTCTAGGACTATATTAAAACTTACCATTATAATGATTAAATAAGATCTGACGCTAAAATTCTTCCAGGACATTCGAAACAGTTGTAGACTGTTTATGGGTTACTACATGATTGATAGTCTGACTAACAAAAACTAACGAGGAAAGAAACTGAAAAATTATGTCAAGTGGTCAGATGTTGACGATACTATGCGACAACAAGAGAAAGAATAAGATAGCTAAAACTGTACTAATAGTAAGAATGATGATAATAACAGCAGTAATCGTAATGGTAATCGATTGTGGGATGATTGAGGGGAAGGGTGATTTTTGTACGGGTAAGTTATGCAAATGACCAAGGAGAAGAAAGAGGCTGTACTAATTTTTTGAACACTTGTTCAGGTGAGTTCCGCTTGCTTCAGCCGTATGTCAAAGATGAAGATGTAGAGTATGGGTGATAACAGAAGGAATTTGATGACTAACTTCAAAGGCATTATGAATCGCAGCTCAGTGATCAGTGTCAATCAGATGAGAGTTTATGCAGGTTTGTATTTACCTCGTCTGTCCGTTATTTAGTCATGGCGGACGATGTTGATCAATATGATGACAGAGTTGCCTAACCGTACGCCTAGTGCAACTAGCTACATAGGAGCAGTTGAACCAGTAAATACACACGGGGGAGGTAAAGTTAGGTAGTTTTCCGTTGCCTCACGAAGTCATCGTCAGTCAGTTATCGAATACTAGGCATAACTGTTCTGCATCAAAGGATCTCATTATAGTGTTCTTAAGGAGCTGTGTCACAATCTGGCTGATGATGTCACCCCAGAAAATGTAGTCTTACGAACAATGATTTCTTGTAAGCTGTTGATACTCAAGTTTTCCTATTAAACGTGTACATATTTTTAACGACATATTTTACTGGATATCTATTACTGAATAGGTCACCAATAATTTGGAGTTCCCCATAGAAACTTTTGTCTTAGTAGATAAGTCTTGTTCTGTGAGTCAAGCATTTGACTAAATTTCGTTTATATTGCAGAAAAACGAAGCTCGAAAAATGGGCATATTGATCGACTGATATTGGTTTCCGACACGCTTTTTTTAATAGTTCCATCCATCATCCTTGTCAGTCAGACATCCGAGATGATACAACTATCATTTGCTGTCTTATTTTCTAAGTCAGCTACTGGATGGACCCTATTAAACTTAATCAGTATCGTCCACGTGACGTTCTCGTTCTTCAAAAGTAGGAATGTATCACCCACGTAGTAGTAGTAAAGTTTTAACTGGTTTATTACGGTGGATGATATGAGATATTTTTCCTCTCAAATTATTTGTTTTCTAATTTTCTAAATCAGAATTTTCGTATTACTAAAAACAAACGGAAAATTGTTTAATAGATTGACAGTGAACTCATTTTGAAGTTCTTTGTGACTGCCTACCGGAAGTTGGCGTACACCGATAACAAACACTTTCAGTCTGAGTATTTTTCAGTGGGGCTTTTTGTCTAGAAAACATTATAAATGATATCACTCCTACCACAAGATTCTACCTCCCTAATCTTCCCTGCAATACCTATTCTACTCAGTCAGCTGGTTGGGATTCGTTTTATTATTGTTGTTCAATTCTATGTGACGGATTGAAAAGTAGCTTTGGTTATGGCAACTATTTCTTTCTTTCTTTTAGTAGGTAGTAAGTTCCGTGTTTGAGGTTTCCTATTGCATTCTTCAACATAGCTCATTTTATACATGGATGGTAAAGGAAGCTGATAGAATAGCTGATATACTAGTGAACAACAAACAACGACCTCCTGGTTATCTTACCTAACCATATGAGTAACGAAGTTTTGAATGCTGGTCAGATTTCAATCACATTTGGGTGATTAAACAGATAAATGCCATGAAGTTGTAGATAGTAATAGTTTTTTCTTAGATGGTTTATAAGCACGTCACACTAGTGGTCTAAAGGTAACTAATTCAACCTGAACTGCGGCTTATTCATTTGTCAAACTCTCCCACAAGATTTACAAAAGTCACTCAGCATCTAATCTAGGAGTTAATGAAAGTTACTTGCACTATATATCGAATCAGAAGAGATCGTGAAATCGGTCGATATACAGAATGAAAGCTGAAACTGTTAAAAAAATAACTGTTGAATGTATACTTCATTTATCATTCATGACGTGTACATCATTATTATTATCTTTTGCATTGAAAAAAGCTGCAAAGGTTTAGTATCTGTTTCTGTTCATTAAATACAATCTATCTACTAGTTTTACGGATTCAACAGTCTGATTTTATCGCTGTTTTTCGAAAAAGTTCAAAATGTTCCTCTCATCATTCAGTTATATTTATTGTAAGAAACATTATCTTTATTCAGAAATTGAGTTCAGTAAGTTATTATCCTTTGATTCTTTTTTAAAAATCCTACTATTTTTGATCTAAATTTACCAAGACAATCATCTCCTGACATTTGATTTTACCTTTTGAATGATTTAATACATATGAAGGAAACGTAAACCCTTTATGCATGCTAATTTTTGATACGTTACCATACAGATCATTAAACTGACTTGAAATTTCCTGTCTTATTATTGATAAATGAGTTGATACGTACGTCTGTTTGTAAGATTATCAATGAATCTATCATTTCTGGCTACAACTCTTCGTCAGTGGGTAATAACAAAGTAAATTGTTCGAATTCTTAATCTGAGAAGCCCAGAAAGTTAATACAAGAAATGATGAACAGTGTTTTTGCTAATGTGTGCTGCATTTTTGGCTCTATTCTTCAGTAAGCCTGAAAAACTGTTAAAATTTACAAAGAACAAATGCACACCAAATTTTCGAGTTATCTTATTATAAGGTTGCCCGTATCCTGCTTGTTGCCATTTAGGCTGAATATGGCGACTCACATTAGTCCTCATTATTTCCTTCAAATAAATATATAAATATTACAATAAATAAAGAGATTAATTAAAATTACGCTCAAAATTACTCCTTCCCACTATTCGCACGTAATAATCACCACTAATGTTAGTAACGCCGCATAAAGCATATATGGCAACATGCTGGATACCGGTAGCCGATTATACGTGTAAAAATGAGATAGATTTATATAACAGAATCATTGATCAGTGGTGTATATTCATACCTAGTTGACTTGATCTTCAATAACTTTACCGTTTCTTTTGATTTCGTAGAACCCAATGACCATCAGGTTTGTTTACAGTGCTTAATACATCACTTAGCGAACTGCATAATTTTTATGCCCCAAGTAAATCACTTCTTTAATATTTCCTCACCTTCCAAGCACGCTGTCCCCACAAGTAAAAAGGAAAGGAGTAGTTTCAATTCACTTTTTAGTAGTTTGTTCAAGTCAGGTCTTTTAGCGGAAGACTCTTCTGCTTTCAAAAACAAGTAGGTTGAATGTTATATTCATTTAGAATAAACAGGGAAGTGATGTGTTTCATAATCATACTGTCAGTATTGGAATTATATTCGGAGGTCTATTAACAGGCTTTCAGTTGATGCGTGACAAGTGATAGGTACACGGCAGGTTGGGTTAATACAGCATTTGTGAATGGGATGGATTTCAGATTTGTTCGGAATATTACAGGTAAAATTATTCTTAGCGCATAAACCTTAATCTCGTATCAAGCATCTATATTGTTGAAAAACATGAAACTATGACGAAGTTAAGCTTTGGAGTCTTTTTATCTTTAGACGTCTGTTGACTCATTTCACCATATCATCAAAAAGGTGCTTTAAAATCGTTTCTCTCTCCTCAAACTGCTCGAATGAACTATAAAATGTAAATTATGTGATCAACCATTTTATATGGGAGGTGGATGCAACAGGTATCGAACAGTAATTATCCTATGAATGAGACTTAAAATGTTCACATTTAGATTCCAGTGTATTGAGTGGTTGACAAGGTGCTTTGTTGAAGACCTGAAGTTCCCAGATTCAATCTTATACGCGTCAAGGTTTCACACTGTTAATATGTCAAAAGGCAGAAAGAAAATTTTATATTCAATTCTTAGTACATGCTCACTATCGGTCAACCTACTACTTAAATTTGCCACTGAGTGTAGAAGGATGAGGAAGACAGGAGTGAGGCTGTTTCGTGTTTCAAAACAAAACAAAATGTACATTCAGCTTTGAGCAAGAAATCTGTAGAATATTTAGATCTCAGTATTGGTGATGAAATCTTTTTTCCAGTTTCTATATCGGTGAATAATTGTCTGATACTATACGAACTATATTGACAGTAACACTAGTAAAATGTCTTATAGAAAACTATAGCAGAACAGATCTTATTCATAATTCAGCTATCATGTTTAAGTTCAGTATGATGTTCAAAGAGTCATAAACGCAGTAGAGCACCCAGTATAAAGTATGTAATTTATCGACGGTTTTATTGCTAGTGCCCTACATTATTCTACCGACTACAAATAACTAAGATAATTAAAATTAAAAAGGTTTTAAAATCCCTGTTCAGGACAGTTTCCTCTTATTTGGGGCAGTACTAGTCTTAAAATACCGGAACCAGTCAGTTAATCTCCTTTGTAGGAACAGTGTCGAGAGAGGAAGTTAAGCATGGGAACTAAATAACAATATTCTAATTCATTATCTGATGTATTGCACATGTATTCTCGAAATAGCTAGTTTATGCTTTTTATCTGTCACCAACTGCGTATGCTGTCTTTTCAATCATTATCTATCGCTCTATACTTTATCGTCACTAAACAATAGCTTCAGAATACCTTTTTGATTATTTATAATTGTTTGTGGTATGTTCCTGTAACGTACGTGTATAAACGGGTGGACAATAGTCACCGATACACTGCAAATATTCAAAAGATACCTATGTGGACATGAAGAACAATCATTTCAGTGAAGAATCTCCTTTTAGCAATTTCATTCTCAAAGCCGTTCAGTCGCAAACTTATATTTTCCCTTGTGTCAGTGCTTGATAGTTAAAAATGGTTATTCAAGAATGGCAACAAAAACAAAGCCAATACACAAACTGTCATTAAAACCAAAAGTTGTGATTGTAGGTCAAGATTAATCAAAATATAACTGAAGTTGCTTAGAGATTGCTAAGTGTGGATGATAAGTTTTGTGGAATGACAGCAAACTGGAGAGTTGAAGTATGGTCAGAAAGAACGCTTAAACAAGAATGAATGGTATGTGATCTGGTAAGTGAGCCGTATAGGAAGAAGGAGGTCTTTGCCAAGACTATGAGCTAAGCTATAACTGGCCATATAAATTAGTATGTACAAATCATTCTTTCCGAAGTTTTTCTGTTCTAGAGATTCGTGAAATGTAGCATGCACTGAATTGTTTTTATATATGTCATTGAAATGAATTGGGTGAACTTAATTGATAGACAGAGATCCAGGTCTGTGGCTTAATAATTTATAAGTCAGAGTTGCAGCGTCACAGTGGTTCTTCCACAAAGTAGTAATGTTTGATGCTCAGTCAACCGCAATTACAGATGTATTTTCGAGTCAATGATCTGATTTAAAACATCCAGCACTTTCAGGCTGTGTATAGTTCTTCATGTAGCATAATCTTCAGTGTCTTCCCCTGCTCCTTATGGAGCGGGGGATGACCTGTTGTTTCGATGATGAAACATTACTCGTGAGTCGAAGCTCTTTCATAGTTAGGGCAGATGCCTACTATTGCCACCTGATAAGTTAACGCATAACGCTAGTATAATGAAGTCACTAAGAAAGTGATTTTTTTGAGTTTCCTATTGCATGAGAGCCAAAGACTAGCAATATTGAATAGATTCCAATGGCAAAAGCATACAGGGTTCAGTGCTCTTCACTTCTAAATCAGTTCTGTGTTGGATTCCAGTTCTAGTCATAAAAGATTAAATGACTTATTCTATGCACATTGTTTACTTTAGCTTCAGTAGACAAAAGCAGTGAAACATCTTTGCTATTCTAATAACCTTGATCAGACTGAATTCCTTTGTTCAAGTATTTCAGGAAATCGCTGGAAGAATGAAATCAACTTTAAGTTGTTTTTTCCAAGCTTGTCACGTGTCTGTCAGTTTTTTCTTATTGATTTCTAACATTCACAGCTAACAACACTAATCGTTTTAAAAGTAGTAGCGTCATTTACCATTCGCATTGTTATTGGTTCAAATACTCTTGATTTTATTCATGCCGCCGATGCTTCAGTCCAATCGGTTGGCAAGTGACCTTCACTTTCATACTTGATTAATCACTTATTTATAAAGTGTTAAACAGTCACATTATCATCGTTTGTATGCGGTAAAAGTTTTATCTCACTGAAAATAGAATTCATTTCTCTCGGTGGAGCTTTTCACTTCGATTTCCATCAATTAATCTATGTTTATCATGTGATGCTGGACACAGAACAACTTAAATTAAGGCATCAGTTATTGAAGAATCTAGTGTAGAGAAGAATCTCATAATGGTTAGGCAAAACAATGTTTATCTAAAAACTCATCAGATATTAACTTCAGGTTTAGAGCCGACTGTCGACTTCCAGGTTAGTGCGTTTGAAGTGAAATTGAATAACAACTAGAGAATTTAGCTAGTATTATTCAAAATAGGTTGTGAACTATACCCACTGATTCATTCATTACCTTTCTCTACAAGACCTGTCTATTTTCGTGATTTTATTTGAATCCGCCACTCTGTTTTCGCCTGAATTATTCCTATCTATAACTGTCTGTCGCTTTGATTCATAGAAGTATGATTACTTTATGTATGCGTATTACTAGCACAAGTCCTATTACCTCTCAACCAGTAAGTCAGAATTTTTCATCCAGAAGATTACCACAACTAACCAGTACAAATTTTGATCTGATTTATGAGAAACATATTTCAGGATAATTCATTTTGAAACTGACATCCATTGCCATAGAGAAGTGTAGGGTTGAAAAGAGGAACACACGGGATAAATTCCTACTGTTATTAGCCACTCAGCCATCGGAAAGGCAGAAGACATGGTCACAGTATTTGTGCCACGCTGTTTTGTTTACCTGTTTGCTAATGACTTCAGACTTGCTGGGATTTTCTTCAGGCAATTCTCATATCAAGTTTTGAGAATTATCCCACTAGATACTCAAACGTGACACTGAGAGAAACCCTTGAATGTTGTGGACTACACCGATCATCTCTAAATGCTTTCCTCTATTTCTCAACTACTTACGGACTCGACAAGTCATGTTGGTACTTCTCAGCAAACTTCTGAAGCATCATGGAAAGGCTCGGAATTTCGCGTTGTTCTTGAAATATAGGCTGCTTTTACAACAGACACTTCGATATGTTATTTGACAACTACTGAATAGTATTTAGGAAGTGACATGGTGGAGAAGACAAATAATCATATCCATTTACCGAATTTATTGTAAAAATAACTCACCTCTAACTTTTTGTTTCCAAGCCTCAGTTTACTGAAGCTATAAAAATCATAGAGATATAAATAGTTTCATTCTTCACTTCATTTAAACGCGTTATCAAAAGTTTACATGTTTACTGTCAGTCATCTGATAGGCACGCGTTCAGGAAACTTACAGTCCGTCTGAGATGACAAATCTATTGACGAGCGGTGGAATCGGAGAGGTTATTTCAAAACATTCAGACCACAACGACGTGTCCTCTACCTGAGTTTTCACACCATTTTTCCTAGCAGACAGAAACGATATAAAATGCGGTCTAGATTACTACTATGGTTACAATTTCCTAACTCTTTAAGCTTATTGAATAGTATAAGTTTTCTCTGATACGTAGAATAATAGTAGACTGTTTGTTAGTGAAATGACTCATGCTGAAATAGTTTTCACGATAATGAACCAACAAAGAAAACATTAGTCAACTACTGTGTATGTGTAAAAAATGAATTACTTTGAAAGAGCAGTGAAACATTTTACAAACATGTTGTACAGCATGATTAAATGTTATTTTCAGCAACGTCAGTAACACCAGCATAAGGATAGTTTCGTCTAGGCTGAGACAGGAGGATTATCATAAACTATTTTGACACTTGTCAAGTGGACAAATGATACGAAACACTGGCTTCCGTCACAATAAACTAAATCGACAATAACATAGAAACTTAGTAAATAGATCAATCGAATGGCAGTTCATATAAATCTGGTGTAATAGTTAGTAGCATTAATATAAGTATAATACTTAGGAACTACGGTAGAATGTAATTCCTTGCTAGCATACTTTATTCAGTGTAACAACCTCACCTAGACAAATAGTTCACTAGTTACTAGCCGGTCCTAAGCCCGGATAAACACGGAAGGTTGGGAATACGGCTAGCAACCCTACCCCGGTAAACAAATCCAATCGCGAAAGAAACTTCAAAGCATAAACAATGTATTAAAAACTTAATTTAATTTATTCCTCGCTGGAATCGGCGAGACGAAATGACACCAGTTGCTGAAAGCCTTCGCGAAGACAATTAGCCGATATGTCTTCACTCTCTAGATGAAAATGAAAGAATGGCGACATGGAATGTCAGCACAATGATTGAAGCTGGCAGGCAAGGCTTCCCAGATCGCTAAAGAGATGAGAAGGTATATCACAGAAGTGCGAGAAATCTGTGAAAGCAGGTGGAATGGAAGTCGACTCTGGAGAGGAGTCAATAATCTACTCCAATATTATCACCCAGACGACAACCACAAGCACAGCACACTGAGTCTCGGAGTGGCTATCAGAAAGCCTCAAACAGCATCGAAGGCTCTCTCTGATGCAGTGGGAACCAATCTCCACCTGCAGGATCAGGATCATGACAGCAAGATGGATTCAACTCAGAAGGAAGGAAAGTAACAATCATACAATGCTGCGCCATGCACCCACAAATAATGCAGATCAAGAGAAGAAGGAGGAATTCTACAGACAACTGCAACCAGTACACGACAAGACCCCAATCCTCTGGATGGCACCAAAATTCTAATGAGTGGGGTGACATAAATGCCAAACTGGAAGTGGACAACACAAGAAGAGAACTGATCATGGGTAGAGAAACACTCTGTGAAATGAATGAGAATGCAGAACTGTTTGCAGATTTCTGCGCACTCAACGACTTCGTGATTGAGGGTGAGGCAGTGTGTACAAACACAAAGATATTCACAAGGCAGAGACATGGATTTCACCAGACACCAGGACGCACGAAAAATCAGATCGACTTCATCTCAATGTGAAGGAAGTGGAGACGCAGCCAACCTACTGGACACAAACAAGATCAGATCAAGAAGAAGAGCAGATGTAGGTTCACACCACTCACTCATTATCTAGTGCAAGGAACCCACCTTCAAAATCAAGTTGAAAGCCTTCACAGAAGTTGGTGATAGACCACAGTTCTAGTTGAATACCCAGAACAGAAACTGAAGGACGAAACTACAAAGGACATCTTCACGTCAGTCAGCCATCAGGAAAAAATGGGAGATATTAAGGAACATCACTGAGGAAACCTGCATGAAAGAACACTGGAACTCTTTGAAATAGATGTGGTGTGCAAAGAAACCTGCATAAATGCATGAGGAAGGAAGAAGAAGACGCGAGATAAGGAATGGATCTCCACGAACATATGCAAGCTGATTGAGTAGGGAGAGGAGGATGGTGAAGCAGAATATGAACCACTGCAGTGCAGTGCAGTGCAGTGCAGTGCAGTGCAGTGCAGTGCAGTACAGTGCAGTACAAGGATGAAAAACGAAAAGAGGAACTGAATACAACCTATAGAACACTACACTGGATAAAGAAGTGAAGAAGAGTGCGCGCAAAGACAAAACACACCTCTGTGACACACTGGCAAGTGAAGTAGAACAGGCTGCAGGTAGGAGAGACCTGACAACATTATATCAAATAACCAGGTTACTTACTCTATCTGGGAGGGGAGAGATCAACACAGCACAGGTGAAACCAATGGAAGATAGTGAAGGAAACTTAGTTATCACCAGAGAGGAGAAACAAAGTAAACGATGGGCTGACCACTTCAAAAAACTCTCGAGTCGACCACCACCACCACCTGCAACTCGTCCAGAAATACCACCAGCAGCTCAGCCACAGAACACAAGCCGTCTAACAAAAGTCAAAGTCTTGAATTCCATAAAGTTACTGAAAGCCAGGAAAGCAGTAGGACCAGATGGAATTCCTCCAGAAGCACTGAAAACAGACGCAGAGACATCAGCAGTGGACATGCTCACACCACTGTTACAGAAGGTTTGGAAGGAAGGAAAGGTACCTGCTCATCAATTGGAAGAAGGGCTACCTTGTCAAACGCCCAAAGAAGGGTGATCTAAGTCTTTTCAAGAACTGGCATGGATTCATGCTCCTCTCCAGTCTACCTCAAGCAAAATATTAAGCCACATCATCCTGGAGAGAAGAGAAAATGCTCTGGATTCGAAGTCACGACCGGAACTGGCTGGCTGGCTGGCTGGCTGGCTGGCTGGCTGGCTGGCTGGCTGGCTGGCTGGCTGGCTGGCTGGCTGGCTGGCTGGCTGGCTGGCTGGCTGGCTGGCTGGCTGGCTGGCTGGCTGGCTGGCTGGCTGGCTGGCTGGCTGGCTGGCTGGCTGGCTGGCTGGCTGGCTGGCTGGCTGGCTGGCTGGCTGGCTGGCTGGCTGGCTGGCTGGCTGGCTGGCTGGCTGGCTGGCTGGCTGGCTGGCTGGCTGGCTGTCTGGCTTCAGAACAAACAAATCATGTGAGGATCAAATTGCAACGAAACGCTACACATCATCATAGAACAGAGCATAGAATGGCAGTCAACTGGATCTCTACCTCAACTTCATCGACTTTGAAGAGGGCTTCAACAGCGTCAATCAAGAAGTAATTTGGCAGTTGCTTCAACACTACAGTTTCAGTGCCACAAACCGATATCGACCTAATTCAACAGCTACATGCTGTATGATGCTAGATGCAGAGTGATTCACAGTGGGAAGCTCAGTGATGCGTTTGAAGTGAAGACAGGAGTAAGACAAGGTTGCCGCCTACTATCACTGATGACCTTCTTGATTGTGGTCAACTGGATCATTCAACAAATTGTGAGGAGCGAGAAGAGGGGTGTACGCTGACTAGACAGATGAAAATACCCTAGAAGGTTTGGATTTCGCCACCGATAATGATTTATGTCTAATGTCACACTAAGTCGAAGATGTACAGGCAAAAACCAACCAGTTTGCAGAAGAGGCAGCGAAGACGGAACTTCAGGTGAATGTAGAAAAGGCAGAAGTGATGAAGATACCCAACGAACAATAACAAGCACTAATCACCATGAACTGGAGAAACCTAAAGGAAGTAGTCTCTTTCTACTACCTAGGCAGCATCGTTTCAACCACAGGTGGCACAGATGAAGACGTCAAAGCCAGGATCCGAAAGGTAAGACAGGCCTTCATTTATCTGGAATCAGTGTGGAGATCTACTGCACTGCATTGCACTCACCATAAAGAGTGAACAAGATCCGGATTTTCAACACTAAGTCAATCAAGTCAGTGCTTCTGTGTGATGGTTGAGAGACTTGGCGTGTCACGAAAAGCATTTCCAACAAACTACAGACATACATCAACAGCTACTGCCTACGCTCACTCCATACTGAAGATCATATGGCCATAATATTAAGAATAAGCAACAAGGAACTCTGGCTGGTTGGTAACTAACCAACGTTGAATCCATCGCCCAACAAATATGAAGAATAGAGTGGAGATGGATTGGATCGGGCATACACTGAGAAGACCGATTGGGGACACCACGTGCCAGGCCATGCACTCTAGTGGAATCCAAAGGGGAAATGATGAGTTTGGCATCCGAGGCGAGGATGACATGGAGATGGTGTGAGGAAGAAATGGAAGTTTGTGGGCAGTCGTGGGACCGGGTTCAAAAGACTGAAGAGACGTGCTACTGAAGCCCTATGTTCCACTAGGAACCCAAGGGACAAATAATAATGATAAAGACAGAAAACGGGAGGATGGAAACAGACAGAGATGGAATATTAAGAAAGCAGTTTCGAGGATGCATATAAAGAAATATTCACTACTTTTGATTTACTCCTCAGTAATGGGAGAAAACTGCAGTGTGATCGATACCGGTCTCGATTCTAAGCCACGTCTGTCATCGTTTCAAGTCACTCAGTTTCATGACTTCTCACACTGCATCCAAGAGTTCATGAAGTGCCTACAGATACTAACCTAACATAACTATTCTTCATTTCATCACACCACATCATTCACTGACCACCTCTTTGCGTCGTCTAACCAGTTCCAAGGCAAGCGAACAATGAGGGGTGTGGACCCAACTGGAACGACACTTATAACGCATGTTCGAGCCACCGAATGTGGTATTTCGAGATGACTACACTAAATAAAAAACGATTTCCATCACTCCCAAACACACCACCTCTCCTCAGAATTACTTATATGAACCCGCAGAGATAACGATGGGCGTAAACGCTTGGAGAGGTCAGGTTTCAGACCTAAAATACAAGACTGTGTTGTATTCCTCATTTTTTATAACAAGGCTAGCATCAAGTCGGAGCGGAAAGTAGTTCCTACAGGCACTCTTGCTTTCGATTTGCAGCTGGAAGTTTCATCAGTCACACCTCCGGCGGTGTTTACACATTTACTCCGGTACGAAGACTTCCAGCAGTTACTATCGAGGATGAGTGCAGATACAGACCCCTGCCAACCTTGTAGAAATATTTTGCAACTCATACTCATAGACACTGAACACTAACCGATTAAGTGCAATTTGAGTAGCCTGCATATTGTCATACAGTAAAACGATATCGTCCGCATACTCAAGGTTGAAAAATCTTCCACCCGGTAACAGGTATACACCAAAGCTACCTGCCTCCTTCACAGCTCTATTGAGAATCCCGATGGCAAAGTTAGAAAAGAATGGTGAAATCGGGCAGTTTTACCTAATCCTAGTACCGGTTTAGCACAAAGGAGATAGGTGAATGAATGCCTTCACTCTAACTGTAGTATTCATGTATGAGGCTTTCAGGATGTTAACAAACTTCTCAAAGACACCCCTCATCAACCGAAAAGTAGTCATAGTTGGTCCGGAATGTGACGATCATCTGATTGAGACTTGTCAAATGGTCAATGCATCCACGACCTGAATGAAACCTAGTTTTCTTTTCACAGACCAGTTTCTCACGCGTTTCAAACAGGCTGAGAAGCATCATAACAACCAACAATTTAGATATTACTGGTAGCAGAGTGATGCCATTATGATTATTACACACGTTGCGCAGATACTACAATCGCTTCATTCCAGTTTGTCATACATTTCCTAACCATGTAGTCAATGTAGGCGTCTCCGAATTCGGTTTATCACCTACCTAACAAACCGTCTCATTGGCACCAACTTTCTCGCTACCGATGGCTTGGATAAGCTGGCACACTTATCGACTACTGCTGGATGAAGTTACCGATCCCAACTCACTCGCGCATTACTATCACCAGAAATCCAGTCCTTACGCAAATGCTGTTTGGTCTGTCATACAAGGGACACAGTAGTGTACTTGCTGCCTGTTGGAATACACCGAAGAGTGTCAAGGAGTTCGCAGAGACCCTATATTTATTAGCGGAACGTTCTTCAAAGCCAATCAGCTTTAATCTTCATTTTTATGGCGTCTTGTAAGTGCAGAGAATGCTTATCTTGACCCTCTGGGAATTCTACAGTTAGCTGTGAATCAAGCTCGGTTTGATGCTTAGTTGGAATGCTAGATGAAAACACTAACATAAGAGTAATACTTGGGAACTCTGATAGATTTTACTTCCATTTTAATGTGTTTATTAGATGTATCAGACTGACATTATTTATTGTCCAGACTCACCTGATTTGAACGTGGGCAATAAATTATGTCCGAAACTTTATCCAGAAAACAATATTGTTTCACTGTATGATGCATCTAGTTAGCAGACTAAAATGAAACTAGAAGCAAACAACTGCTTACGTCAATGCGTCTAGGATGACAACTTCGATGACCACCAAAATGTAAAAGGGATTTAGTGCGAGCTAAACAGTGATCATAGTGCGGATAGAAGCAGCAGTCCTGAATACAACTACGCGATCGGTAGTATATTGCAATACAAGTCCAGGTTTTAGTGCCAGAGGGAGGACATCAAGTATCACAAAAGTGATGGCTGTTCCAGAAGTTGTTCCTAGTCAGAAACAGTTTGTGACCTATGCGAAAATGCAGAATCTGTTTTCCACTACTTGATCTGGTAAAAGTCAATTATTTGATGGTAGGACTCGTTGTTAACCGCATTCGTGCTGCAGCCAGTTGAGGCAGAGATGGGGAAGAGATATTGTTTCTGTTTCCACTGACTCCGCAATAAGATCAAACTTTCTGGCCTAGAAACACAGACTGTCGGTGGGGATCAAATAGACTAGTGAAACTTCGGCACCGGCACAACAGTAACATCAACAAGGTCCGCTGCTAACGCTAAATGAACTCTGGATAAGCACATTGTGAAAACACTTTTTGAGCTAACAAATGGGAAATTTATCTGAAGCACTTTAATGGAATCTAGTATGTGGGTCCCTGAGGCACAAAATACATAAATAACAAGCCTTTTAAGAGTTCCAACCAGAATTTTCAGTTGTCCGATGTGCACCGAGGTTCGAACAGTGAAAGCGACCAGGTCAAATGGTGTGTGTGGTTTCATAATAGTTGTATCAGATATCACACTGAAGGACAGCTTTCTGCAAAAAACTCTCTGGCTATTCAAAGTTGTGCAAAGAGTCCTCAATATCAGTCAGTGACAAGCAGCTGAGCGAAAAAAGACGCATTTGAAGATAAATTTGAAAATAACGAAAAAACTATATAGTTCTTGGGTAGGAATAAAGACGACACAAGGACGAATGGAATTACTGAATAAACAGTTCATTACACTGTGAATCTTGGTTTATACAAAAAGATTAAATGAAAGCCTAGTAGTCTTCACTGTTAATATTAATTCATAAACTGAATATGGAGGTCTAGACCGAACCAGGTGGTTGTTTAAAGGAACAACTCCCCAAACCTTTGACTTGGCATCTGGTTGGTTAACAATGCACGCGAACAACATGAGGTGCTGCTTCCCCATGGTTGCTGGTGACCAAGATAGGTTCATATGTCATTCCTTCCTTTTGTATGCGGGGACCTATATGCACCACTGGTTTCGAATCAGGGTTTCCTAACCCTCAGTGTGCAGTAATCCAGTGATAACACCGAACATTCGCTTTCATCCCCTCATCTTTGTGGAAGCATCCTCCACCACATGAGTAGGGCTTCCCTGGCAGAGACTATGAATGTGGGCCATAAAAGAGCATTTCAGAAGGGTGGCCGGGATAAACTCATCCTCAACCATATCAGGGTATATGTAGTAGAATGAAAATTACTGTAACATTTGTCTGAGTGGAATGGTGACAGCGACTAAGTGGACAAGTTCTTATTTAAAGCTCTAATTAAATTTAATGCAGCTAGTTTATTTTGAGCTTATTTACTTTGTAAGTAGTAGCAGACATTGTAAAGTAAAATCAGTTCCTGTCGACAAGTGAATGACTCGGTGGAACAAGTAAAAATGCTACTGGAGAAATTAGCCAATCGAACTGAATAAGATAACTACTCTTCACTTAGCTGCAAAAATATTAGAAGGCAAAGATTAGCCTGTTACTCTAAGGACGACCTTATTCGACGAAAATACTTCACACATGAGCTAGGTCAAGGATAAATTAACTTATTCTGATTGGGTGCATAGGATTGTCCAACCAGATTTATTTTAACCGCACAGCAGCCTGTATCAGAATTTAATGTTTAAGAATTTTGTACCCCATCAGCCAATAACTTGAAATATTGATTTCCATTTTAGCCGCATCCTATCACGAAACGAGACACCCAAGATATTCAGCTCCCCATCTAGCACTACGAAATATTTCAAGTGAACTCGGTTGATGTCACTCCAATGATTGTAGAATTCGTCTATAGTTGCATCTTGCCTGCAGTTAGTCGGAGCATAGGCGGTGATGAAAAAGAAATATTATCTCTTGCTGCTGAATCTAAATGAACCTTTTAGCTTAATAGTACAAGCGACCGGTAATGAGGACCCAGTCAACCAATGGAGGTTCAGCTCTGATATTTAGTGCAATACCAACAACAGTCGGACCGGATGTCTAGGTAACACGGTCCCCAGATAAAAACACATGAGACGCTTCTTGAATTGTTAGTGATGAAATCATTCAAAGCAGTTGACAAGAAACTTGTACGAGGTTAGATACAATATGTTTCAATGACAAAGCTCCCCAGATTTTCAGCCAAACTTTCGGTCATCCAATGTGCATAACGATTCGAACGTTGAAGGCGATAAGTTTAAACGGCACCATAAAGTTTCAAGATATGTATCATATATCATGCTAGAAAACAATTTTATGAAAACAAACGATAAGCGCCTCAAAAAAATTCAGAGAGACTAAAATCCAAAACAGCAGCTTGCAGCTGAGTTAAAAAACGATGAAGGTAAAATGATAGAAGCAGAACAACAAACTTCATATAAAAGTACGGAAATAATAATAATTATTATTATTTTATTATTAGTCCCTTGGGTTCCTAATGGAACATAGGGCTTCAGTAGCACGCCTCCAGTGACCTCTGTTCTCTGAGATCTTTTGAACCTGGTCCCACGACAGCCCACAACCTCTCATTCCTGCTCGCACGACCTCCTCCATGTCATCCTCGGACGTCCAACTCGTCGCTTCCCATGTGGATTCCACTCGAGCAACTGGCCTGACGCGTGATGTCCTCAGTCGGCCTTCTCAGTGCATGGCCAATCCATCTCTACTTCCTCCTGCATATTTGTTGCGTGATAAGTTCTTGGTTGGTTCGTTCCCAGAGTTCCTTGTTGCTTATTCTTTCTGGCCATCTGATCTTCAGCAGCGAGCGTAAGCAGTTGTTGATGAATGTCTGTAGTTTATTGGAAATACCTTTCGTGACGCGCCAAGTCTCTGAGCCATACAAGAGCACTGACTTGACGTTGGTGTTGAAAATCCGTATCTTGTTCCAGATGCTGAGTGCAGAAGATCTCCACACTGGTTTCAGGCTAATGAACGCCTGTCTTGCTTTTCCGATTCTGACTTTGACGTCCTCGTCCGTCCCGCCTGTAGTTGAAACAATGCTTCCTAGATAAGTGAAGGAGGTTACTTCCTTCAAGTTTCTCCCGTTGACGGTGACTGGAGTTTGTTGTTGTTGTTGATGGTGGTGGTGCGGTATCTTCATCACTTCTGTCTTCTCTATATTCACCTGAAGTCCCGTCTTCGCTGCCCTGCCTCTTCTGTCAACTTGTTAGATTTTGCCTGTAGATCTTCAAGTTTGTGTGACATTAGGCATAAGTCATCGGCGAAATCCAAGTCTTCTAGCTTCTTTTCCGTCGTCCAGTGTATCCCCTCTTCTCGCTGCCTACTGTTTGCTGCACGGAAATAATAATGCAGTAACATAATGGATAATCGCATTCAGGGTTCAAGCATAGACTGATATAAAGCCAGTCAGGTGAGAAATCTGAATTCCAGAGTTAAACCACCAGAGATTGTATGGAATTTGAGACACCATACAAAACATCAGATTGAAATAGGTGATTATCATACAAGACAACTACTCGAGCCTTTGACCTGGTATATAATCAGAATGTCGCAGCAAAAACCGTATATGCTGCACTACAATGATTTTCAGTGATCAGAGCAAATATGTCCATCTTTCTGAGGGAAACTGAGTACTGAGACTTGTGAGGGTAGTTGACACTTCTCAGCTGCCTACACCGTAGAAGGTTAATTCATCTTGATATGCCTAAAAAAGAAAGGTTAGTGTGTAACTGCACAACTCAAGAGACATCAGCTTAATGCTGGTCACCCATGACCATTTTGCAAGTTTGAGATTTTGGTTTGTTGTTTCCGAATTCGACTACGAACCCACATCGTTGGAATCGATAGGTTGTGGGGTAGTGGCAGTGTGCTTTTTTGGTAGCCAGCCATTTTTAACCCTTTTACCCATAGGGAACGCAGCATCAGCGTGGCACTGCTTGTCATCCAAGGAAAACAACTTGCTTTTGTCACACCTATCCAGTCAGCAATGAGACTTCGCCTCTCGAACCCCTCCCCTATCAATGTGTAGTAATTACAACTAAAGTGGCAATAGCTTTTCATCTTACCATTATCCAAAAGGCTGTTCTGACATAGTAAAACATCGGGGGTTAGGCATCCCAACAAATGTAGCTCCCTCGGTCATTGTGACATTCGAACCCGACCACCATGTCAAGACCGCAGCTACCGAACAGGTTCTCAATCCATATCTACAGCTCATAAGTACTGACTTTTTCTCACCGGTTATCCTTTTTTAAATATGCTATTTATCAATTTTGTTCTTAAAGGTTCTTAAAGATACATAAACACAAAAGCTGCAACCTAGTTTTGAATTAATGAGATAGAGTTAATAAATTATTCCATCAAGTTAATCTTTTCTTCACTAACTAGGCTGGGAAGAGTTGGATGGAAGCGCTCCACTGTCGATTACCTAGCAATCGGTTTCTGCATGATCAGAGGACCATATCAGTTAGTGATGGGGATGAGATATACCCATGAAAGGTTGAGCACCTGCTGGAAAAATAGCATATTGATAAATCTGCCATCAAATACACCAGCTCCCTTCACTGCACTATCAGTTGATGATATTGCTAACAGCATTGCAGATTTTAATTAATATTCGGACACCAGTGTTACTTTTGATACGTGGTTTCATCTCTAAGACGATCTTGTCCAAGTTGATTTCGCAGAGCAGGATGATGCTTGGAAAATCCAACTGCTCCTTCAGAAACTTGGTCACGTCAAATTTGACTAGAACTGCAGTTTACTCCTGTCTGAGAAAGCACGCAAACAGTTTCGAAAATACTATCCAGTCAATTAGACAAAAGTTTAGGGATCACTACGCACTGTTCAATACAAAATGCCGCTCCCTAAGAATAGTGATGAACCATGTGGATGAGTTCCTTACACACGTTGGTGTTTTTAATAAGGAATGCTAACACCGACTTAAGTCTCGTAGGTGATCAGCACAAAGTAAATATTCTGTTTCCCAGTCTCTATGTAATCTAAAAGTGACTGTTCAACGGAATAGACCGAAACCTAAAATGCTAAAAGATTTTGCTAATAATTACCTACGAGTGGTGAACTCACAACGTTAGGAGTTTATTCCAATTAGGATGTGAAGGTCTTCGAAGTTAAATTATTACACCACTTTAGCTTACGCTCACACAAACTTAGGGCGCACGCTCATCATTCGCATTGCAGTCATAGCCATAGGACAAACAGGCGGAATTAACGTAGAACTACGCGTACAAGACCATCCGTTCACATTGCCACATTTCACAATAGCATTAATAGAAAAAGAGAGATATCAAAGTAGACAAAGTTGTGTGAGAAAACAAAAAACTTGAAGATAAAGCGTAATGCGAATATTCTAGCTTTAGAAAACGTCGAGTGAATACGTCTGCATCATTGCCACCGATTCTCAGCAATCTCACATAAGGTCCTCCACCACTGATTATTCCGATCGTCTCGAAGATCCTAGTCAAGTACTCTACACCTAACTCCATACATGGCTCACAACAATAGTCACAAACTTCATCGACCGGTGTCAGGTCTTGATCTGACCATCCTGAACCCTCTTCCAACCTAATCCCGTGGGATGGCACCTCGAGGTTGGCGATGACTCAGCATGCGCAACACATTTCCAAGCCATCTCAGTCCATAAAGGTTCATGACCTCATCATCCGACTTGCCTGTCTTTCCCAGTAGCCTTCACCTAACCTCAATATTCCTCACATGGTGATACCACCAAACACGAACAATGCTATGAAGACACCTGAAACCAATGCCCTGTAGTCGCTTTATGTCTTCGACTTTTAACGACCATGTCTCACAGCCGTATATCAGGACAGAACAGACTACAGTGCAATATACTCGTCGTTTGATAGATAGTCGGATATCTCGCCAGTCGGAGCCACAGGTGACACAAGTTGACAAATGCCAATCAGGCCTTCTGTATCCGAGATGAGATCCTGTCAACAACCACTCCATTTGGGCTGATGCAACTCTCCAAGTAAGTGAAGCGGTAGACACATTCCACCACTTCACTCTCTATCATTACACTTAGAGTGGTTGCAGCAGACCAGTCCTGGAGCATTATCTTACATGTGACAGGTGCGAAACGTATGCCAAATATACTCAGATTTCTGCTCAACGCGTTCAGAAAACAACGGAATTTTGTCAGCGTCTTCACCTAGCAAGACAATGTTGTCTGCATAGTCTAAGTCAACCAGACGACCTCCAGGGAGTAGATTAATCCCTGTGAAGTCAGACGTACCTAGTGTTATGTCGATTAATGCATCTAAAACGAAATAAAACACGAACGGTGACAGTGGACACCCCTGGCAGACACAAGTAGTTGTCGGTAATTTTGATGGCAACTCTCCGGTAGACCTTACACGGCTGCATGAGTTTAAGTAGGGAGCTTTGAAAGCACTATAGGCTTGCTGGGTACTACTTTCACAAGCAGACACTGCCACAACACCTCATTATCGACTGAGTCGAATGCAGACTTCAAACCAGGAAACATGGCGTGTTGACCATCGGTAGGTATGCCTGTGTTCCAGAACATGTCGAAGAGTGAAAATCTGATTGATGCACACTCTTCCAGGTCTGAAACCTGCCTGGCTCTCTTCGTCTTGTTCTCGAGCTACGTTAGGTGTCGCATGGCAACGGAGCTTAGGATTTTAAAACACGGTGTTAGTCCGGATGGTTCCTCTATGATAATCACAAGAAGACTTCTCTTCCTTCTTATTGACTGGGGTGATCAGTGAAGTAGACTCGTCTGACGGCACTACCTCTGATTCTCACACACCATGCAGCAATTCCATCACCTTCATCCTTAAGAACTTCTGCTAGCAAACTGTTAGGTCCTGCTGTTTTGCATCGTTTCAATTTCGACACATCATCCTCAACTCCAAGTCGAGTTGGAACACTGACATTCACTTCACCATTCGGGTTCCAACTCAATGTTAAGCAACTGAAGCGTTGCTGTCGGTCAGTTGCACTGTGCTTCGAAGTTTTTCATCCAAAGATCTACCCACCGGTACTGAGAGGTTATCATAGTCCCATCCTTTTTACTGATGTCCCCACTCACCATCGTCTTCTTTTTGCAGGTATCCTAATGACCCTATATAACTGACGGGCATAGCTAACGCTGACGTCTTCTCCATCTCTCTAGCGTTCACCACCCACCACTGCTAGCCATCGTTGCGATGACTCTTGGTCAATCTAGGTTTAAGTAGCTTTCACTCTTCATTGTGGTCAGAGCCAATCAGTCTTCTTGTCTCAATTACTTCGCATGGTGTTGTGGAAATTCACTAACGTTCGTTATTCTTCGAGGGTAGGCTACCAACTTTTTTGACTATGTTGTATTCTCTGAACTGTCTTTGCCACCGTTTCTACATCCTACTTAATATCACACCAGGTTTCCTCAGGATATCGAAATGCTATCACGTTCAGATAAATGCTGTGCTAATTTATCCACAAACACGTACCGGAACTCCTCATCTTCCAACTGAGCACACAAAAATGTAACTACCATCTGTTTACTGCAACCAGTAGGGGATAGACATACACAAGCCCACACCAACGTGTGATCGGAATCCAAGCAGGTACTCCAGAAAGAGCGGCACTCCTCCAATGATTCCCTCCAAAGATGGCGTATGGCAGTATGATATATTTGTGACCATTATTAGCTTGATGTCGATGGATCCCATGTGAGACAGTGTCCCTCCCCATACATGAGGTAAGTGCTGACCAGAAACAAGGGATTGTCGGAACAAAATTACAACAGAAGACCACCGTTGTCAGTTCGTTGACATGGTATTCCATAGATACCTCCAGGATGTCGTTCTGGTTAGATCAGCCTTCTTACTTGAGTGTTAACGTGGCCTACTCTTAAGATCATATGTGAACGCATTGCTTTCTGCAGCAGAACTGACAGCTTCTCATAGAATCCATCCTTTTTATCATCTGAATTCGACTCGGTGGGTACGTATATGGAGATTTAGAGTTATTTTTGTACTTCGCTATGAGGTGCCCTGCCCAACTGGTTCTCACTTTTATGGGTGAACGAATGTTGAGATCCAGAGGAGAATTTGCACACCTGGTTAAGATATATCATTTGTACGTTCTTTTAACTTGACTGTATTTCTCAAGAAGAGAAAGATAACTCCTGTTGAAAACTGTCTTACCTAATAAACCGCAAACGACTACATGGGATCATTTCTTTCTTTGTAGCTAGCACAAACTTCAAACATGAAGAGAGACATTGTCTGACGTGGCATCCATCGAGCCCAACTCAGCGGTGGACATAGATAGACTACATTGCTACCAGTCATCTCTGGAGAGGGTTGGTGGAAGACCTCCGCTCCTTGAGGAACACATGTCTAGACAGCGACCGCGTGTTGGTTTGAGTATGTGTATGTTTGCATCTTAATGGACGTAGGAGAAGGCAACAACAAGACCATAGCGAGTGCAGCTCGAGAATGACAGCATTAAGTCGGCTTTCAATGAGAAATTGATTAAGCAGTTATCAGGACAGAACATTATCACTCATCCGGAAGAAGCTTGGTGCCATCTCCAGTCTGCTGTAAAAACAGAGTTGAAGAAAGTAGATGACTCTCAGAGAGTGGTTGAAAAGAGCCAGCGTGTCTTAGAAACTTCTTCTGAATTAATGGATGCAGGCGAAGGCATCCCCGCAGGCTTCGAGTATAACGAGGAGCAAGTGCAACTCAAAGTCTACTCGATGACCGTGAACAGTGGTGGGCTGTCGAAGGCTAAAGAGATGGAAAAGATAGCGGTGATTGATAACAGTAGACAATTATTTGGAATTATCAAGGAAACTGAGGAAAAAAGATCAGTGCTTAGTGAGGCTGTTACGCAGGATGTGTCTGTGATTCACTTGCAGGGGAGACGACTGAAACTATGAGAACACTTCGAGGAATAGTTCAACTGGCCTCCAACTACAATCTCGTTACCCATCATTCAGTTGGAGCCTAAATGGAAAATTGAAGTAGGCCCCTAAACGCTTGCAAAATAGAGGAAGTGGTAGGTAACTTGAAACCAGGAACGGAAGCAAGACCAGACGTAATAGTTCCTGAAGTATATATGAATGGTGGCAGAGCGATTTTAGTCAACTGAAGTGTAAACCAGTGTATGGGAGTCAAATATGATCCTCTTTGATTGGTATCGATGACTGACTATGCCAATCTTCAAAAAAATGGAGAATTTCTCTTGTAATAACCAGAGATAAATTAGCCTAACGAACAGTGTCTAAGATTCGAAAATTATTAGACGCAAGAGTGGAGTTCGGTAACAGGAAGCCCGAGGAAACCAGGCAGGCTTCAGACCTGGCCGTGGGTGTATTTTGGGGGTTGACTTTTTCTAACCCACTTATCCATAGGAAAAACAGCAAAAGCATGGTACTGCTAATCAATCCATGGAAACACTTTACTGCTGTTACACCCCATCCAGCAGTACCACTTCGCTCTCGGACCTCAGTCATAGCGTAGCAGCATATACTACAATGGTAACTGCTTTTCATCTTACCACTATCCAATAAGCCTTTCCGACGGCGAGGGGACAAGCGTTCCAGCTAGTGTAGCTCGTTGGGTCGTGATACACAACCCCGACCACCACGTCATGGTAACAGGTATCGGTTGGGGTACCACTGATTTTAGCATGGCAACAGTAAAAGGATTCTCAAGGATGAGAAACACTGTCATGCAACGATAACTGTTTATCCAGTTCATTTTTGAAAGCCGCGTTGTTTGTGATGAGCTCAGAATAGCGTTCCTAATTCCTAGGTTTAAAACCTGCTGTGTCTACTCTGTTTTGGGCGATCGAGCGGTATCATAAGCCTTAACATAGTCGCTACTCATAGGCTACTCCAGGAACATCTGTACCGGATTGAGTTACACTATTGATCTAATCAGGAAGGTACTGCGTAAGACCCATATATATCAACGAAATCCTTTGCCAGTAGGTAAATGTGTTCGAAAGACTAAGTGGGTGGATTATTAGTTTGGAATAGATGTCATATGTAAATTTTTCGAAATAATCTAGTTCACTGAGACACTATTTAAAAGACTTCATATCAGAACTTTTTGAGAACCTGATGCATGAAAACTGATAAGCTCTACTTCAAACTACGCAGTTCGCATATGTGAACCAAATTCAGTCATCATATGAATCAATGTTATGATTGATGTTTCGTCAAGTGAACGACCTACAATTTATCGTATGATAGGAGAATAAAAGTCACTTGATAAATACATCCTTATAAAATGAAAATTATGCATACAGAAAAGCCAGAAATGCTGGTATACAGAACTTTAGCAGAAAAAACAAGAATATTGAAATGATATGCTTAGTTGAATCCCGGAAATGAATGCAACTATAAAATTACAAGAAGTCAGTTAATTACATATATTCCTTTTTCGACCTGATCACATATAATTTTGATTTGATTTGTGAAGAATTCATAGCTGAAGGGTTGGTTTGGTGCATAGAAGGGATTCTTCAGTACGAAATCGGTGTACGCTTCATAAACCCTACGAAGAGCCTCACGGGAAGCCATTGGTAATTTGACATCAGTGACAAGTAGGAATTTAACACTAGTATGCGTTTCTAAACAGTGGACGCGACAGCATTCAGTTTCCAAAGTCTGAATGCCTGAATTCCAAACTCGCGGAGTCTTCTTGTCATTAACTGGTCCAACGAAATTCCATTTTGAATCAGGGATTGGGGAGAGAAGTCGAGCCAATGAGTGCAATGGATGAAACATGCTAGCAAGATGAATTCGATCATTTGGGCGTAGTCGAGGCCTTCCAAGTTTAACAGTCAATGGGAAATTAGTCTTATCTGAAAAAACCTACAAAAAGAATATGTATGTATGTGTAAAAGGGTAGCATTACAGAACAGGTAGGAAACAAACCCCAGAGAAATAGCTAACACGTACTACGGTTATTCAAACAGAATGAATGAGAAGAATCAAAAGTTAAAACGAAAACTGTAAGGGCCTATTTCCCTAAATATGTGTCCACCTTCAATATTATTCGCTATCATTGAGTGAAGATAGTCACGAAGTCCCCTCAACAAAAGGATTTGGTCGGAAATGATCAATATGAATCTCTTATTTATCTACTTTTACAGAAAATTTTATTAGAATGACCTAAAGAGTGAGAAACTAGTGAGTAAAACAAACAGGTAACAAGCAGCTAAATACTCGTAAATGACACCAACATACAAAAAGAAACTTAGTGTTCACAGAAGTGTGTAGGCGACTGACATTTCGGGAATTTCCGCACCGCAGAGGGTTGTGGCACCTAGGAAGAAGACTGAACTAATATGGATGATTTCACCAACCTGGGAAAGAAACAGTAAAGCCCAAGCGATAGCTGCTTGAGAATGGTCATACCACTGCTTATGGACATCTTTGTTTGCTAGAAAACTACTTTTATTATTCCCCAAGTTCGAATTGTGTTATTGTTCCAGAATATTAGACAGTCATAATTAACGATTTTCGTAACCCATCAAGATCATCGGCTTCAACATATGACCAGGTATTACTGCACAGTGGCCCAACATATCACCCCTTATATCAGTACATCAAGTAACAAAGTAACAACATGATAGGTTAAAAAACCGTGGGAAAAAATCAGAGGAAAGCAACAGAAAGCAGTAAAGGAGAGCAAGGAGGAGGGAGGAATGAGAATATGTTAGATTCAGCATAGCGATTACGACTATGTATGGATTCATTTACATCACTGACATCGATTATGAGCTATATCATCTATAGTCTACAACCAGCGGTGAACCTCAACCGACTAGTCTGCATCTCCCTACATGGCTCAGAACAACAGTCAAATACTTCATTCACTGATACTACTTTTTGTCTGGTCGCCCCGAGCATTGTTCCAGTCTGAACCTACTTCAGTTAACATTGCAAGACGAGCTAGACGGTGACTGCATGCGTAACACATTTCACGGCCACCTCAGTCGATGAAGTTTCACAACCTCACCAACTGATCTTCCTCTTCTCCCTAAAACTCTACACCTGACTTCTGCCTTACTCACATGGTGAAACCACAACACACTGCCTATGCTATGACGGCAACGGTAGTCAAACACCTGAAGCCTTCTTGTATTCTCTACCTTTATTGCACATGTCTCCCAACCATAAAGCAGAACAGAGCGGAATGTAGCACAGTATACTCGACCCCTAATAGACAATCAGATATCTCGGCGGGACCACAGATAGTGTATATTGCCAAAAGCCAGTCAAGCCCTTTCTATGCATGCAGAGATTTCGTCGCACACTGAACCACCAAGGCTGATCCAACTTTCCAGGTAAGAGAAGTGATGAACGCACTCAACCACTTTACTCCCAACAGTTAGCTAATGCAATGCTGGGGAATAGTCCTAGAGCAACAATTTGCATTTGGGTGGCGAGAAACACATCCCAAAAATTTTCAAATTGCCACTCAAGTGTCCAGAAAACTGCATCTTGTCAGCGTCTTGACCTGACAGGAAAACATCATATGCGTGTCTACCAAAATCTCTCCTGTGATCAGATCATTCCCTTGGAAGCCACACGACGAAACACTTTCATAAGTCTGGGATAAATTGAATGGAACTAGAGAGACTGGATGTCCTCGATGCACACAATTCACCCGACAACTCACAGTAGGCTTTAATACGCCCACGCGTATTCGAATAGAGAGCCTTAAACAGAGTGGTGTAACTACTCGATGCCCCTTTCAGTGAGTGACATTTCCATAAAACTTCTGGATCGATAGACTCAAACGTTGCCGTCAGGTCAAGATATACAGTCAGCGTCGGGCGACAGTATGTGTGTCTGTGTTCCACCTGGTGGAGGGTGCCTATCTGATCGACAAACTCACGACAATCAGGAGTTGATACCAGTCAGAGGCGATTGTGTCGGATTCACAAACACTAGTTAACACTTTAGTTTACGTGATTAGAAATCCTCAACTACCATCCCGAACTATCTCTGGGGCTAGTCCAAATGGTCATGCTACTCATTCTCGTCTCAGGACCCATCTTGATGCATCACTCAGGCTCCAACTGAATGATGGGTAACGAGATTGTAGTTGGAGGCCAGTTGAACTATTCCTCGAAGTGTTCTCATAGTTTCAGTCGTCTCCCCTGCAAGTGAATCACAGACACATCCTGCGTAACAGCCTCACTAAGCACTGATCTTTTTTCCTCAGTTTCCTTGATAATTCCAAATAATTGTCTACTGTTATCAATCACCGCTACCTTTTCCATCTCTTTAGCCTTCGACACCCACCACTGTTCACGGTCATCGAGTAGACTTTGAGTTGCACTTGCTCCTCATTATACTCGAAGCCTGCGGGGATGCCTTCGCCTGCATCCATTAATTCAGAAGAAGTTTCTAAGACACGCTGGCTCTTTTCAACCACTCTCTGAGAGTCATCTACTTTCTTCAACTCTGTTTTTACAGCAGACTGGAGATGGCACCAAGCTTCTTCCGGATGAGTGATAATGTTCTGTCCTGATAACTGCTTAATCAATTTCTCATTGAAAGCCGACTTAATGCTGTCATTCTCGAGCTGCACTCGCTATGGTCTTGTTGTTGCCTTCTCCTACGTCCATTAAGATGCAAACATACACATACTCAAACCAACACGCGGTCGCTGTCTAGACATGTGTTCCTCAAGGAGCGGAGGTCTTCCACCAACCCTCTCCAGAGATGACTGGTAGCAATGTAGTCTATCTATGTCCACCGCTGAGTTGGGCTCGATGGATGCCACGTCAGACAATGTCTCTCTTCATGTTTGAAGTTTGTACTAGCTAGACATAAATGGCTATCTGAACACGGTTGTAGAGTTTTGGATAGTAAAGCTTGTTGACAAACTTGATGGAGGGTTCAAGCATTGAAAGCTCAAATGTATAGTTTGGAGAGCGGTTTCAGGAGACCCAGGATGCTGCTTTCTCATCTCAGATCGCTCCCTAGAGCTGAAGAGATGGTAGAAACTAAAGATGATGTAGGAATATTGGTCGAGAGAAGTGGAGGAAGATTAGAAGTTAGGATGTAGAGAGCGGATAGAGATCTGAGGGAAATTGAGTACTGAGACTTGTGAGGGTAGTTGACACTTCTCAGCTGCCTACACCGTAGAAGGTTAATTCATCTTGATATGCCTAAAAAAGAAAGGTTAGTGTGTAACTGCACAACTCAAGAGACATCAGCTTAATGCTGGTCACCCATGACCATTTTGCAAGTTTGAGATTTTGGTTTGTTGTTTCCGAATTCGACTACGAACCCACATCGTTGGAATCGATAGGTTGTGGGGTAGTGGCAGTGTGCTTTTTTGGTAGCCAGCCATTTTTAACCCTTTTACCCATAGGGAACGCAGCATCAGCGTGGCACTGCTTGTCATCCAAGGAAAACAACTTGCTTTTGTCACACCTATCCAGTCAGCAATGAGACTTCGCCTCTCGAACCCCTCCCCCTATCAATGTGTAGTAATTACAACTAAAGTGGCAATAGCTTTTCATCTTACCATTATCCAAAAGGCTGTTCTGACATAGTAAAACATCGGGGGGTTAGGCATCCCAACAAATGTAGCTCCCTCGGTCATTGTGACATTCGAACCCGACCACCATGTCAAGACCGCAGCTACCGAACAGGTTCTCAATCCATATCTACAGCTCATAAGTACTGACTTTTTCTCACCGGTTATCCTTTTTTAAATATGCTATTTATCAATTTTGTTCTTAAAGGTTCTTAAAGATACATAAACACAAAAGCTGCAACCTAGTTTTGAATTAATGAGATAGAGTTAATAAATTATTCCATCAAGTTAATCTTTTCTTCACTAACTAGGCTGGGAAGAGTTGGATGGAAGCGCTCCACTGTCGATTACCTAGCAATCGGTTTCTGCATGATCAGAGGACCATATCAGTTAGTGATGGGGATGAGATATACCCATGAAAGGTTGAGCACCTGCTGGAAAAATAGCATATTGATAAATCTGCCATCAAATACACCAGCTCCCTTCACTGCACTATCAGTTGATGATATTGCTAACAGCATTGCAGATTTTAATTAATATTCGGACACCAGTGTTACTTTTGATACGTGGTTTCATCTCTAAGACGATCTTGTCCAAGTTGATTTCGCAGAGCAGGATGATGCTTGGAAAATCCAACTGCTCCTTCAGAAACTTGGTCACGTCAAATTTGACTAGAACTGCAGTTTACTCCTGTCTGAGAAAGCACGCAAACAGTTTCGAAAATACTATCCAGTCAATTAGACAAAAGTTTAGGGATCACTACGCACTGTTCAATACAAAATACCGCTCCCTAAGAATAGTGATGAACCATGTGGATGAGTTCCTTACACACGTTGGTGTTTTTAATAAGGAATGCTAACACCGACTTAAGTCTCGTAGGTGATCAGCACAAAGTAAATATTCTGTTTCCCAGTCTCTATGTAATCTAAAAGTGACTGTTCAACGGAATAGACCGAAACCTAAAATGCTAAAAGATTTTGCTAATAATTACCTACGAGTGGTGAACTCACAACGTTAGGAGTTTATTCCAATTAGGATGTGAAGGTCTTCGAAGTTAAATTATTACACCACTTTAGCTTACGCTCACACAAACTTAGGGCGCACGCTCATCATTCGCATTGCAGTCATAGCCATAGGACAAACAGGCGGAATTAACGTAGAACTACGCGTACAAGACCATCCGTTCACATTGCCACATTTCACAATAGCATTAATAGAAAAAGAGAGATATCAAAGTAGACAAAGTTGTGTGAGAAAACAAAAAACTTGAAGATAAAGCGTAATGCGAATATTCTAGCTTTAGAAAACGTCGAGTGAATACGTCTGCATCATTGCCACCGATTCTCAGCAATCTCACATAAGGTCCTCCACCACTGATTATTCCGATCGTCTCGAAGATCCTAGTCAAGTACTCTACACCTAACTCCATACATGGCTCACAACAATAGTCACAAACTTCATCGACCGGTGTCAGGTCTTGATCTGACCATCCTGAACCCTCTTCCAACCTAATCCCGTGGGATGGCACCTCGAGGTTGGCGATGACTCAGCATGCGCAACACATTTCCAAGCCATCTCAGTCCATAAAGGTTCATGACCTCATCATCCGACTTGCCTGTCTTTCCCAGTAGCCTTCACCTAACCTCAATATTCCTCACATGGTGATACCACCAAACACGAACAATGCTATGAAGACACCTGAAACCAATGCCCTGTAGTCGCTTTATGTCTTCGACTTTTAACGACCATGTCTCACAGCCGTATATCAGGACAGAACAGACTACAGTGCAATATACTCGTCGTTTGATAGATAGTCGGATATCTCGCCAGTCGGAGCCACAGGTGACACAAGTTGACAAATGCCAATCAGGCCTTCTGTATCCGAGATGAGATCCTGTCAACAACCACTCCATTTGGGCTGATGCAACTCTCCAAGTAAGTGAAGCGGTAGACACATTCCACCACTTCACTCTCTATCATTACACTTAGAGTGGTTGCAGCAGACCAGTCCTGGAGCATTATCTTACATGTGACAGGTGCGAAACGTATGCCAAATATACTCAGATTTCTGCTCAACGCGTTCAGAAAACAACGGAATTTTGTCAGCGTCTTCACCTAGCAAGACAATGTTGTCTGCATAGTCTAAGTCAACCAGACGACCTCCAGGGAGTAGATTAATCCCTGTGAAGTCAGACGTACCTAGTGTTATGTCGATTAATGCATCTAAAACGAAATAAAACACGAACGGTGACAGTGGACACCCCTGGCAGACACAAGTAGTTGTCGGTAATTTTGATGGCAACTCTCCGGTAGACCTTACACGGCTGCGTGAGTTTCAGTAGACAGTTTTTATTAGCGGTAACTGGTAACAATATGGTATATTTGTGTTCATCGTTCGCTAGATGTTGGGGGATGTCATGTGAGACATCGTCTCTCCTTATGCTAGTAGTTAATGTTGGCTAGAGACAAATAGCTGTCAGGACAAAATTGCAGGGGATGTTCAGATTTATCAGTTTGTTGGCATGAATTTCGTAGATATCTTTAAGAGGCCTTTTCGATCGGTTCAGTTCTCCTACTTGAACGTTGAAGTTGCCTGCTAGTATGACTATATCTGAACGTTTTGCTTTATAAAGCAAAACCAGAATTTTTTATTCATCCCTTTTTTCAGTCGGTCAGCCCGTAGGTGGCGACTACGAAACGCACCGAAAAGTTCTGAAAGATCGACCGAATAGGTCCAAAATGCTTAACCATTGAATCTGTGAACACATGTAAAGTGAATTTCGCAGATTCCACATTTCGGCTAGGTGAGGTCAAGTGAACAACCATGCTCGGGTCTCGTATACGTGTAACACAAACACAGCATACATTCATGTTACGAGATTCCAGTGTTTTGGTAACATGCCTGCTGTCCGACCTGGCGCATGGTTCGGACGTTGAAAGCCTCAATGTGAAATCGACAGTGTGGTTTTAGGAGACTAGGAATGATGTTTCGCTGTCTCGGGTCATTGATATTGGTCGCACAGTGAGGTCGATGAAGTTACAAGAGGCTTAACATTGGTATCAGGAAATGAAGGCGAGAAAGGAGACAAAGGTAAGAATGGTAGGTTGTTTTGCATACTACTGAGAACAAGAGGGTGAGTGGTTGGTACTTCCTGGCTGCCCACGCCGTGGAAGCTGCCTTTGCAAGATCCCCGCAGAGTCGAATGGATACCTACTTGGGACCTGTCACATGGTTTTTTCGGGATTGTTGGTTTGAGATTCTACTGTGAAAGCAAAGGAAGAACCCATACTACCTGCACCGGAATATCACAAAGTAGAGTGGAGTGTGCCATTTTTGGGACAGCATTTTCTAAGCCCTCTCTCCATAAGGAATAAAGCATCGCCATGTTACTTCTGCTCATCCAAGAGAAGCACACTACTGCTATTACACAACAACTGGCAAGCAGTGTAACAGCCCTAGGAACCCTTATCCGGCATAGCAATTTAATCAATAACTGTAACTTATTTGCCTAAGAACAGACTAACAAACCTTTCTCGAAAGTCGAGACCATAACTAACGCTTAGAACCATAAGTTATCAACTTTGAAGTGAGATAAGCTTGTTAGAAGACTGTTTATTTGGGGTACGAGACGCACTGGTGCTATACTTTTCAAAGTTTGATCATACATTTTCTTGTCAAGGCATTTTATGTGAAAAATGGAAATGAAGGACAAATATAACAACACCAACAAACGCTCTTTTGAAAAGACAGTTCATTAAACCAGTCTTACACTGCGTTGAGCAAAAGCTATATAAACTTAATTACTGCCCTATCTAAGTTGGTCTCCTGTAAACCAACCGTTTTATTGGACAGTCTTCAACTAAGGAGCATATCCAAGAACGGCAGGCTGTTTTATTTTTCTTCCTCATATGTTTAACGGGTAGTTTCTTGCATGTTTAGTCTTTCTGGTACACAGCTGGCATACTCGCGGTTGTCACTTCATAATTACATTGTCAACGGGTATTTTCGGAAGCAACTTTACTGATAAGGTTATCGGTCAAACTTTGAATAAGGCATGTAAATATCAGATAGAAAGGTCCTAAGGGACTTCCTATTTCTACGCCATCGACTTGTCAGGAATGTTCCTCTTCAAAAGCAAAATGAACCTTACTAGCATACAATCATAGCAGCTCCTCCAGACATTTTGCAGAAATAGAGAAAGAGAAAATACTAGAGGATATACGGCCACAAAGAATGTCAATGGTCTTAGCTAAGGACACGTTATTAAATAAGAAATTGATACCAAAGGAATACTAAGTCTTGTTTTTGGTATCATTATCGCTACGATAATCGATAAGCTTAAATATACCTTTCAAAGGAAACATACATCATTCAAATAGGAATTAAAAGTTTTGCCGACTATTTGGTCAGTTTGTGTGATGAATGACACATCAACAGTATGGGAAGGGAAAGACTGTTAGCTTCATGAATTTAAGGTGGTCAATACAGATTCGCTAACTCGGACCACAAAGGTCTTAGTGAAGTGGATTTTTCCTTACTGACAACAGTACATCAGAACCATTTCGAAATTCTTTAAAGCCTTTGGAATATTAGGAAGTTAGAATGCTTTTTTATCTCGGGCCTGACTATAAGATTGATGGGTAGTGCCCATTAGTTTCATCTTCAGCAGCTTTTATTATCTGAAGACGTTGAAACAAAGGAGAACAACTGATCATAAGGCCCCGCTTTCCTATCAAACAGTAAGTAGTTCCTCTTAAATTGAAGTGATACCCAACTAATCACTCTCACGAATATAGTGGACTAAGGGGTGAATTTATCACACCAAAGTTCAGCGGAAACGTGGAACCATCTTACAATACTTACTGTATTCGATCACACAGGTACTTAATTCAAAAATTCTGCATTTATGGACAAACTCCATAAAGACAGGCGACAGTTGACAAAGTAATGTGATATATTGGCCAACAGCGTTTCAATATTATGATGAGTCTAGGTCTGAAATACCATCTGCTACTTCAATTATGAAAACAAGCCTACAATGATTTTTACATATTCCACTCGCCACTTCTTTTATTCTTGTAGGGACTACTATGTATATGGACTCGGACAATAACCTTCAGATTCTACCCTTGATGGTCGGTTTTACCGTAGCGGAAAAGGCGGTACTATAACAGGTGTACTTACAACGTCAACCAATACATGGAAAAACAATGGTTTACATATATTGACAGTGTGCTAGGCTATTTTCAAGCCATACCAGATTTAAATTCCATTGATTTTTCGTCTATTCAACCAACCTGGTACTTACACGTTAAATCACGTTTTTTCCGAAACTTCAGAGCAAAGCGAACGGTTGAGGAAGGCTTTAGGCATACATGGCTTCTTGTGAAGATTTTGTCAACCTTTCTGAAAACTATAACGATAACATACTTCATTGTACGTGTACCGAAAAAAGTGTACGTATTTAATAAAGTTGGTAGATATCAGACATGATACTGCAAGGATTGTAGGCTTAATCCAGGCAACTTCTAGATCCGTTATTCAGCTCATTATGGCAAAGAGACTACGCGAGTCAATGTCTCAAGACGATAGCAAATATAACTCAGAGTCAAAACTAGTAGCGATCATGCTGCAGCTTTTTTGATTTCTCCTGTTAGTTAAAATTAAAATGGAAATAGTGAATGGTTCTTTGACTGCAACAAACTGTAGCTTTCTTTTGCTTAGAAAAATTGAAGCTTGCCGTAATGATGATGAATGTCAGGCAGAAGAGTCAACAGGAACATATGATCCAGCTGTATAGGTTAACGGTCCCACTTGTCACACCACATCAGAATACACGGCAACAGGATGAATGATATAAGGAAAGACAATGTAATGAGAAGACGTAAGAACAAAAGTCGAGACTAAATAGGTATAACAAAGTGTGGTACGACGATTAGGACGAAGACAACATATGAATGAATCTGTGCCACCGAGACTGGTTCTGAATCATACCACTTAGCCTCCAAACATCGATTGCGGTTGTCACGGAACCAGGAAGTTAAAAATTCCTCTACACTAAAGACAAACATTTGGGGAACTCGTGGCTGTCCCTAACCTTCGAGCTTAACCCTACTTCGGTTAACATTCTACATCGAAGTGGACGGTGACCAAATACACGTAACATGCCCAGACAGGGTAAAGAGATAAAACAGTTTCATTACAGCCACGTTTTCCTGCTTAGTTGTCACGGAGTCATAAAACTTAAATTTAAAGCGTAAATTCTGCAAAGTGAAATATTGCAAAATTCTGTATCACTCCGGAGAACGTTATCCATGGGGACGTTAGCCAAGTGCCACGAAACACGATCATTTGACTAGAATTCAGGAGCTTTAGTACCCTAAATGCATAACTAGCATAAGAGCTATCAAGTATCATATCAGTAAATCGTTTATATCAAACTGTGTAAAACACGTCTTAAATAACTTACTTTCAATATATCTCTGTTGTCTTCAAGTAATGTGCCTTTAGCTGGTATGCCATCGACTGATATAACGGTGTATCCAATCTTGACCTCATCACAGGCTCCGAAATTCACAATGAGACGACCATCAACAGCCTTAAAATGAAAGGGTAGTGGGAATTCGTATTTCTTTTCTACTTCCATTACAACGTCAGAGTGGTCATAGTAGAACTGAAGTGAGCCAGACTCACTTATTACGTACAAGCCATAGACACTCATTGTTTTGTTAGGATGGCTTAATAAGTGAAGAATTCGGAGTTTTCAGTGGAGTGATCCTGAAAGCCTTTATTCCTGCAGACGGTAGGAGCACAGGGCTATAGATCCTGTCGGATACCTTTGAGCAATTATGTCTCAAACTATTATGGACCAATAGTGAAGAATCCGAACTATGGGACGAACGACCATAACTAACTCAACCAGGTCTGACCTTAAGTTGAGACATGTCTTGATTTTCCCAGAAGAGCTTCAATATCCAACCAACTGATTTCTTCGTGCTCATTTCCAGATCCAACGGAATGGTTCTAGACCTTTGGTGGATTCTGATACAGTAGGCCTACCCATACACCTGTGGTATCTTCGGTTAGTCCAGCGAGCAGTTGGGTATCCATCAAATTTGTGGGGATAGTATGATTTATCCAAGGATTCGAGCATCGTACCACCTTACAGTTTTTCGGATAAATGCAGAAAGATGATGTTAAATGTGTCCAGAGAAGTCACAGAAGAGGAAGTGAGAGAAAAGTGTGAAAGGAAGTGGCATGGAAGTGAAGGAAAAACCCAGGTAAACTCATGGAAGATAAGTGAAAGAGATCACCCTAATAGCCTGAAAGCGTGGAGTTAGAGAGAAAAGAAGTAGCGAGCAAGATTATAGAAGGAGTTGAGGGAATAGAAACTGTGACGTTAGTAATAGGGGATGGTAAATGAAGGAAACGTCTGTGGGAGTAAAAGGTTAAGTGGAGTCTGTGGAGATATCGGAGGTGCGAAAAAACTGGCATATTGTTGACTATGCTGGGTCGTGGAGAGTCCAGGTGTCAGCCAGATGGACACAAGCTGTGCATCGCGGTGTAGCTGCCCAACCTCTTCTCGAAGCTGTTGACAGACGGAGCAGCAGCAATCTAGATAGGCAATGCTTTCATGTGACCGCTAACTCGAAGACAGAAAAAGTGTAAATGCAGACGGCTTTTAGCCGTTTGTTAGGCGACTCTCCTTGGGTTCCCAGCAGGACTCCCAGAGTGGCTGTTTGGAAGGATTCCATTGTTCAGAAGACTTGGATTACTTGGCACTTCGTAAGCCGCTATCAAGCCGCCACGTAACCTATGATAGCTAGGAGAGTAAAGTCCTAGGCCTTTCGGCCTGCCCCCATACAGTTTCACCGCATTCCTACAGCCCCATCTGCTGCTCCTCTCTCAAGTTTCTTCTGGAGCTTCAAATCTGTTTTCAAGTATTGTGGTGCAAAGACGTCGCGGACCTCTAGGTGGGGTCGCGTACGGGTCTTGTACGGCTCCATGAAGAGTTTCGGAATGAGGGCATCTAGTTATCTGCGCATGAAGTGCCATACTGGGTAGGCCCGTAATCACCTCCTGAATGCTTGGAGCTGGCGTCTAACTTGACAGTCAATATTAATCCTGGGTCTTTCTCCGTGGTGGTGTGGGAATGTTGCTTTACACAGAGACAGCAGAACGCTGTTTAAGGGTAGGGGTGTGGAGGAGCCTGGTTTGGCATATATCGGGGCCAACTGTCAGTTTGTCATTATCCATGCATCCTAACGGCAATTTGAGATCGCTTTGCTGTGCATCTAATTCTTAATAGGACATCCCATCTCCCCACATCTACAGAATGAAGTAAAATCGGGGGGTTGAGACTCTTTTGGAGGCCTTCCACATGAAGAAGGGTAGCAGCGGAACCAGAATCGCTCCTCGTGATACACCAGTTGAGTGAACCCTGTTTACATTGTGTGGAAATCTTTGCCGTCTAAATGATCTTGTAGCCAGCAAGACACGTGACCGTCGATACCCAACCTCGAGGTTCCGCGATTGAGAATGGTATGTGAAATCGCAAAAGGCGTTGGCAGAATCCTGGAAAGTCTCATAAGCGGGACTTGGAGGACCCAACATGCGCACACTGATCATCGGCTGCCAGGAGGTTTGAGGCGTAGGGCCTACCTTTTCGGAAGCCATGCTTAACATCACCTAGTTCTCCCCTCTAGTTCAGGCACTCTCTAACATGGTTGTTTACCAGTCTCTCCACTACTTGTGACAGCGCTATTAGAAATACCGTGGGTCGCTGGCATTACAGGATCTGCCCGTCTCCTTCCATAAGGATAGGGGAAAGAGTAGCACGTTTCCACCGTCGTGGATTCGTGTGTTTCCCTCAGGAATGTCGAAAAAGATTACGGGTGGACCGCATAGAGCATCCATGCACTGTCGAATGTTGTTGCATCCCAATAATTTCTCTGAGTGGAGTTTTGACAGTTTTTCGGGGACCTAAGCAGAGGTAGTCTTTGTTCGGTGAAACCCCGCTGCGCTAAGAAGTGCTGAAGGTTGCTCATGCAGTTGGCAATGTTGTTTGAATGACGGCTTGTTTACATGCATCTCAGGGGCCGCGCCAAAGATTTCGGTGGTCTCCACTCTAGAGCAGTTTTCTCCGTCTGGGCCTTTCTAATGGACCAAGCTTTCCGGCTGGTGGGTTTCTTCTTCGCCACAAATCAATTTAGGTTTTTGGGGTTCGCCTCAAGCTTCTGAGCAACGTTTGTCTGGAATGACCATCTGTCCCCCTTCAATTCGATGCTGCGTTGATTACTTAGGGCTACATATGCGCTGTGATCTGACTACTTTTTCGAGGTCCTCCAGCTATGCCATGCCTTCAGAAGTGTGCAGTACCTTGTTTCAGCCATAAGATTCCCTTCTTCGAGGTTGTTGTGACTAGTAGGATGTTTTCGGGAATCTCCCTCATTATGATATCCTTTAATAGTTCCCAGTGTTGACCAATCAGCAGAATGCTCCACTCCTGGGGCCGTGGGCCGTCAACAAGCGTCACTTCATCGCCACACAGATTGTCTTGGCGTAGCATGATAGTCGTTCATTGAATACCAGATCGAACTCTATCATGCCGTGATTGCCGGTGCCGAAGGTGGTCCGAACCTGAACGTTTCCTGCTTGTAGATGGTCACTAGTAGGGAGACAGGTGTGGAGGATTGTCCGTTCAGCCTCCACCGAGTGCCACTTCCGGTACCCCTGTGCGCTCTGGCCTCCTTGATGGTGTTGGCTAGCTTTAGGTGAAACCTCCGGCTTGATGTTAGCCTGTCCTCCCCAAGGTTAAAAGTTGGGATACTGGAGACCCCATCCATGACCGCCCGGTTACGTCCCATAGATACCGCTGCGGACGTTAGTAGTAGAAGTTCCACAGACCCCCAAGAGGTAGTAGGTGCCTCCAACCAAAGGGTGGAACTGGGTGGCGTCTGGGGGCCTCGACAGTAGAGTTTCAGCGGCAGGTTCAATCTCGAGGTGGCCACCTATAAACGTTGCCACTCCGAATCCTTCCTTGTGTTCTCTATATCTCATGAACAGATGCATACCGTCCATACTAGCTTCTGTGTAGCTAATATCCGGTGGTAACCAAGTTCTGTCAGGTGCTTAATTTTCGGAGCAAGTTGAGAGCTCAGAGATCATAGGTCCATCATGTCACCTCTAAGTCCCTCACCTTACTCGAAAGAAACCTTGAGGCCCCTCTCGCAGCATGGGATCTCCTCTCGATGGTGTCAACTATAGAGAGAGGTATGCAGTGGTGAACGTTGTTACTGGGAGGCCAGTTCCAGTGGGACCGGCCTAATCACGTTTTTCCCCACAGTGTTTTTTGGGCACGTTGTAGAGTCAAAGCCAGCTTCAACGCCCTATCTGTTAACAGTACTGGCGACTTCAGCATTAAGCGGAACTGTCGTTAGCTGTTGCCTCGGTGTTCTTGGCCTGCTTTCTCAACAGCGAACGTTCCGGCTGATGTTGTTCGTAACTGCGTGCTGGGCTTATGGTACTCTGGCCGGAAGGCCTTGGCAACCGAAGTTAATAGCCACCAATATGGGCGATGGCGTTGTTGTCAGATGTGGAGGAAGCAGGAGTCTGCAAACCGCTGCCACCGTTAAACATCACCAGCATACACCGCAACTAATACGCCCACCGTTAGCCCTGCTAAACCATGAGTAACAACAGTCGTCGATTTCATCCTTTGAGGCGCTTCTTCAGATATTTGCCTTACCGGCCACACCCGATCCAGCCTAGCCCCAATGCTGGATGACCGGTTGGTGACCAGTGTATGCGCAGCAAGGAGGATCTTTCGAGCCCTTAAGCTGAGCTCAGGGCCATCCCCATTGATGAGGGATTTCCTTGAGGTGGAAGGTTGCTTTTTTGCAGAATCGACATAGCCTTGTCTCTGGGCTGCCTATCCTAGTGTGCAACATGCAATTACCCATCGCCGTTTGCCAAAGAGTTCCCTTTTCTCAATGGGACCATAATTATATACTGGCACGTTAAAGAGGATGATACGGTCTGACGCGTCATCGACGGGGTTTCACGGGAAAGGGGCTCCTTTTTCCACCGTAACTCAAATCCGCAGATGTGCAGCAAGGGCACCCGTTGATGCAACCTCAGGGTTTGAGGCTGACGTAATCAGCCCCACGCGGTAGTCGTTTGGCCGTCTCCAAACATCCACGGATACACCTGTCGAGGTGCGGGGCTGACGCTTGTGTTCTGGACCCTCACCTGTGATGGCAGTTTGTGTAGACGCCGGCATTGAAGTGGCCACCGGAGTGACTTTCACAGCCTCCCTAAGCAGGCCTGTAGAGATTAGTGGCCTTATGCAGCGCTGTGCGCGGCTATGTTGGAACCGCGTTCATGGGTGAAGGTGGAGTATAGGTCTGCTTCACACATCCAAATCGTTTTAAATAGTTGCCGACGGAATGTGAAGAGCTTCCCCTTGACCGACCTCCATATCTAGAATCGGTGAACCAGCATAGAGGAAAAAGGGAACAGGAAACAAAAAAGACCAGATTGTTAGCAGTTTTATCTGTAAGCTTCAGCTGTGACCTTAAGTAGAATGCGAGGCCTAGCTCGAAAGAATCCAGCGACTCAGCCCAAACAGCTTCCGTGAGGAGACTAACCTCAGTCTTGATAACTCCGTGAATAAAAGTTACGCGTGGCGTTTGTCTGTGTTCAGTGACCCCTAGCCGCCGAAAGTGGCATTCCAGTACATCTTAAGCGGACGGTGAAGCAAGCGATCTGAAATGCTCGGAATGTTATATGTCATTGTTTGGTGGCCACTCAAGGGACATGGACTTGGTACTGCAACGCGTTCTATGTATGGCTTGGAGTCTAATCACGAATGGATTTGGTGCAGCACCACTTGGCAGTTTCCAAATGTTCCTTATCCTTTTGAAGCCAGCCGTTCTAATTTTTATGTGGGTCGGAAGGAAGCTGGTAAAAATTTGGTGGAAGTAGCTGTGTTCAAACTGTTCGAAGATTTGTCGCACGGGTTACAAATGCCAAATTCGCAGGGGACGCATTTCTGATACAGCCAGTGTAAAATTTACGGTCGTACATGTTAAGACTCCTGAATCTCCTTCTGCCACAGCTGCTTTCAGCTCTATGCCGTTCGTTGTGAATGTGGGAGACACATCATGCTCAAAATGCGTCGCCCTACATTTTTCAGAATCGAAGGCCAGTCCTGCTGTTGTCATTAAAAACTGAGGTGAGGACACGCCTCTGTTGCTTCTGAAGTTATTCTCCAAGTCGCTCAATAGTTCATGCTACCCCTCCATCTGGAAAGCAACCTATGTCATTTCCACTCATGAATCTGGACCAACCGCACATTTGGATAATTGCCGTCAGGTTAATCTCACACATGCGGTTTACACAGTGGTCGAGAAAATTATAAAGAATAGTGTTGTGCGTTACCTATTCGATAACAACTTATCATCAACTTCATAGCGTGGGGCCCTAAAAACCAGATCCCGTAACACCTGTATGCTAGATTATCTTGAATACATCGCCCAAAGGAGTGGCCGAGGCCTCTTTGTTGCTGCACCGTTTTTCGACTTCAAGAGAGCATTTGATAAAGTGCCCCACCAGAGACTGCTCATGAAGCTCAGGTCATTTGGTGTGGAAAACCCCTTGCATAACTGGTTTGAGTCATTTCTTTATGGAAGCTCTCAGATAGTTGAATTTAACGATTGCCTTTCCGACCCTCGACTAACTACAGGTGGTGCGGTACAATGTAGTGTTCCCGGTCCACTTCTCTCTCATGCATATTAATGACATATTTAAAGTGGTTGGACATGGAAAACCGTATCTTTGTGCTGATGGCCTTGAGACTGCTCACAGCTTCTGGTATGGTGCATTACTGAAGCTCTGTCAGCAGCTCAGACAGATTTAAAAAACCTATTTGAGTCGAGTTAGAAGTGGCAACTTGGATTCAACCATGAAAAATGCGGAATTCTGTACCTGGGCGTCCAATATTCTGGTAACCTTAACTTCATTGAGCACGTCACAGCTATCATCTCCAAGGCTAGAAGATTGTCGGGTTTCCTTCTGAAGAGTTTCTATACAAAAGGGGCCAAACTTGCCCTTTTTAGGTTATGTGTTACACCGATATTAAAATATAGCTCATTCTTTTTTCTAGCGTGAACAAGGGTGACAAATCATGACGTGAATCCGTCCAAAGGAGTTTCACCAAACAATTATTGAGTTGCGCTGACAATACAGATAGGTGCATCATACTGT
>OX104134.1:33450866-33677547 GCA_944470555.2 Heterobilharzia americana
CAAATGCCAATCAGGCCTTCTGTATCCGAGATGAGATCCTGTCAACAACCACTCCATTTGGGCTGATGCAACTCTCCAAGTAAGTGAAGCGGTAGACACATTCCACCACTTCACTCTCTATCATTACACTTAGAGTGGTTGCAGCAGACCAGTCCCGGAGCGTCATCTTGCACTCGACATACAAACAGAACGCAGATAGGTCGACCCAGTGAGTTAAGATAGTAGCAGACAGCTCGGGATCAAAAGAAAAATGGTCATGCTGCAACCTCGTTTCTTCGTATCTCTTCAAAACAGCTTCCGGAATAAATTACTATTATTTTTGTTTCCATACTTGTGTTTCATCATCATCATCATTATCAACATAGGACCAGGCATTACTGCGTAACGGTCCGAGTTGCCACACCTCATATCAGCACATCAAGTAAAAAGGTAGTGAGGTGAAGGATGAAGATAAGTGAATGCAGTCAAAAGAAATATAAAGTATGAGAAGAAAGGAAAGAGGAGTGACAAAATAGTGAGATTCGGTATAGCGTTGTTAAGATGAGGATAATGTGTGTATACATCTGCGCCACTGACTTCGGTTCTGAGCCATATCACCTAGGGTCTCCAACCACTGGTTCCTCTTGTCCCGTGGACCCCAACCACCTAGTCTGCATCGTCCTACATGGCTTAAACCAACAGTCAGAGACTTCATACATTGGTGCCATGTTTTAGTCTGGCCACCTCGGGCCTTTTTCCAGCCTGAACCCACCTCAGCCAACATTGTGTGACGAGGCAATCGGTGACTAGGCATACGTAGTACGTGTCCCAACCATCTCAGTCGATGAAGGTTCACAACCTCGTCGACTGACTTACCTCTTCTCCCTAAAACTCTACACCTAACTTCTGCATTACTCACATGGTGACACCACGGAATACGTCCTATACTACGAAGGCAACGGTGGTCAAATACCTGTAACCTTCTCATGTCTTCCACTTTCAATGGCCATGTTTCACAGCCATACAGTAGAACAGAGCGGACTGCTGTGCAGTACACGCGACCCTTAATAGACAAACGAATATCACGGCGGCGCCATAGGTGGCGCAAATTGGCAAAAGCCAATCGAGCCTTTTGTATCCGTGCAGAAATCTCATCGGCAACTAACCCACCGGAGTTGATCCTACTTCCCAGGTAAGTGAAGTGGTCAACACACTCAACCACTTCACTCTCTATTGTTAACCGCGGTACCGCTGAAGACCAGTCCTGGAGCAAAAATTTGCATTTGGGTGGTGAAAATCGCATCCCAAACATTCTCAAATTCCCACTCAAAGTGTTCAGAAGACTCTGCATCTTGTCAGCGTCTTCACCTAACAGGACTATGTCATCTGCATATTCTAGATCTAAGGAAAATTCACCTGTGATCCGGTCAACGTCTTTGTAATTAGGTGACGAGAGGGAAACCTCCATAAGAATATCTATGATAAAATTAAATAAGAATGGGGATAGTGGGCATCCTTGACGGACACCACTTGATGAGTATAGCTCCCTGGACAACTCACCATAGGCTCTAACATGCCCACAAGTGTTCGAGTAGAGAGCTTTCAATAAGGTGATGTACTTACTAGGCACGCCTTTCAGTGACAGACACTGCCATAAGACTTCTCGATCAACGGAGTCAAATGCCGCCTTCAGGTCGAGAAATACAGCTATTGTCGGGCGTCTGTAAGCATGCCTATGTTCCAGGACCTGGCGCAGTGTGAATATTTGGTCGATACATCCACGGCCAGGTCTAAAGCCTGCCTGGTTTTCTCGGGCTTGCTGTTCCCGAGCTCCACTCAGGCGTCGGAGAATTATAGAACTTAGGATCTTAGACACTATGTTTGTCAGGCTGATTCCTCTGTGGTTATCACAAGAGGACTTCTCGCCTTTCTTGAAGACTGGGATGATCAGTGACTTAGACCAGTCGGAGGGGATCGTATTTGATTCCCATATACTGGCTAACACTTCCGTTAGCCTGACTAAGAGAACTCTACCACCATTCTTGTATACCTCAGCAGGTAGTCCGTCTGGTCCTGCTGCCCTTCCCCGTTTCAGGCTACCTACCGCTTTCTCAACTTCTTCTAGTGTTGGGGGACCTGTCTCTATGTCCCATTCAGGGTCCGACTGGATAGCGGGCAGCGCAATGGTGGCTGGAGGCCAGTTAAACTGTTCCTCAAAGTGTTCTGCCCATCGTCCCAGTCGCCTTCCCTGCGAGTGAATCGCCGATCCGTCCTTCTCCGCTATAACCTCACTAACTGTTGTTGACCATTTCCCCCCAGTCTCCTTAATAAGTCTAAATAACTGTCTACTGTTACCGATCGCCGCTGCCTTTTCCATCTCTTTAGCCTTTGCTGCCCACCACTGTTCACGATCGTTGCGCAGACTTTTCGTCAGTTTATTTTTAAGTTGCGCTCGCTCTTCATTGTACTCAGAGCCTGCAGGGATGCATTCACGTGCATCCATTAGTTTGGAAGAAGCTGCTGATATCCACTGGCTCTTTTTAGCCATTATCTTGGAGTCGGCTACAGTCTCCAGTGCTGCTTTTACAGTAGACTGAAGATGGCACCAAGCTTCTTCTGGATGAGTGACAGTCTTTTGTTCCGATAACTGCCTAGCCAACTTCTCACTGAACACGGCTTTGGTGTTTTCGTTGTCCAGCAGAACTCGTAGTGGTTTTGTTGCCAAATTTTTTCTACGTCCATTGAGACGCAGGCATATACGTGCTCGGACCAACGCATGATCGCTGTCCAAACACGTACTCCAGAAGGAGCGGCAGTCTTCCACCGATCCTCTCCAGCGATGACTAATAGCAATGTGGTCTATCTGTGTCCATCGCTGAGTCGAGCTCGGTGGACGCCAGGTCAGACAGTGCCTTTCTTTATGTCTGAAATTTGTGCTGGCTAAAAATAGGCGGTTATCTGAGCATAGTTGTATTACTTTTACGACTTCGTCGCGTCTTATGATTTTGTATGGCACATAAATCGGTCTCCGTACTTTGCTTTAAGTACGTAAGTAATAGTGACCTCAAACGACCATCTCTTAAAGCTAAATATAAGGAGCAAAATGACGAAATATGTTAACCACTTCACTGGTTTGAAAAGTCACACCATACAGACACAGAATCAGCGTAGAACCTCGCATAGAAGTGCATCGGTCCAAGTTGCTACACCTCAAAGTAACATGGGAAGAACAAGTGGGTAGAAAAGACTGATACCAAAGTAGAAGGTGTATTGCAGGGGAATAAATAAGGATGCAGTTTAGTAGGAATGTTTAAGCCTTAAAAAACGGCATAGTGAATATATCAGCACCATTGTGACTGATTTTCAACCATGTCACTAAGCGTCTCCAACTATTGATCCCTATTGTCTCGAGGACCCCAACTAGGCAGTCTACATCTTCCTACACGGCCCAGACTAACAGTCAGAGAATTCATAGACTGATGCCACATCTCGGTATGGCTACCCTGAGCCTTGTTCTAATCCAACCCTACTTCTGCAGCATTGCACGTTGAGGTAGACAGCACTTAGGAATGCGCTACACATGCAAAAGATTTGTAACCTTGTCGACCGACGTGCCTGCATTGCCTACTATCTTTCGCCTAACCTCTGCATTATTCATAGTGATTTCATCATAAATAAGCAATGCTGCGAAGACACCTGCTGCTGAAAGGCTGCAATCTTTTTATCTCTTCTACTTTTCAATGGCCATGTCTCACAACCGCGTAACGGGTCGGAGCTGACCGCAAAGCAGTACACTTGTCCTGTAATAACTGGTCAGACAGCTCGACGGTGGCAACTTGAAAGGATGCACTTCTGTGCGAGGTTCTACATTGATCTTGTCAGTCAGTCACCCATAGATGACGGAAGTTGACAAATGCCAAACAGGCCTTCTGTATTCAAGATGAGATTTTGTCGGCAACCAGTCCATTCGGAATGATGCAACTCCCCATGAATACAAATTAGTTGGCGTATTCCACCAATTCACTCCCTGTTCTTAAAATGGGTGTAGTTTCGGACCAGTCTTGAAGCATCATTTCGCACCTCTCAGGTGCGAAAAGCATGCTAAGCATACCCATTTTTCTACTCAAGGCTTTCAGAACACCCTTCATTTCGTCAGTGTCTTCGCATAACGGGAAAATGCCTTCTGGATACTGTAAGTTAAGTAGATACCCTCCAGGGAGTCGTCCAATCCCTGTAAATTCAGCGGTAGTAGTACCTAACGTTATGTCGACTAATACATCTAAAACGAAGTTCAACAGGAATGATGACAGCGGATATCTCTGACAGACGACACTAGTCAATTCAAACCACCATTCCTTGTAAGCCCTTTCCTGGTAGCATGAGTTCGAGTGGAGAGCTTTGACTAGTGTTACTTTGTCGGTGCTCTTCTTATAGTCAGACACTGCTGTAGTACTTCTCGATCGACAGAGTCGAATGTTGCATTCTGGTAAGAAAAATGGGAAGTGTTGGCAGCTGGTAAATGCCAACGCAGACATCGTGAAACTCTTAGCACTTTTCGATCTAGCTTCCTTCGAACCTTGATGAGAATCCGTGAACAAGATTTTCCCTAGGATTCTGGAAAGCTTTGTACCTGATGCTTGTTGTGTCTGACAAGGGGCATAAAAATCACACTCAAATACTTTGAATAGGTTCTCCACTTACCAGCAGAAAAATTGTTTTATGTGTGCTTATCCGAAGGCTTTAAGAAATCTTCATTTGATCTTACTGAGGTCGATGTCACACTGAATTGTAGGACTGAAACTACGCTGGTTGACTAGATTCCTCTTGCCCATCACTCGTATCGTTAGGTTAGATGAATTATCTAGCGCAGGTAGGCGAAATGATGTCTTCGTCGTTGCTACTTACTGTCTGATGAACTACAGTGCAGACTCAGTAAAGGATGAGTCCTGTCGCCAATTGAAAGTCTTAATTCTGAAAAAGGTTGTCGTACAAGAAAACGAAAATGTATTTCGAAAGTCCGTTTGATAAATTCACACAATCAGAAAACGGAGCCTATTTAAGACATGTGATGTGTTCATGCAATACATTTCGCACACTGATTACTCGTTGCCAAAGAATTTTGTATCAAGATTGTAAGCAGAACGGACAAATATTATTAGGGTGATAGAACTTTCATGAACCTAAATAGACGGTCTTAACAACTCCTACTCAATAGCTTAATGGTAGTGGGTGTCATTCTTACAAATCGTTTCTATGAGGCGTTTACTTTCAGGAATTGATCTGTTTTCCTTCTTCATGTACCATGGTATTCCAATATAATTGTTTTTCCTTGCCTTTATGGATATACTTCACTACTCTCGACATTATGGTTAGCTTATCCCTTCCAATGTATATCCACGTATACTAACTTGCAAGTCGGTATACGTGATGCGATGTGATCCAATCATCTTTTTTTGTGGTGAGGTTAGTTTCAAAACATTTTTTTAAGGGATGGTAAGATCTGCTGTAAAATATGTTCTTTGGGTGACTGACCTAAGCCTTCTCTTAATAATCGTGCTGTGATTCTCCTCTATAGTATTACGTTTTATAATTCTCATTTCGAGACAGAGTACTGAGTAAATCACAACGTTGAGTCTCTCTTGCACTGATCATTTGGACTAAAAGTGACATAGGGATAGAGAGAAAAGACTAGTATGGAGAGGAACCAGTCAAAATGTATCTTATGTTATCACGTCTGCTGTTAGACAGACACGATGGATCAGCCAGTCACTAGTATTATTTTAAACGGTGAACTATCTATGTACTAGATATGTTTCCCCTTGTTCTTGTCTTCGATCTTTCGACCCCAATACACATTTCTATACGCCGATCTTCTCTTCTCCACTAATTAGTCAGGTCGGGAACCAACTAGGAATTTGTTGAGTGTTGGTAGCTGACAGTCGATATCCGTGCATCGTTAGCGACCACAGTAGTTTTCTAATCATGATAAAAAGGATATATTATTCACTAATACCTTTGCTAAGAATGTAATTCCTTCCACTGCCGGTTAAGCTGAAACACTGGGTCACCTTAGCTATACGAAAGTTTTAGTTCCTTCTTGGCATTCAAAAAGGATTTGTTATGCCTGTAACTTTCTTGGTAATTTTTATCTCATTTCTAAACCAACTTTGGTGTGATAACACAACAGTCCCCAGTTGATTATTTGAGCCTTGGTTTGGGAGATATGTATTATCCGTACTGACTGATGATTGAAGGTGAAATGAAAATCTGGGTCTCGGCAGGATTCGAACCAGCGAACACCGATTACCGGCTCAGTGCTCTACCAACTGAATTCTTTTACCATCCTTTTATTTTGAAATTTATCCCGTTTAATTATATTTGTCTGACACCGTTTTCATTCTTCGTATAAAATAGCTTGGCAAGAAAGTGTAATAAGAATATGCGAAATGTTTTGCACAAATGCATTACATTTCATAAATAGACTTCGTTTTGTGACTGCATTATGCGACTAGGTATATTTTCTAAAAAATTACTGTCACCATAAAGCAGTGTATGGCCGGCCGTATCACTTCACCGTTATATTAAATATCTTACCCATGATAAAAATTATCCTTATGCATTGTTAGTACGCCAAGTCAGTTCACTAACAATCAGACGGTTTGAAATCAGTTTGTGAACTGTTTATGAATGTTTAGAGATGCTATAAGCACCATGTGTTTTTAGTCGGTTTTGAATGACTTAGTGGAAATTAAATTTCTTGGTGTTTGATCTTGTTTCATCTATGATGGAATCACCGCATATGCAATGCAGAGGTTAGGCGAAAGATAGTAGGCAATGCAGGCACGTCGGTCGACAAGGTTACAAATCTTTTGCATGTGTAGCGCATTCCTAAGTGCTGTCTACCTCAACGTGCAATGCTGCAGAAGTAGGGTTGGATTAGAACAAGGCTCAGGGTAGCCATACCGAGATGTGGCATCAGTCTATGAATTCTCTGACTGTTAGTCTGGGCCGTGTAGGAAGATGTAGACTGCCTAGTTGGGGTCCTCGAGACAATAGGGATCAATAGTTGGAGACGCTTAGTGACATGGTTGAAAATCAGTCACAATGGTGCTGATATATTCACTATGCCGTTTTTAAGGCTTAAACATTCCTACTAAACTGCATCCTTATTTATTCCCCTGCAATACACCTTCTACTTTGGTATCAGTCTTTTTCTACCCACTTGTTCTTCCCATGTTACTTTGAGGTGTAGCAACTTGGACCGATGCACTTCTATGCGAGGTTCTACGCTGATTTTGTGTCTGAATGAATATTTTTGGTGTCGTACTAGTGGACAGCTTTATGAATATAAATGCCTTAAGCTTCCGAATGTTATGTTTTAAGGGTGAGCACCTTAGTGAAATTGTACAGTCTCAGAAAGAAAGTTGGGAACTATCTTCGAGCTAATGAAAATCACTGCGTTCACGGACAACATTATTTATTCCCGTTATCCCATGGGTGCTAATCAGCGTACTAATTCAAATCTTGGTTCGTGATAATCTGTCGATTGATGTGGTATCCTAATCTCGAAGAAGTGCATCTTAATATCGTATCATAACATCTAGTCTCCGTGCTAACTGGAATAAGTTTTAAGATTCAGCAGCCACAGTGACTGTCATTTAAAGAATGATCAGATATTCGTGTTTTCCGGTCGATAAACTACATTATCCCATGTGGATTTTCGCAAATTGCTTTGGAGACCCATGTTTTCTCTGAAGTTCAGTCTTCCTACTGGTAAAAATAATAGAGAGTAAAGGTAAAAACTGGCCTTCGGACTCAAATGTTACTGATGGATTACTTTTCTGTTGCTGAAACAAATAGCCTTTTTGAAATCTTATGCAATGCATTCCGATTAGCTGCATTGGGGCTTGACTTTATAAGTGACGTGATTGTCAGCGGCGTAGAGCGTGGTCATAACCAAAGTCGATGACGTCATGCCGTGATATATGTTTTCTACTTTTGTTTTGTCTTCATAATGTTTTCGTTTGTCATATTTTATGAGTAATTTCCGACCGTTATTATTAAGGTGATATTTTGAAGTTAATCTATCAAAAGTTAACATTTTACTGGCGTTTGTAAGTGTTTAAATACAAAAGTTGAATCACGCTATATTGTTTGTATCAGTAACCCATCGCTTTTTCGCTTCCTTTCAGTTTGATATTATGTCTGAAACATCTCAGCAGAAGCAGATACAGGTTGCAGCCGAAAAATTAATTCAGTCTCAGCTAGTTAAAACAGCACAGGTATTGGAAGAAACTTTAGATGAACAAATAAATCGTTTGGATAATTTGAGTGAAGATGATTTAGAAGCAATTAGACAACGTCGAATTCAGCAAATGAAAGAGGATTCGAAACAGCGTTCTGAATGGTTAGCTGCAGGAAACGGCGTTTATTCTGAGTTGGCAAATGAAAAGGACTTTTTTGCTGCTTGTAAAGCATCCACATTTGGTCTTGTTTGTCATTTCTATCGGGAGTCAACCTTTCGGTGTAAAATTGTCGATAAACATTTGACCATATTAGCCCCAAAACATATTGAATGTAGAATGGTCAAGATAAATGCTGAAAAATCACCCTTTTTAACAAAACGACTAAATGTTATGGTTATACCAACATTAGTTCTTGTCAAAAACGAACAGATATGTGATCGTATTATTGGTTTCGATGAACTTGGTGGTCATGATGAATTCTCTACTGCTATGTTAGAATGGCGTCTTGCGGTTGGTAAAGTGATTAAGTATTCTGGTGATGTGTCACTTCCTCCAGACATGAATAAGTCGACACCGGGTGCTTCTTCGATCTTATTACAAAACGACGTGAAAATAAATCTATACGTGGTAAGTGTATTGGTGACAATGATGAAGATAGTGATTAATGGAATATCACTCTTCATCTATAAGCAATCATTTGGGGGGGGGGATCAAACAGATGTTCTCTTTCAACATGGGCTGTATTTCTATCCGTGTAATCATTATCAGTCAAATCTGTTTTCCTAAGTATTGCTGAGATTTTTCGTTTAACCTCAGGCTACAGTCATTTTAACTTCGTTGAAGGTTAAAAAAAAACCAGACTTGAATTTTTTTCTCAAAAATATTTTATTTTATTTTGATAAAGTAATGACACTTATCTGTGCCTGTGTGCGTTTTTAGGTTTGCTTGCATCACGATGAAACATGTATACGATGCTTTCATCACCTACGTTTCGTATACAATGCTAGCAATAGAGTTGTGACTCGTTTTATGACTTACTATTTATTCTTATGTAGTGTTAGATATTTGGATGCGATTACTATATCATATATTTACTTGATTTTTGTTCATGCTTTGTAATTTGAGTCTAATATTTAACGGAAAGCTGTATCGTGTCTAAGATTCGATTGCCCGTTGTTTGGTCAAAGACACTGCCATTAAGTTAGATATTTTCCGCTACATGATTGAATTATGCGTGCATGTTTTCCTCTCCTGATAAAGCCAGCCTAAAAGACCTAGTAACCTATAGGTGAAGCGAAAGAGGTAAAGCAAATAACGAAATGTGGTATGACAATTAAGATACAGATAATATGTGGATGCATCCTTGCTATTATGATTGACTTTGAGCCAGATCACATACAGTCTCCAACCGCTGTTTTCAGTTGTTGCATGAACCCCGAACTTCATACTGAAGTTAGTGCTGAAAATGTCTGCAAAGACGATGAAAGCTCCACGACTAAACAACCCAGCTCAGAGAACACAGTACACCCGAGATTTGAATTCCCTTACACGTGTCAGACCAGTAGTTAGAAATTTCATCTACTGGTCAGATATTTTACTTTGACTGCCTCATCCTTTCTACCAACCTAAGTCTACTTCAGCTAACATAGCGCGATAGTTTGGAAGGTGACTAGGCCTATGTAGCTCTTCTCAGCCGCCGGGGTCGATAAAGGTTTACAGCCTCATCACTGGCATTCTTCTTCCACCTAAAACTCTACGCCTGACTTTGTGCTGCTAGTTTAGAGATTCCACGTCTGTGGTACAGAGACAGTTGTGGTCAAATACCTGTAACCCACTCATGTACTCTATCCTTAATGGTTATGTTTCACAGCCACGTAGTGAAACAAAGCGTACAGTTTAGTGCACCCAACCCTTAAAGGGGAATCGGATGTCACGTCGGTGCCAAAAATGATGTAAGTTGGCAAGGGCCAATTGAACGTTGTATCCGTACATAGATTTCATCGTCACATCCGCCAGGGCTAATCTGAAATTCCAAGCATTTAACGAAAGCGGTACTCCCAAGCAATTCACAAAAATCCACGAAGAGCAGTTCTGAAGCATCTGGTTGTATTCGTGATGTTGAAAAAGCACCACCGGTGAACTCGAATGGTTACAAAACTTGTCCGACAGTTAGCTGCCACCTCGACGTGGTGGTGGGACTTAGATGTCAAAATAACCCAACGAGCTACGCTGGCTGAAACGCTCTCTCTTTCAGGTCACGCTATGCCAGAAAGGTCTGCTGGATAGTGGTAGGAAAACGGCAGTTACCGTTTTAGTGGGTCTGTTAGGACTAGGAGGGATAATGAAACCAACTGATCCCTATTCGTGATCATCTACTCATCCACCGACTGAAGTTCGGATAATGAAAAGGATCAGTCCTATGAGAAGCTGTCAATTTTGCTACAGAAAGCAAGACTTTCAGATATGGTCATAATGACAAGTGAATTTAACGCTCAAGTATGGAAGCTGAGCCAATCGACGAGGCATCTTGGAGGTATCTACGAAGTGCCATGCCAACCAACCGACAACTGTGATTATCTGGTGCAATTTTGTTTCGACAATCACTTGTTTCCGGCCAGCACTAACTTCAAGCATAAGGAGAAATACTGTCTTCCATGGTATCTGACGTCTTCAAACCAACGATGGACAAAGAGATCATATTGTTATGAGTCATCGTTTGAGAGGACCGGCGGAGGACTGCTGCTCTTATTAGAGTACTTGTTTGGACTCCGATCGTGTTGGCATGGTCTTGTGTATGTCTGTGTCCTGTTGGTTGCAAGAATCAGAAGGTAGTTAGACTTATGCGTGCTCAATCGGAAGATGAGGAGTTCCGGTACGTGTTTGTGGATAAATTAGCACAGCATTTATCTGAACGTGATAGCATTTCGATATCCTGAGGAAACCTGGTGTGATATTAAGTAGGATGTAGAAACGGTGGCAAAGACAGTTCAGAGAATACAACATAGTCAAAAAAGTTGGTAGCCTACCCTCGAAGAATAACGAACGTTAGTGGATTTCCACAACACCATGCGAAGTAATTGAGACAAGAAGACTGATTGGCTTGACCACAATGAAGAGTGAAAGCTACTTAAACCTAGATTGACCAAGAGTCATCGCAACGATGGCTAGCAGCGGTGGGTGGTGAACGCTAGAGAGATGGAGAAGACGTCAGCGTTAGCTATGCCCGGCAGTTATATGGGGTCATCAGATGCAATTTGATAGAATAGGTTATTTCGCCTAATTGGTTCAATCGGAAAGGCTGACATTACCTCACTGTTCGGTGTCTGAGACGATCGAGTGGAAGTATTCTGGGGGAAAATATGAAACTTAAATTCACCGAATGATGGGTAATTTTTCTTATGGAGTTGAATAGATTTGGTACATTCATGGAGTTAACGTAATTAAATTTAATGTGGGACATTAATGTTTAATTAATGTAAAAAAGACACAAGATTCCGTAATGTCGGATATCTGATCGTTTTTTTTAGAAATAAAAATGATATATTGCAATCAATGCCAATTGACTAGACTTTTATGTATATTTATTGATAATCGAACTTCTGGAAAAACCCGAAAAGTTTCATGAATTGTTCAAACTACTTAAACCCAAATAAGTAGACCGAAAGTGTTATAAATTGCTCAGTACCGTGATTGCATCACAGAAGACCAGTGAACGACACATAAGAAATAAGTGAGCTGGGAACGACGAGTTGTCGTCTAGTGTTCACTCCAGGATGGTATATTTCACACCCTTACACTCTAGTCAACTTAATTTTTGTTGAAATATGTGATGGGAAATCATTACTAACGAAATTTCTAGGTGGTCTTTCTTTTTGTCAAACTTTTGGTCTAGCCCTAGTTTCATGATATCGTATCTATTGAACAGTTTGGGTATAGAAAGTCTGTCGAGCTGCTATCTTGTCACTCGGGGTTATATCTCATTTGATCAGTCACTCAGTTCGTCAGTTCCCGGTCGATAGCTATTATTCAGATGTAGTGGTCGAGCTTGCATATCCCGTTGACCCACCTAACGATGCTGATGGAGCACTGATTCCGCCGAGGTCTTACCGTTTCACAAAGTTCTGTTATTCGTCAAACAAAAACGAAGCTACTGTTTTAGTGTATATTACTACACTACGCTTTGACGGGAGTCTGAGGGCAAAAATGTACTGATGACTAGACAAGGTGTGACAACAGTAAAATGTTTCCATTGGATGACAAGCAGTGCCACGCTGATGCTGCGTTCCCTATGGGTAAAAGGGTTAAAAATGGCTGGCTACCAAAAAAGCACACTGCCACTACCCCACAACCTATCGATTCCAACGATGTGGGTTCGTAGTCGAATTCGGAAACAACAAACCAAAATCTCAAACTTGCAAAATGGTCATGGGTGACCAGCATTAAGCTGATGTCTCTTGAGTTGTGCAGTCACACACTAACCTTTCTTTTTTAGGCATATCAAGATGAATTAACCTTCTACGGTGTAGGCAGCTGAGAAGTGTCAACTACCCTCACAAGTCTCAGTACTCAATTTCCCTCAGATCTCTATCCGCTCTCTACATCCTAACTTCTAATCTTCCTCCACTTCTCTCGACCAATATTCCTACATCATCTTTAGTTTCTACCATCTCTTCAGCTCTAGGGAGCGATCTGAGATGAGAAAGCAGCATCCTGGGTCTCCTGAAACCGCTCTCCAAACTATACATTTGAGCTTTCAATGCTTGAACCCTCCATCAAGTTTGTCAACAAGCTTTACTATCCAAAACTCTACAACCGTGTTCAGATAGCCATTTATGTCTAGCTAGTACAAACTTCAAACATGAAGAGAGACATTGTCTGACGTGGCATCCATCGAGCCCAACTCAGCGGTGGACATAGATAGACTACATTGCTACCAGTCATCTCTGGAGAGGGTTGGTGGAAGACCTCCGCTCCTTGAGGAACACATGTCTAGACAGCGACCGCGTGTTGGTTTGAGTATGTGTATGTTTGCATCTTAATGGACGTAGGAGAAGGCAACAACAAGACCATAGCGAGTGCAGCTCGAGAATGACAGCATTAAGTCGGCTTTCAATGAGAAATTGATTAAGCAGTTATCAGGACAGAACATTATCACTCATCCGGAAGAAGCTTGGTGCCATCTTCAGTCTGCTGTAAAAACAGAGTTGAAGAAAGTAGATGACTCTCAGAGAGTGGTTGAAAAGAGCCAGCGTGTCTTAAAGAAGTCCCGTTTACCGATCAATGTCTTTTGAATTCCAATCACGTGGGTATCTGTCACACGATCAAGAATGGATTGATTTCGTCATTGTATCTTATTCCAGTGCTGGAAATGTATACGTAACTGAATTTAAATTCAGATTTAGCTGTCAATTTGCGAAAAAAGTGTAGGAAAACTACTGACTACTTGAACCTGTAGGGAAGATTTACTTTACGCTTCTGTAAGCACTGGCGAACAATGACTTCTTGTTTGTTCTACATGAAATTTTGTGAATTCGCTGCAATGTTCAGGCAATATGTTGACTTCTGCAAGTTGTTCATTTTAAGAGTCATACAAAGACTACTAGACGTTTTGATCATAAATGACAGTTTGATACCACAATGGGCTGATGATTGTTGATACATCCCAAAATACCCTGATATAGTTGAAGTGACAAACGGTATGACTGAAAATACTGTCAAATATGGTTTAGAACCTAAGCCAGTAACGTTTATGTTGCCTTTTTCAGTCTAAACTTCGATTCATACAGCCAAAAGTGAGAGCGTTATGTATGTATACGATGTGATTTGGTATCTGGCATAGAATATTGCTGTTAGTTCTTTTGTATTATTCTTCCTCTTTTATTCTCATAGTTTTATTGAATTTTGTGTTTCGAGTTTTGGTGTCAACATCACTGTAATTTTGTGGTTAAAATAAAAAAGAATGCCAGTTGTCACAAGTTTGTAGACATTTCAAGTGAAGTCTTTTCAAAGTATGTAGTTTGAGGTGAGACTGATATAATTAAGATTCGGAGATGAAATTTTACGGGCACTTCATTCTGAAACAAAAATCTTGAGTTCAAATAATATAGTCAATTCGATAAAAACTACATATATGGATCTCATCCGCCTGTTTTATGCTTACCGCCTTCTAAGAATCTTGCAAACACTTGCTGTTGTTCTCTCATTTGGCTCAGCTAGTTGACCAGTTTTTAGTTGATTCGAACAGTTCGACTCGACGATTTGATTCTATCTGAAGTACGGAAAAACCAGCTGTTCGGTGTTGAGATAACTTAATTCTGGCAGCCATGCACTATCGATTGGCGTAAATGGTATGCAAATATAATTCAAGACTGTGGTAATATAGATAATTGTTACCGAATATTCTCTACGTGTTCCTATGTTGGTTACTTTTAGTGCGACGAGGTATCGCTGGAATTAATTCGTGGGCTAGATTTATCTGTTTGTGACTTTTGACTACCGGATTTAGTTTAAATTTTAGGACAGGAGATATTTCGAAAAGTCAGCACATATTTTTGCAAAGATTTAAGGAATCTCCGAGGAGCCTAGTTACACGTTGACTGTTGAGATTTTATACATCTGATTATGAATGTACACGAGTGAATCCTGTCATGCTTAGACAGATAATGATTAGAAAGAATCTGAGTTGAGTGTAAGTGAAGATAGTAGCCGATGTTATTGAATGATGGTTGCACTTCATCATGGACTGAGAAAAGTTGAAAAATGTGAGCTACTGGATTACAGCCGCTTACTTGAATTCTAACTCTCTCGCTACAAGCCTTGACAATCCTGCGTTCTGTCCCGAATGAGGTTGTAGTGGAAACAACTTTAAGGTCCGAAACTAGTTCAGATCAGCAAACCAGCGGTTCCAGGTTTTCAAAACGTTTTGGGTCGGTGTCGATTCAAGGTGGGAAATACTTTGAAAAAATTACTCCATGTTAACCAGACCTCTAGAATCGGGTACCATTTATTTTGTTCGGAAGTTTTTAATAGTAGGCTATGCCATGTAATTATAATGCTATACACATTTGTTTGATATATATATATATATATATATATATATATATATATATATATATATATATATATACGAAAAGCATTTCCAACAAACTACAGACACACATCATCAACAGCTGACGCCTACGCTCACTCCATACTGAAGATCATATGGCCAGAATATTAAGAATAAGCAACAAGGAATTTGAGCTGGCAACTAACCAACCAAGAATCCATCGCCCAACAAATATGCAAAAGAAAGTGGAGATGGATTGGATTGGACATACACTGAGAAGACCGTTTGCAGACATCACGTGCCAGGCCATTCACTCGAGTGGAACCCGCATGGGAAACGACGAGTTGGGTGTGCTAGGGTGACATGGATGAGACCATGTGAGGAAGAGACGAAAGCTTCTGGATAGTTGTGGAGCCAGGTTGAAAAGACTGGAGAGAACAGAGTGCAGTGGAGACGTGCTATTGAAGCCCTATGTTCCACTAAGAACCCAAGGGACAAATAAGTAAATAATACTATATATAGCTAGTTAGTTAGTGCAATAAAAGAACTATTTTGAGTGTTTTGGCTGTTTGAGTGATGGTTAGTTTATTTTCAGCCATTTGATGCGACGAAAAATTCTAGGGAAAACACAATGAAATTTAATGAAGAACAACTATTTAGAATTTCACCTAAATATTCCGCCAAATTCTTGTTCAACATTGTTTTATGTCTGTCGAATATATAACGCTTCAGAAGCTAAAAATGTTCAACAACTGGTTACAGAAAGCAAAAGCATTGTCCAAGCAAATCGGGAAATGTGCTTTCTTGTTCATCACTTCAAAAGATAACTTCTGCTATCCAGTAATTTGTTTCATTTTATTAACTTTGTTGATAAAATATTAATCATCATTTTGAAATCACCCTTGTGGAATTGAATTCTGAGCAATTTTATGGTTTGTTTTAGATAACATTAAGCAGATGTCTACACTAAATAGAGCCTAGTTGTATGGACATAAGCATTCGTAATAGTAATAATTTTCAAGTACGGCCGATTGCCTGATTAATGCATCAGAAAGTATTTGATATTGATGGTGTGCATGAACAGGTGAGCAACACTAGCCTTGATTTTTATATTTGCGAGCATTGATTAACAAGATGTATCTGAAAGCTAAATACCCTTATAAATGTCAACATTCACTTGAAGTAAGTGCTTCTTGATTATTAAATAATTAAGAACATATTGAGAACTTGTTCTAGCTCAAACTGCATAATCCGTATGCTCAACGCACATTAGATTTTAGTCACTACTCGTTTTTGAATTAGAAATCGTGTGGTCCAAACCGTAGGGTGTGGTCTTTGTTTCAAGGAAATACTCACAAGATGTACTTAAAAACTCAAGAAGAACAGCTGAAGTCACATGTATATGGATGTGGGTTTTAGCAATGAAATTCATGTGAACACCAACATCATGGATAGTGAACTAGGAAGATGCTGATACAGTGTTAAGATCAGTCTTATACTTATCAGGGTTAAATGTGTAGGCTGTGTTCTATCAAGCAAATCTATTACAAATAATGTTATTTCAAGTGTATCTAGATTCCTGTTTAGTCTGGGTGTACGTTTTTAAAGCCATTTCACGCTATATGTTCTAAACACTCAGTGGATGGAAAAGCTTCACTGGTCTTCGGCAGAAGTATGATGAGTTACTTTCTGTAAATATCTATATTAACATAGCAATTCTATCTCAGTGTCTTCGTCCTTTTGAATGGAATACATCGTTCCACCAGGCCTGTACACCCTCAAATAGGTAGATAATTCGCTTTGTGATTAAGAGTCATCGAGAACAGTCTGTCGATAAATTGGTTATTATCATCTGGCTAAATCAGTGTGTACAAATGTAAATAGTCAGAATAAAATATTCTGATAGCTCGTTTGTAATGAAACCCACTTAGCCTCCATTAATGCGAACTAAAGTTATAAAATCTTAAGAATAGGTTTCTAAGCTGTTGTGATTTAGGATTAGAGTAATTGTTGATGTACGCAAAACTAACTCCGTAGTAGCTTCTGCGTTCTCTTCATTTCCGAATCTCTTAGCTTTTTGTTGTATGCGAAGCTGTCATTGAGACCAGCCTTTTATTTTTCGTAATTTCAGTAGTCATTCTTCCCCTATCCTTCTTTGTCTGATGCAAAATCAAGAAAATGAAGGAAGTGAAGTTTTTTTGAACCAACATGCCCCTTCTTTGTACTCAATTCCAATGGCCTCTTCTTGATAGCATAATACTGAATAAAAACAGCTCACATGAATAGTTGATTTTCAGAACTTTCTGACGCTGACAATTGACTAATCTTGATAGTTAATGCTTTTTTTCATGCAAGGCTTCTAGAATATTGCATAGACAACAACGGTAGACGTGGAAATTTGTGAAGAGAATCGTGTGCATCAGTATATGCATAAAAGGCTTTGAAAAAACAAACTTTTGCAATTTATATTGTCTTATTCAGAAGAGTATAAAAATTAATGTAAGTATAGAATTTGAACCCTGTGGTAGAATGTAATTATAGGTTAGATTAGTCTACTTGATGTGTCACAGTGATGTAGTATTATTTACTAGATGATGCTTCGAGCAGAATTTATTGCTCATAATCATATCAAGGTGATATGATATGTTGATGTTGTTATGAGTAGTAACTCCTACTTGAAAAGTCATTTAGTAACTAATACTAAATCACTATATGCCATATCAAGTAAACTAATATAATACAAAAGTATAAACATTGTTGTCAGCTATAAAGTATTAGATCCAAGATGGGATATATTATACTGACATGTAGACTCAATTGAGGTATTTAAGCTACAAAATTTGATACTCAGGAAGTTTGTAAGGTTTAAACGCCAGTTCAACCCTTTTCCCGGATGATAAGCGTAAGAAGTTTCCAGATAGAGGTGAAGAGTTGCTTGTAGGCTAAGAATGCACAAGTTGATGTGTCAAGACGAAGAAAAACCTAAATTTAATACCTGATAAATGACATAAAACATGACTGAATAGTGCAATCTTCATTGTAGATACGCTTCGCAGTGGTGAGCCAATAAGTACAAGACTTAGGTAAAGAGCTTTGTGCTATTTGCAGCATATAACATTAAAATAAAGTAATCTGCAGTGTCATTTTATTTAGCTTAGTGGCCAAGTCTTATTCTTGAAGAGAAGTGGAGAAGTCACTATCTTTAGTGCTAACAAAATCAAATTGAATTACTGAGTGATTTACACATTGAAATTGTTGAGTTAAAATGCTGTGTAGATGAGTACAACTTTCATTCGCTGACTGTATAACTGATATATGGTAGGGCAAATATACTAATAATTGCGGCAGCCGTTATTTACCTGTTCAGATTGTTCGGTCCTTTTTTCAACACGGGGATGTTTCGGCCTTTTGATAAAGTTATTTTTATACTTCTTCACACTGTGAAGAGGATAAGATAATACAGAATCTGCATTTTGTTATTTTAAGCATTTTCTAGTCCTTTTATAAGACATTGCGTTAAGCATCTGATGAAAGACTTTAACAGAGTAAAATGATACTTGATGAATTTAGTAGCTCGAATTTAAATGGAGTTATTTTATTTCCCTTAATCTTGAATGTCTGTCACACTGGAAGGTGAATTTCATCCACAGAGTGAGTTACCTAGTTATTTATTCAACGTCGTTTCGTGATAAAGGACTGTCATAAGACTCCTGTATCCGCTGAGTGCTGGTAACAATTATCGTAGTGTAAAAGACCATGATAAGAAAACTGAAGAATATAGTTGTTTATTCACAGCTTAGAATCTTTACGCTAATTCGTCAGCACTCAATTTCAAATAGTTTAAAATTCATTGATTTCAGAATGGTGAGCGTTATAATAACAACATAATTACTAGTTGACTTTTTTAAGAAAATAGATAATTATCTCTGTTTTTAAATAGAGGGAGGATAACTATTTTGACAAAATATCAGGAATCCATTTATCATCAATCGCTTACAAACTAATGCAATTTTAGCACCAAGCTATACAAAATTCCTGCATATCTTAATCAATTTGATGAAAAATTATCGGCTTGAAGAAAAGATAGCATTGAAATTACGTAAGGGAGGACTCTTGGAGTGAGTAAGTAAATATACAAGAACTAATGGTAAGTTTGTCAATGTATAGAAAGATTAGATGAAGATATTCTACAGAGGGAGTTTGATAAGAGGGGGAGACATATGTACTCTTGGGGTGGGATGCATATTCATCTCAACAATTTTTGTTCCGTAAGTTCCAAGAAAGAGCTGGCGAAAACACAATTTTCATTCTTTGTTCAAAAGCATCAGTGGAAGAGGAAATGATGATTGTTGAAAATGGTCTGCGTGATAATGGATATTCACGGTAATTCATAAAAAAGTTCAAGAAAATACCAGCTAAAAATGTAACGTGCAGCAGTCGAAGAGAAACTTTTTTTCCTAAATTTTGGTTCCAAAGGCTATGACTTTTCCGGGAGAATTAATTACAGGATAAATTCTGCCTTAAAAAGGACCTATCTTACTTCTAGGCTAGTCACAGTTTACCAAACTAATTTCAATTGTGATAGTCAAAAAATTACAAATCCCCTCTTCGTGATACATCCAAATGCATATACCAATTCACGTGTACATGCCAAAGCAGACACACTGGATGAACAGAAACAAAGGTTTGTGACAGCATGTCTGAGTACATTCCAAGGAATCCGCTACTAAAAGGTGGATAAGTTTCAACAGCGCTTTAATTGTCACCATTGATAGTCGACACTATGTCCAGAAATTGACTAAAATAATCAACAGGTGGATTTGAATTCGTTGCGTTTCTCTGAATTGATTATTTATTATTATTTGTCCCTTGGGTTCTTAGTGGAACATAGGGCTTCAATAGCACGTCTCCACTGCACTCTGTTCTCTCCAGTCTTTTCAACCTGGCTCCACAACTATCCAGAAGCTTTCGTCTCTTCCTCACATGGTCTCATCCATGTCACCCTAGCACACCCAACTCGTCGTTTCCCATGCGGGTTCCACTCGAGTGAATGGCCTGGCACGTGATGTCTGCAAACGGTCTTCTCAGTGTATGTCCAATCCAATCCATCTCCACTTTCTTTTGCATATTTGTTGGGCGATGGATTCTTGGTTGGTTAGTTGCCAGCTCAAATTCCTTGTTGCTTATTCTTAATATTCTGGCCATATGATCTTCAGTATGGAGTGAGCGTAGGCGTCAGCCGTTGATGATGTGTGTCTGTAGTTTGTTGGAAATGCTTTTCGTAACGCATCAAGTCTCTCAATCATCTATCACATAGAAGCACTGACTTGACTGAATTAGTGTTGAAAATCCGGGTCTTAATCTTTTAGCTGAGTGGAGTGCGGTAGATCTCCACACTGGTTAATGAAAGGTTAATGAAAGCCTGTCTTGCCTTTCCGATCCTGGCTGTCTTTGACATCGTTATCTGTCCCGCCTGTAGTTGAGACGATGTTGCCTAGGTAGGTGAAAGACACTACTTCCTTTAGGTTTCTCCAGTTCATGGTGATTAGTGCTTGTTATTGTTGGTTGAGTATCTTCATCATCTCCGTCTTCTCTACGTTCACCTGAAGGAAGTCCTGTTTTCACTGCTCTACCTCTTCTGTCAACTTGTTGGTTTTTGCCTGTACATCTTCGAGTTTGTGAGACAAGACATTAGACATAAATCATTATCGGTGGCGAAATCCAAACCTTCTAGGGTATTTTCATCTGTCTAGTCAGCGTACGCCCCTCCTCTCGCTCCTCACAATTTGTGGAATGATCCAGTTGACCACAATCAAGAAGATCATCAGTGATAGTAGGCGGCAACCTTGTCTTACTCCTGTCTTCACTTCAAACGCATCACTGAGCTTTCCACTGTGAATCACTCTGCATCTAGCGTCATACAGCATATAGCTGTTGAATTAGGTCGATATCGGTTTGTGGCACTGAAACTGTAGTGTTGAAGCAACTGCCAAATTACTTCTTGATTGACGCTGTTGAAGCCCTCTTCAAAGTCGATGAAGTTGAGGTAGAGATCCAGTTGACTGCCATTCTATGCTCTGTTCTGTGATGATGTGTAGCGTTTCGTTGCAATTTGATCCTCACATGATTTGTTTCTTCTGAAGCCAGCCAGCCAGCCAGCCAGCCAGCCAGCCAGCCAGCCAGCCAGCCAGCCAGCCAGCCAGCCAGCCAGCCAGCCAGCCAGCCAGCCAGCCAGCCAGCCAGCCAGCCAGCCAGTTCCGGTCGTGACTTCGAATCCAGAGCATTTTCTCTTCTCTCCAGGATGATGTGGCTTAATATTTTGCTTGAGGTAGACTGGAGAGGAGCATGAATCCATGCCAGTTCTTGAAAAGACTTAAATCACCCTTCTTTGGGCGCTTGACAAGGTAGCCCTTCTTCCAATTGATGAGCAGGTACCTTTCCTTCCTTCCAAACCTTCTGTAACAGTGGTGTGAGCATGTCCACTGCTGATGTCTCTGCGTCTGTTTTCAGTGCTTCTGGAGGAATTCCATCTGGTCCTACTGCTTTCCTGGCTTTCAGTGACTTTATGGAATTCAAGACTTTGACTTTTGTTAGACGGCTTGTGTTCCGTGGCTGAGCTGCTGGTGGTATTTCTGGACGAGTTGCAGGTGGTGGTGGTGGTCGACTCGAGAGTTTTTTGAAGTGGTCAGCCCATCGTTTACTTTGTTTCTCCTCTCTGGTGATAACTAAGTTTCCTTCACTATCTTCCATTGGTTTCACCTGTGCTGTGTTGATTTCTCCCCTCCCAGATAGAGTAAGTAACCTGGTTATTTGATATAATGTTGTCAGGTCTCTCCTACCTGCAGCCTGTTCTACTTCACTTGCCAGTGTGTCACAGAGGTGTGTTTTGTCTTTGCGCGCACTCTTCTTCACTTCTTTATCCAGTGTAGTGTTCTATAGGTTGTATTCAGTTCCTCTTTTCGTTTTTCATCCTTGTACTGCACTGTACTGCACTGCACTGCACTGCACTGCAGTGGTTCATATTCTGCTTCACCATCCTCCTCTCCCTACTCAATCAGCTTGCATATGTTCGTGGAGATCCATTCCTTATCTCGCGTCTTCTTCTTCCTTCCTCATACATTTATGCAGGTTTCTTTGCACACCACATCTATTTCAAAGAGTTCCAGTGTTCTTTCATGCAGGTTTCCTCAGTGATGTTCCTTAATATCTCCCATTTTTTCCTGATGGCTGACTGACGTGAAGATGTCCTTTGTAGTTTCGTCCTTCAGTTTCTGTTCTGGGTATTCAACTAGAACTGTGGTCTATCACCAACTTCTGTGAAGGCTTTCAACTTGATTTTGAAGGTGGGTTCCTTGCACTAGATAATGAGTGAGTGGTGTGAACCTACATCTGCTCTTCTTCTTGATCTGATCTTGTTTGTGTCCAGTAGGTTGGCTGCGTCTCCGCTTCCTTCACATTGAGATGAAGTCGATCTGATTTTTCGTGCGTCCTGGTGTCTGGTGAAATCCATGTCTCTGCCATGTGAATATCTTTGTGTTTGTACACACTGCCTCACCCTCAATCACGAAGTCGTTGAGTGCGCAGAAATCTGCAAACAGTTCTGCATTCTCATTCATTTCACCGAGTGTTTCTCTACCCATGATCAGTTCTCTTCTTGTGTTGTCCACTTCCAGTTTGGCATTTGTGTCACCCCACTCATTAGAATTTTGATGCTGCCCACAGGATTGGGGTCTTGTCGTGTACTGGTTGCAGTTGTCTGTAGAATTCCTCCTTCTTCTCTTGATCTGCATTATTTGTGGGTGCATGGCGCAGCATTGTATGATTGTTACTTTCCTTCCTTCTGAGTTGAATCCATCTTGCTGTCATGATCCTGATCCTGCAGGTGGAGATTGGTTCCCACTGCATCAGAGAGAGCCTTCGATGCTGTTTGAGGCTTTCTGATAGCCACTCCGAGACTCAGTGTGCTGTGCTTGTGGTTTTCGTCTGGGTGATAATATTGGAGTAGATTATTGACTCCTCTCCAGAGTCGACTTCCATTCCACCTGCTTTCACAGATTTCTCGCACTTCTGTGATATACCTTCTCATCTCTTTAGCGATCTGGGAAGCCTTGCCTGCCAGCTTCAATCATTGTGCTGACATTCCATGTCGCCATTCTTTCATTTTCATCTAGAGAGTGAAGACATATCGGCTAACTGTCTTCGCGAAGGCTTTCAGCAACTGGTGTCATTTCGTCTCGCCGATTCCAGCGAGGAATAAATTAAATTAAGTTTTTAATATATTGTTTATGCTTTGAAGTTTCTTTCGCGATTGGATTTGTTTACCGGGGTAGGGTTGCTAGCCGTATTCCCAACCTTCCGTGTTTATCCGGGCTTAGGACCGGCTAGTAACTGGTGAACTAGTTAACTAGGCTAGGTTGTTCCTCTGATTTATTGGACATTAGAAGATTGACACCGAAGTTGTGTATTCATGAGGAAACAGTTATGACTATTCTGTGCCTATCATAGTTAAATCTTTTGTGTTATTGATAATCATCATATTTCTTATGTATCATTATCGATCCATACACCTCTACTATCATTCCATTTCACACGACCTAACTGTCGAAATTCTACTCAACTTTCCTAACTAGCATGAATCCTTTGACATTTTTGCATGTATTTTATGTAACTTTTCTTCCACCCCCTCTCCCGTCTCGCTCCAATCTTTTACTAGAACGTTCGTCCAATCTTCTGTATATTGATAAACTTCCTACTAGTTCTTGTATATCCATTCACTCAATCCACGTGTCTTTAATCCACGTCATATCGTTGTTATCTGGAATTCAAGCCGACAATTTTCCAACAAACTGATTTAAGTATCCAATTGAGCATGTAAATTGATGTTAAGATTGTATTAAGTTGTAAGCAGTTGATGAGAAACCCCGAAATAAAATGGGTCCATGGTATTCTGCCGAAGCTGTTGTTATCGGTCTATTTAAATTGTTAAGGGAAAGAATTGTATGAAGGGGATGAAAATGGATTTCGAAATGTCTGTCTCAACTTATCTTTGATTCTAAACATATAAGATAATAAATTTGTATTACAATATCATTTATCGATCAAAATTAGCACAAATATAACGCAAGAGTGGGGAAGAAGTGCAGTTATAGGGTAGTAGCCAAACGGTGGCATATTTAAGGTGGACTTCGGATCTGCTTTGTTTGTCTCGTAATAACTGAAAGTCAAAATATGTAGCTGATCTAAAATATCTCTAAAAATCCAGGATTTATTTTCTTACTACCACTGCTATGGTTCTCTTTTTTTTTTTCGGCATCATTTTTGTAGGTATTAGTTGATTACTGTTTACCGAACAACAAGAAATTATTGGAATGACCTCAGCTGAAGCGGAATCTGTAACACTTGTTACTAAAATTTGTCCAGCTGAAGCCAAGGTAAAAGGACATTAAAACTATCAACCACATTAACCTTCAAATACATTACTGTATAGTACTTATTAGTGATATGCTTCCAGATGGATATCTCGAAGTTCTAATGAGAAGCTGTGACCTGTGGGATCAATCAGTCGGTAGTGAAGCGGATGCCAACTGAAGACCTAGGATGATAGTTATGCTGTGTTGTGAATGGAGAGAGGTAGGAAATTGTAAACCACGGAACTCCGACCCAGTGGTTGAATAGTTAACGCGTTTTTCGTGAAATCTGAAGGTCATGAGTTCGATAACTTTCTGGTGGGGCCGTGGGTAGGTATTGCTGAGAGTCACTTACTATGACGAAACACCTGTCCAACACTCAGGTTCTCAACGGTTTTCCGACTGATGTGAGTCCGTGATGAATACTACCTTAAAAGTAAAAAGGACAGCTATCAGTACTTCGTAAGCTACAAATACTGTAAAATCCATGTGGACGAAAATGAACTAAACCAGCGAATAGCAATCTAAAACCAACGACGTGCCAAATGACGCTGAATTTCTAATCAGAATGCCTGAATGTTATGAAACAAAATGTCGTCTATGATTTTCGTTCATGTTTTGCGTTCATAATCCTCTAATCTTAATCTCAACTTTAAACTATCTCTAACCTAAACTTTCACCACGATCACCTTTACCTAAAAACTAAACACTTGTCTGTTCAAACATTCTCCCACCTTTTTAATTTCTTTCCATTGTTCAGCAAAGTCATTTGGTAAGTCATTAGTTTTAGGTCTCTATTCTTCTGCTTCATCAAATAGATGCACATGAAAATGGTTGGAGTTCTGATCAAATAATTTTGATGTGATATGAACTTTCTGTTATCTGGTGGTCTGATTAATGCTGCTCTCATAACAGTTCTTATTGGCTAAATTTCGTCTACTTGAAGTTCATTCTTCTTCTTAGTCCACCACGCTGGAATCTAGCTCCATTATTTACATTATTTCACGAGTTTCAAAATTTACGTATTGCAATACTTATGCAATACAAAAGTATCAAATACCTCCTGGGTGTAACCTTTGATTATTTCTGTAAAGTTTACCGTCTTTTGAATATGAAATAAATAATGTCGATGACTTTAAACCTGCTGATTGGTTTTCTTCCAGTATAGTATGTACAATTTCTCAGATTACTTAATCTAGATCTACTACCATTTTATTTGTTGCGTTGGGTTAAATTCGTTCAAGTCATTAGAGTGCAAATTTTCCCTTGTTCATTTTGAAAGTCCCAATCTCTGTCGTAAGATGATACTGCTATTCCTGGTAAATTATTGTATTGATTGGTCACTGGAGAGCAGTTAATTTCATGCCTTTTAGTCCTAAGTGGTGACCGAATTCGATCTATCACTTTGCAATGTGGTCATTGAGCTAGTGGATTTATCATCGTGGTGGACTTCGACTGATTTTAGTTGGTTGGTAGTCAAACCTTACCTCTGAGCTCGACGGATAAGTTGGGTGTTCTCTGAGCCTTCATATTTTGTCGTGGATGTTTCAGCATCAGGCTTGGTGATATCTTCGGCACTTCATAAAGAAGTGAAGGATATTTGAGTTTTAAACGAATGTTTAGACAGTGTTTTCATTGACCTTAGGTGTTAATCAGTTGCAAGTTGGGGAAGAGGTTTTTATCACATCCTGACTTCTTTGACTTTAAATTTCCTTCGGTCACGTTGATAGATAATCTTTGTTAAAGTGAAATTGTACTGTTTGCTGTTGTCGTGCTATGCATTATTGTTGATTTGTTTGGTCAATTTGTCCTTGGTTGCTGGATGACTGTTTTCTTCCTAAGTAGATTGTAGAGTGGGTCTATATCCGCATGTCGGTTGGTTGACTTTTCGTTGGAATGTCATGCTTCTAGATATTCTCTTTCAGCTTCTAAACCTGCTCTTTGAAGGATTTCCACATTCTCCCATTCAAATCTGTGATCATGATTGTCTGCATGCTTTGAAACCATGGAGGCCGCGATATGTCGCTTCACTGTATAAATGTATTAGGTAGCTGACGAGAAAGCTCGAAATAAAATAGATCCTTATTATTCCACTGGAATTGTTGTTCTCGTTCTATTTAAATTTATTCAGGGAAAGAATTGTGTGAAATCTCTTTGTTTGATCACGTTGTTTAAAGGTTACTACCATGTCCTCATAAGTTTTACAGCAGATAAACCTGGAATATATTGAGTTTTCTTATTCTTCGATTTAACCAAGATATTTATTTTCATTCGTACCTTTTTAATAGATTGATAAGGTAATCTTTTGGTTTATTGAGTTACTGGTAAGTAACCTTTACTTTTGCATTGAAAGTTTATCTGAGATGTGCATGGAGCCGAAAACTTGCTCCTGTGGTAGTCCAGATGAAGGAACTAGTGGTTTCTGATTTTTAGTGATCAGAGGCAACAACAGTAATGATAATTCATTGACTGTCTTACATTGTCAAGTTATTATCTTACTACTTTTCATCGTCTTACATTCATATGGTTTTGTCCGGTGGTTTTATTTTGCACTGGCAGCGTGAGCTTGGTTACACTGAATCTTTTGTTCAAGAAATTCTATTTTAATCCGTTCGGGTAATGGGTGAGTATTTGATTGATTTGATAACTACATTTTTATCAAATTACATCAGCTGTAAAACCATTGTAAGCTCAAAACACTGGCTAGCATAACGTTCATAGCTTTTTACTTATTAAGGGTACACTCTCTTGATTCCACTTGAGGTTCAGCCTAAAACTATCATTTTTTTCTAGTTGGTTGTGTAACCAGTTGTCTCTTGCACCGGGCTTTAATGCATCCGAGTTCTTTTAGGTTCTGAAACAGCTTGACCATCTTGCCCTATAATCTTTACCGTGAGCTTTGATTCCAGTCTCTTACGAAACTGAGGATGCAGTGTTGAAAAATCGTCACTTAGGACAAAACAGTTGTCCAGGTTTTCACATCAGTCTGATTTCACTTTGTAATAGAGATCCTTGAAATAACTTTATTATTTTTGTGGTTTACTTTCTATCCAACAGTTCTTCATACATCATTGTGATTCAGCTACACACTATTTAAACCTTACAATGAGAATGAGAGAATCAAATTGAAGTGAACCAGTTTTAATTTCGTTAGAACGTTGATTCACCCAATTTCTTGAAATTATATTTATGCCAAAATATTGTGATAGGTTCTAGGAGAGAACTGATCGTTTATTTTAGTGTGAATGACGCTTATTTATATCATTGCTGCTATTTTCCCTATTTTCAGTTTCCTGTTCATTGATCAACACTTAACAGCCGTTTAGCTTATTTATACACACTTAATCTCAGTAATATGCAATTAGTTTTATTGTCCAATGTTTTCCCCAATGTTTTTTAATTTTCTATTTTGAAAAACTCATGGTTCATGTCACTACTTGTCAGATTTTAGAAAAAGAGACTTTTATTTACTATTGAAGTCGTTAGATTTTACTTATTTATTCTAGGAGTGAGTGTATTGAGTGCTTACATCTTTTATATCCATAACACTCAGAAGCTAAATTCACTTCACGGAGAAAAACTGAGCTCCATTTAACTTTTATCACACTAGTTGTGGTCTGCCTAAAATGTTGTGCTATATTTTTGAGGAAGCAGGAGGTACCTGTTATCAAGGATTTCCAAGATGAAATGAACTGAATTGCAAGTAATCTCGAATAATCTTTCTATTATTACTATTGTGAAATAAAGGTGCTCGTGGGTTACGCGATGATTATTGGTTATTACCGAGTATCCTTGTGGTCATTACAGACGTTTTTCTAAAGATCTTACTAGATGTTGATGTAATCAAGAAGAAAATTAGCATATCATTGTTTGAACTACCTAAGAAGCAAAAGCTGGTGCGTAGTTACTACGTAACTGATTGTTAGGGACTTTCGATTTAATTTGGCGTCACTCAGGAGAAAACTATGGGAAACTATGGACCTGGACACTGTGTTTATTGGCTTCAAATACCAAGGTGTCTAGACAGCCTAAATTATTCACTGAATGCTCTTAGTCTCTTTTATACGGAATAGAAATGCTTGGCAATTTTTCATACACATGCCTCGAGAAAAGTTCCGAATGGGTTGTGTATGCTTTCAATTCTATACAAAAAAAGTGCGTGAAACGTGCAGGATTTATTTTCAGATCCTTCTAAACTGCTTTTGGTTAATTTATCATCAATATCTACTCAGTATTTCGGTCTGCTTTATGCTTTGGTGAACGGAACAAGTTTCTAAACCTAATATTTTCTCTTACAACTGTATTTTATATATATATATATATATATATATATATATATATATATATATATATATATATATATATATATATATTATTGTACACTGTTAGAAATACTAGGGATTATAAGTCCATTAGGAGTTTTCCAGTGCATAACTTCGTATTTTGTACCAGTTGCTTCCATTTTCACTATAGTTTGAGCGAATTACGCTTACCTGTTTCCAGATCAGATGAGCGTAACTGACCGATAGACCTCTTTCCAGGTAGCGCATACACATGAAAACGGCGTACACAACAGGGTATAAACTCCCGCTAATGAAGAAGCCTCCAAATTTCAGGGTATCTGCCTGCACCTACTTGTCAGGTACGGCAGCGAGTGCCTGACCTGGGTTATCCCGCCAAGACCTTCAGTATTTCACATTCATCACTCAGCTAATACCGACCCTCATCCCACCATGGTTAGACAGTGGCACCCAAGTATTTCAGCCCTTACTGTCTGAGGGGTTAGCATACATGTGAATAGTTTCAGGAGTTAATCTGTGACAGCTTCTGAAGATCAATTCCGAAGCCAGGAAGGATGATACAAGTTGCGTCGCTTTGAGTGTCCGATGGAGTCCAGAGTAGACGTGCCACACGTACTAGAGACCATAATCAACCTCGCCAGCCGACTCAGTCCTACCAGCATGTCATTCGGGGGAGACAACAGGCATATAACCTACAGCCTTCATCATATGTTGCATGCATCATGAGACTCTTACTATTGTATCTTTCATGACATATAAAGTAGCTTATTGACGTAGGAAGCGCCCTGAGCTTATGGGTTAGGTACCTGTACTGTACTTCTGATTAACCTCACCATAACCCACGCTCAAGTGACTTTCTTCACTTGGAAACCCTAGCGCTGGAAGGAAAGGTCCGATGATGAATTGGTTTGCAGGTTGGTATTTGCTTTACAGCAGGAACCATGATCAGATCCACTGTCGTGCATCTAGACTTCTTCCTCTCGTGAACACCCGAGTTATGGAGTATGGCTTAAATGTGCACTGTCGATCAGGTATTTGAACGGTGAATCGAGATATGATGGCCATCAGAATCGTTCATCAAGCCGGCTATGCAACTTAAGGCGGTTAAATATGTGCCATTGTCTAAGAACTTGGTCAGCAGCTCATTAATTAAATGATGAGGCATTAAGATAACTTACGAGATTCGTAGTTGCTATAACACTGTATAGTCATGTGTTGCTGACTGTTAAACTAGGTAGAATTTAAACTTTGTACCGGCTGGAGGTATCAGTCAACTAAGATGCTTTGTTTTCATGAATATAGGAGTAAAACCTAGGCACTGTGGTCGATTGTGATTTTTTTAAAGTCTGTTTATTAGAAAAATCACACAGTGAAACAGTAGCATTTACTGGATAACGTTGCGGACACTATTTATTGTCTATATTCATATCAGGTAATTACACAACTTCGAGACAGACTTAATATAATCCTAATTTTCTCTTCTCTGTGATGAAAAGAGTAGAGTAGTGGAATTTTCCATATATCTGGGGCAGATGCAGAATCATTTCGATTGCATGTATTTGGTGTTGATTCAAAAGACAAAGATTCGGATCAACACCAAGCACGTGCAGTCGAAATGATTCTGCACCTGTCCCAGATATATGAAAGATTCTACTACCCTTGTCATCACAGAGGACAGAAAATTAGGAATATATACTGTCTCGAAGTTGTGGAGTTACCTGATATGAATATGGATAATAAATAAATTATGTCCAAAACGTTATTCAATAAGTGATACTGTTTCACTGAGTGATATTTCTGATAAACAGACTAAAAACGAATGCTTTATTTTCCTACTCACGGGAATTTCCTCAATATTATTTATACGTTAGATTTACTTAAAATGTATACAACTTTTGCTGCTGCTGCTCAAATTGTTTTTGCTTGTTGTTTAGAAATTTGGATACAGGAAAGTTTTGTACAATCTAATGACTACTGAGAACAAAGAGTACAGAACACTTATTTTCTCTAGTTGTCTTTGCCAGAAGTAGTTACCTATAATAGATCTTTAGAACTAAATTTGCAGCAGCACCCGTCCTTGTCTGTTTGTTACGGTTTGCATTGCCATTTCACTGAGAGGTAATGTTCAACTTTTCAAGGTAGAAAACGCAGTTATGAAATATAAATTTCTTATTACTTAGACTTGTGACCATATGTTTCAGAATTTCTCTGTTTGGCTTTCATCATCAAGTCACATTCGACTTGGTATGTTTAGATATTAGAGGGTGGGCACAATTCATTTCACAGATATGACAATTATTTCACCAAATGCAGCTGTTAATGCAATCTGGTACCAATCAAGTGGTAGTAAATCACAGAAAAATACTAAATATGACCTTCAGATGAAACCGAGATTTAAATACTTATTGTTAAAATACTCATGCCCCTTAGAATCCCTATTTTATGATTTCAGTTTGAGCAAATCCCAGTTAATGAGGGTGAATTTCATAAAGCTAGAATAGTTTGTTTATTCATACCATTGGTTCCCACATAACCCACCATGTTCTGCGTTCACTAGTATATGAGGTTCGACTAACACTCAAGTTTGAGCTCCAATTCAGTTATATGGGAAAGTTCCATATTTCAGTGGGTGGTCTGCTGCGCCTGTCATTTGAAAGTCAACGATCTGAACCACTTCACCATTTATCACCGTTATCAATGCTGTAGAAATATATCAGTCTGCAAACATTTTAATTTAACATCGTTTAACATAGTATACTCACAGTCAATATGAAAAAAAGTAAGAAATGAACTGAAGTTCAAACAAGTTATTTTAAAAAAGTAAAATATAAAAGCCAAGTGTTACAGTAAGGATATCAGATGAGTCAAACAATCTATTGAATGAGATCTTTTGTACCTGATCAACAGCACCAAATGAACAAAATAAATATTCTTGAGTGCGGCTGCATTCATTCTCAACCGCTGACTGGCTATTTGTGTCGATCTTGGTGTAGACGTATACAATGCATAATTATATCAATATTTTCAAGATGGAATCCTTTTTTTTTACATATAACGAAACCAGAGAAGTAAGGATGTTACTATTCGATTGTATGGTACCAAACAGTTAGTCATCTGGAAGCAGTTCTCACATACTTCTTTAATGTGCTAAATGCTCTCTCACTGAAGTCTAATTATTTTGGTGTACTCAAGTAGACACCCATTCATACGATTGTTACTGCAGAAACAAAATTCAGTTTTGATCGATTACTACATAAACATTTTAATACTCTATTCAGAGTTGAATGTCATTATTCAATAGATTTCTTTCCTATGAAGCAGATTCTATGCCTATATAGAATTACGGACCATGCAATTCTCTGCAATATGCTATTAACATTTTATTGCCGCACAGACACATAATTATCTATTCTCAAAATGTTGACAATTCAAAAATAAGTGTCATACACTTAGTTCCCATTGACAAATTTGAACAGTGCAAGACAAATCATTTTCAGATTGAGATGAGCCTATTCTATTTCATGGCCTTTCATCACCTGCAAACAGCCTACAATTGAAATAAAGTATTGGTAGTAATCATGACATAACATACTTTGAATATGTAGAAATAAATGAGGTTTTTAAATTGAGGATTAACAATAAAGTAATGAGTCAAGGAAACAGGATTAATAATCACGAGCCTTACTTAAAATCAGTCGCACTTTATGTCTGATGAGACCGGAAATTCTGGAGCTGTAGAGAGGAGGTGTGACAAACCGACGAAGGTGTAAAAGAGGTTATTAACGTTGTTCTAGTTTGTTATGCAACTACGTAACCGACTACATCTTTAACAACCCCTCTTTTTACACTCCTACCTGTTTGTTGTAACCCTCCCCTTTCCATAGCTGTATAATTTTTACTGAGGTTTCTTTGACTCACTACTTTATTGTTAATCCTCGATTTAAAAACCTCATTTATTTCTACATATTTAAAGTATGTTATGTCATGATTACTACCAATACTTTATTTCAATTGTAGGCTGTTTGGAGCTGATGAAAGGCGATGAAATAAAATGAACTTATTCTATCCCGTACTGTTCTTGGACTGTTTAGAAATGCAAAAAGTGTTATTTCTCTAAATCTTGAAACAAATCGTGTTCAGATAGTATAAATAGGACTCAAGTCAATCTAGGTGGTGTAGTATAATTAAACAAAACTTATCCGTCAAAACAAAAATAAAATCTTTTTAAAAACGTGACAGTGGAATGGTGCTAAACGAAGTTTCTCATGTGCACAATGTTTTGATGGTCTTTGAAAAGATTGTGTTATTACCAACATCTGTTTGGCGTGGTTGTGAATGAAACTGGATATCATCAAAGTACGCAAAAGGTGTGTTCACTTCTGGTTACCTGTTTCTTTCTCATTGTAATAGTCTGATGAAATCTGCTGACAAGAAAATCAGGAATAATTTTAGTTGTACCGTTTGAACAAAAGATATTAATCATTGCCAGTTTACAGCTGTGGGTAAGTAATACGTCCCTATAATCTATTACAGTGTAGGTGAAATACACTAAAAGATGTTGGTGGTGTACTAAAGAAAACACTTTTATATCCACTCAGAAGTCTCATCTAAGAAGGGTAAGATGCAAGTAATTGAAAAAACATATAGAAAATGGAGAAAATTCATCTCATTTCCAGCTATCCTTTGGTTACTTATCATTCATTTATGACCTAAATGACTCATTAATATCGGGTCTGAGAATTTAAGCATGTTTAAGAAATCTGAGAAATACGTGGAACTGAAAAATATTTCGATGTATTACCTTTGAAAATAGTTGTAGCCATTGACAGAGAACTGCTGATAAAACCCACTGATGTTTTTGTTAATATGTGGGAATCTGATGGAATTCACCTCAACTGACTTCAGTTAATTATAACCATAGCTTATTGCAAATAATGAGTACTTCATCATAATAACAGAAACGTTAAGCTGAGATTGTTTCTTAATTCCTTGGGATAATAATCACTAGATCTTGGAAGTGATGGACTCAAATAAAATAGAAGTATAAAGGCGTGGGATAGTATTTTTCGGTCAGGCTGTCATTCTTCGTCTAGTATGAACATATCGACATGGTTACCTGCATCTGGAGCTTCTTTATCTGAAAGTGTTATCTGACTGTTACAGCTAAAAGCATCCTAGAAACTTTCTTACACTAGAGGGTATCATGCCACCTAAGGCCTATTGTTACATCATGGGTGCTTTAGTTAAAGCTTTTCATGGGTTACGGTCTTATTATTCCGTATTTTGCAGTCCTGACATCTTTCGGCTGTTTCTGCTCATAGCTGGACAGTTGATATTCTTTTTATTCTTCAAAAGGTTAAGACTTCCTGGTTTTTGTTTTCCTCGTACTTGTGGCTTGACACATAAATGTGTTATATCCTATATTGACTTTCTTCTTCTGTCCTCAGTGATCAAACATTGCAATAGGTCATTACCTATGAATTGAAAGCAGAGTAATTAAAAATGACACCGTTGACTTCCTGAAATAGATTTCCTGAGATAAAAAAACTACAATCGCTTCTTAGATTTTCATTACGATATTCTAACACTCAAGTACATTTTAAATTTCTAGTTGGCTTTAGTGTAACTTTTTCCGGCATATTTTAATTTTCTTTTTTGTGGTATAATAAAAATCAACCACTGGTATACATTTTCATCAGCCTCTCCTTAAGTCAAGCTGAAGAGATCATGTATAAAGCAAGAGGATACCCCCATTTGCTCAAGCTAATAATGTCCGAAGTGAACAGGTCATATATATATATATATATATATATATATATATATATATATATATATATATATATATATATATATATAGGTGAGGCAGTGTGTATAAACACAAAGATATTCACAAGGCAGAGACATGGATTTCACCAGACACCAGGACGCACGAAAAATCAGATCGACTTCATCTCAATGTGAAGGAAGCGGAGACGCAGCCAACCTACTGGACACAAACAAGATCAGATCAAGAAGAAGAGCAGATGTAGGTTCACACCACTCACTCATTATCTAGTGCAAGGAACCCACCTTCAAAATCAAGTTGAAAGCCTTCACAGAAGTTGGTGATAGACCACAGTTCTAGTTGAATACCCAGAACAGAAACTGAAGGACGAAACTACAAAGGACATCTTCACGTCAGTCAGCCATCAGGAAAAAATGGGAGATATTAAGGAACATCACTGAGGAAACCTGCATGAAAGAACACTGGAACTCTTTGAAATAGATGTGGTGTGCAAAGAAACCTGCATAAATGTATGAGGAAGGAAGAAGAAGACGCGAGATAAGGAATGGATCTCCACGAACATATGCAAGCTGATTGAGTAGGGAGAGGAGGATGGTGAAGCAGAATATGAACCACTGCAGTGCAGTGCAGTGCAGTGCAGTGCAGTACAGTGCAGTACAAGGATGAAAAACGAAAAGAGGAACTGAATACAACCTATAGAACACTACACTGGATAAAGAAGTGAAGAAGAGTGCGCGCAAAGACAAAACACACCTCTGTGACACACTGGCAAGTGAAGTAGAACAGGCTGCAGGTAGGAGAGACCTGACAACATTATATCAAATAACCAGGTTACTTACTCTATCTGGGAGGGGAGAAATCAACACAGCACAGGTGAAACCAATGGAAGATAGTGAAGGAAACTTAGTTATCACCAGAGAGGAGAAACAAAGTAAACGATGGGCTGACCACTTCAAAAAACTCTCGAGTCGACCACCACCACCACCTGCAACTCGTCCAGAAATACCACCAGCAGCTCAGCCACGGAACACAAGCCGTCTAACAAAAGTCAAAGTCTTGAATTCCATAAAGTCACTGAAAGCCAGGAAAGCAGTAGGACCAGATGGAATTCCTCCAGAAGCACTGAAAACAGACGCAGAGACATCAGCAGTGGACATGCTCACACCACTGTTACAGAAGGTTTGGAAGGAAGGAAAGGTACCTGCTCATCAATTGGAAGAAGGGCTACCTTGTCAAGCGCCCAAAGAAGGGTGATTTAAGTCTTTTCAAGAACTGGCATGGATTCATGCTCCTCTCCAGTCTACCTCAAGCAAAATATTAAGCCACATCATCCTGGAGAGAAGAGAAAATGCTCTGGATTCGAAGTCACGACCGGAACTGGCTGGCTGGCTGGCTGGCTGGCTGGCTGGCTTCAGAAGAAACAAATCATGTGAGGATCAAATTGCAACGAAACGCTACACATCATCACAGAACAGAGCATAGAATGGCAGTCAACTGGATCTCTACCTCAACTTCATCGACTTTGAAGAGGGCTTCAACAGCGTCAATCAAGAAGTAATTTGGCAGTTGCTTCAACACTACAGTTTCAGTGCCACAAACCGATATCGACCTAATTCAACAGCTATATGCTGTATGACGCTAGATGCAGAGTGATTCACAGTGGAAAGCTCAGTGATGCGTTTGAAGTGAAGACAGGAGTAAGACAAGGTTGCCGCCTACTATCACTGATGATCTTCTTGATTGTGGTCAACTGGATCATTCCACAAATTGTGAGGAGCGAGAGGAGGGGCGTACGCTGACTAGACAGATGAAAATACCCTAGAAGGTTTGGATTTCGCCACCGATAATGATTTATGTCTAATGTCTTGTCTCACAAACTCGAAGATGTACAGGCAAAAACCAACAAGTTGACAGAAGAGGTAGAGCAGTGAAAACAGGACTTCCTTCAGGTGAACGTAGAGAAGACGGAGATGATGAAGATACTCAACCAACAATAACAAGCACTAATCACCATGAACTGGAGAAACCTAAAGGAAGTAGTGTCTTTCACCTACCTAGGCAACATCGTCTCAACTACAGGCGGGACAGATAACGATGTCAAAGACAGCCAGGATCGGAAAGGCAAGACAGGCTTTCATTAACCTTTCATTAACCAGTGTGGAGATCTACCGCACTCCACTCAGCTAAAAGATTAAGACCCGGATTTTCAACACTAATTCAGTCAAGTCAGTGCTTCTATGTGATAGATGATTGAGAGACTTGATGCGTTACGAAAAGCATTTCCAACAAACTACAGACACACATCATCAACAGCTGACGCCTACGCTCACTCCATACTGAAGATCATATGGCCAGAATATTAAGAATAAGCAACAAGGAATTTGAGCTGGCAACTAACCAACCAAGAATCCATCGCCCAACAAATATACAAAAGAAAGTGGAGATGGATTGGATTGGACATACACTGAGAAGACCGTTTGCAGACATCACGTGCCAGGCCATTCACTCGAGTGGAACCCGCATGGGAAACGACGAGTTGGGTGTGCTAGGGTGACATGGATGAGACCATGTGAGGAAGAGACGAAAGCTTCTGGATAGTTGTGGAGCCAGGTTGAAAAGACTGGAGAGAACAGAGTGCAGTGGAGACGTGCTATTGAAGCCCTATGTTCCACTAAGTAGTCAGGGGACAAGAATATATATATATATATATATATATATATATATATATATATATATATATATATATATATATATATATATGGATCTTAGGTCGTCCGTCGAATGCGACGAAACTGCATGCCTTTGCTTTAATGACCGTTTGTGAGCATAATGAGCGTATATATCAACGTGCTCTGGAGTTATTAGATTGATAAGGTTGGGCCTTTGTGAGAATTCATTCCAGATTAGTCAAAACATCTTGTGCGAATGTGTGAGATTTTTGAGATAGCCTCCATCTTCTGATTTCATTGTATATTTCACGATAGTTGAGAAAATTTGTAGTTGATGATCTGGATGAGATATGTTCGGTGTTCACATATCGGAGCTCGAGGAACATCTAGGGATTCCAAAAATTCATATCTTATAGTTTGAATGAAATGCCTTTAGAGCAGCCCGCTGTTTTCATTATCCACCACATTTTACTTCCGAAGTATTGTGTAACATTCCGGTTATTAAAATCATTGCTTATTTTACAAGTAGGTTAGATGATTCGGCGACCAAATTGAGCAACAATTTTCTTTAGGCTCTATTCTTAGCAATCATACTGTACTATGTTGTTTACATTACCTCACATTATAAATACCCGTTTGTTTGCTTGTTAGTGTGAAACATGTCTGAATGATGCTCTACTACCTGCGACTTTTGAATCACCTTGTATTGTGAATACATACTCCACTATCTTCACCTGATTTTTCCATTTTTACTTTGTTTGACAATGGTGGAGCATCAGTGTTTGGAGCGCTAAGAAATCTTGAAGGTATTTGGGCTCGTATAACTATACTCGGAGCTAGGTGCACGTCTGCAACACAGTCAAGATCAATCGAATACTGCTGAGTATTTTGAACTTTCGATTCTAAGTTTTGATGATCAATCTTTAATTCAAAAACACTATATTAATTTTCTGAAAGAAAGACAATCGAAGGATACGGATTATGCAGTTTTAAAATGCTTCAACTGTTCATATGCAAAAAAGTGAGTTAGGACTAATAATGCACGAGCTTCCTGCAGCTGATACCAAATCCGTCTATCAAGTTCTGGACAGCCAATTAGTATCTTAATCGCCCATACATAGCTCATTCGACTGCATGAACGTACACGTGGTTACTGAGGGCATTTTGATTTTTCAGTAGCTTGTCAGAAACTGTCAGCGTATGCCGAAAACAGTCTCTATGGATAATTTATTAATGTATTTTTGAAACCGGTCCAGTGGCTGAATGGTTAACGCGTTCGCCGTGAAACCTGAAGTTCCTGAGTTCGATCCCTAGCCGGGTTGTTGGTGCGTACTGCTGAGGAGCCCCATACTAGGACGAAACATCTGTCCAGTGCTCCCAGACTTTCAATGGTTCTCCAACTAATGTCAGTCCATGATGAATACTACTTCTAAATAATTTATTAGTTAAATCATTTACACAACGATGAGGATTTTAATCTGTGAACAAATAGAATACTGTTAAAACGAACGGTGAACAGGAATTATTGCTAGAGAGAGCTAATTTTATTTGTTAATAAACTTAAACGGTTCGTTGCCTTCTGATGCTTACAGTAAGTTATTTCCGCATGATCACCAAATCGACACATTGTATTTATTTATCGCTTCTGTGGTAACAGTAGTGATATAAGGCGTTAAGTCTATATCACATAACTTTAAAACGAATGAAGATTTATATTCTAGTTGTTACTAAGTTAAAGCACCTTGATATCATTCATTAACGTAGAATGGATCTAAATATCACCTACTCTTGTAGTTTAGAAGGTCAATTATCTTCAAGATTACTTGTTTCTACCAACCATCATTAAACTGAAGCTTGTGCTTGACAAACTTATAATAATTACCTGAAGATTTATATGAACAGCACATTAATTACCAAGAAGCAAGTTTGACTACTCCTGCTTCGAATTATTGCAGCTTTCCAGACAGTCAAACTAATCTGGTAATAAATTTTACAAGTAAAAACCTAAAGTAGCTAACAGTAATATTTCACTAGGAAAACAATTCAAGCTGCAGCGTTTATTTAAGTGAACAAATAATTGTCGTTGTTTTTAATTTTTCCTTTCAAGTTAATTTCCATTTAATCTTATGATGGTTTTATTTTTGTCTCTTTTTCTTACTACCAAGCCTCTCTTTATCTGTATTATTCCCAGTAATATTAAGGAGGGTTAAATGACATGCGAAGTTTTTTGAATGTGAAATAAAGCAGTAAATTTTTTATGATTAGATTAACTGACAGTTGTCTAGATGATGATAGCAATATAATAACGATAAAAGCAAATTCACAGTTTTCTAATCTCCTAATTGCATTCTGTCGCATTTTCCATACATATATGAATATATCTTTCATTCTACGCACAAGTCTATTGATGAAGTTCTCATTTACCTATCAAAGTTTCTCCTTCAGTACCTGTTATGAATAAATATGATCCGCAAAAATGTAAGTGAATACTTTCACTATCTGCCAAAGATATCGAAAGTTGAAATGTTACTTAGAAGTGGTGAAACATAGATAACTAGGCCAGTGATCTACTTAATAAGCTGTCGTATCTTACTGCTAATCAGGTCTCAACTCCAGTCTAGTCACCAAGTGCTTTATCAACCTGTGATATGATTCAGACGCTTTCAGCTTTGGCGATTCATGATTCTAATTGTCGATCACTTGCATTTTTTTATGAATTAAGCTGAAATAGAATTATTTGAAGGATTATAAATGAAACTATGTGATGTAGCCTTGCTTGGTAAATTGCTTTTTATGCAAATATGTATGTGTATGTGCTGGGCGATGGTTGAGGGTGAAATGAACCCTGGGTCACAGTAGGGTTCAAACTGGTATTCGCCATGTTAACATAGCTATATTTTATATCTTCTGACTTTATCCCCTGCACTGCTATGTGGATAATTGATGTTTGGTAGATATTTTTCAAATTTTTATTAGTTTGATTTCATTTGCTTCTAAATGCAAGTGAATGTTAATTTCCTCAAGATACCAGTGTTCAGTTGAAAGAGAAAATTATTTTGCAGTAAAGTAATTAGTTTGTTTAGTAATTAATCCCTGCAGTAATTCTGAAAATGCAATTAACAGAGGAAATCAACCAAATATTAGTACAATGAATGTCTCTTTTGTCGAATGACCTTGAGTCATATTTGCTTAAGTTGATTACTTGAGGTTTTATACCTTTGAAAAACCACCGTCAGATATTGGATTTGATTGTTTAAGGATAAGAATATCAGACAGTGTATGCTCTACATTTTAGGTGAGAGATAAAACTTTTAATCATATAATTACGATAACCGAATACGTATTATAAGTCATTACTGCATTTCCGCAAACTGATTAGTTTCAAAGCAGTCTACATCACAAATTTGAATCATTTGGAAACCATTGGGAAGAATACAGATAGGTGTTATATCCGAGTTTGGGATTTTCCGGCGAAGCATACCTGTGTCTAGGTGACCAGGTGAGTCCAGTATTGTTGTCTTATGACAATCAGCCACTGAGTCAAGCAACAACTAGGTTCTCATTGTAAATATCTATAGGCTTGGTTTTCCGAAGCCGGTACATGTCACGTCATCATAGGTGGCAGCAAGGAATGTCGTTCACCTATAATGTTAGTTGATTCTTAGGTTACATCACAGATTGATAGAAATAAAGAACAATGGACTGTTGGATTTTTACTGGTTGTCTAAATGGCAAGGTACTTGCTGCAATATATGAAATTCCTAGGCTTAATTCCACACAGACTGTAATGGAAATTACTTAGTTGTCTAAAACCGGGATATGACAGATAGACAGTAGATACTTTCTGTTTTTGGATACCGCAATATTATTTACTTTCTAAAATTTGTTTAACATTGGTGAGGTGGAATGATGTTATTCCGCAAATTGTTCAGTTGCTTTGGCTGCTTTCGTTACCTAAAATATAGATCTTAAAATCTACCCTTATTAAAGAAGCACTTGATGAGATAATTCAGCTAAATACTCATGTGATTGACTTTATTCGAAAAATTCACGCTGACGGATAATATTGTCATATACATGAATGAGTACTAAAGTTAGCAAAAATTTCCATCATATTAACTTGACTCACTAAACCAATCATTTTCATTCATAAAACTTCTCAGAAAGAATAGCTGTAGCTTCAAAAGTTCAGTTTTTCATCCATTTAAAGCAGCTTTTAAAAAATAAAAACACTTTATACTAGAAAAAAACAAATGCTTAATTTTAATTGAAAGTTATATAGGTAGAATAAAAGTAATTATGAGGTAACATTCCAATTAAACTTACCGATGCTTTGCTAGAATGAGCTAAGGAAGAGTATGTGTTTTTATTTATGTGCTTACTCAACACTTAATATAACATATTCCCAAATGCTTCCATACTAAATGCGAACAAATAGATTGTTGACTAAACGTTAACTGAATTTAGATTCTTTTCTAAGCAGTGACGAAAAGCCAGATGGTTTTCATCGAATGATGCATTTTACTGTTTTCGGAGAACAAATTTCTGTCAGGAAATCTAATTTCATGCTGGGAAATACAATCTTAAGACTACTCCAATAGGTATGAAGATTTCTCGATGGACTTCAGTACTTTTCGGTTTCATTTAATGGACATCCGCTAAAAGGTCACTAAATTCAGGATGAATTTGGTCTCAAACAGATAATGTGGGCTTACTGAAATTAATTGGTATACTATACATTTCATGGAATTAATTTGGTGCGTAAAACAAATTTTATCAGGGTATCAACTATTATGAAGTAACTCATCTTTTATACACAGGTTACACTTAACCAATCACTTCCTTCTGGAATCGATTTACGATAATAAATAAGTGGGACTTTGAGTTTAAGTGACAGACTTTCTCGCACGGGGCTCGGGTTTATAGTTACTAGTTACAGTGAGAAATTAGAATGCAGTTCATTCTATTGGCCGTTCCCAGATACTTGGTTCACTATCTTTGCCATTTGAAATCTAAGGAGAACAAAAAATTACTATCTTTGTCTTCAACTCACATTGATATACCGATTAATTATATAGATAAACAATCGTAACAGCACTATTTATAAAGTCATAGGTAAATCATATGAGTGAAATGATATTATCAGGTTAATAATTTTGTTTATGCTTTTCAGATAACATAGTGTTCAGAAATGTTGTACATACAAAATCTGTGTAGGATACAGGTATATTTGTGATTACTCGTAAGACTTAGAGGAGATACTTATGAGTTTTTGAGATGATGGAGAGTAATCTTAGCTCATGAGGATGATTTTAGTGGAGTTTTGTTCTGTAGGCTGTATGATTAAATTGTGAAGCTTTCACTGTCATACTAGACATCATGAGACATTAGGAATTCACTAGCTATAAATTCTGGCAGGGCTTGAAGTAGTGTGAGAATTATTCTTAGGAAAGTCTTGTCTTCTTCCTTATTATAAGCAATGATAGACCTGCAAGTTTTGTTGGGAAGTTTCAACTAAATGTTATCCATCAACCGTCATATTTAAGTTAGATTGCTTTATTTTATGCCAACAAAAGAGGCATACATTTCACTTTTGCTTGAATATAAAAGGGTGAATGTTTTTCACATCGCAAAAGTAGCTTCAGTACCTTGTTTATCATGTTGTGAACAGTATGAGATTGTAACTGGTCCGTGACAGATTATACTTGATGTTAAACAAGAACGCACTTAAATGCTATTAAAAAGGAAGTTTTATGACCATTAGAATTTTGTCATGTGTGGATATAATTTTCTGTCTCCTGAGGTTTCTTCAACACTGACATTAACAAGCATATGTTGAATCAAAGGGAAATGTGTAGCCATCACTCCTGAGTTTGAAACGCTCTAACAGTGCTCACTGTTTCTTTCATCAGTTTTCTGTCTGCTATTAGTTATTGAAAAGTACTGTTTGCGAAGTACCAAGTTCTTAGAAATCGCTCAGGCGACCAATAAGCCAAACAGAAAATGATACATTTTCATGAAATCTGCTTATACTGACAATTGGTGAAGGGGGACTGAATTAACCTAGAGACTTTTTCTTACAATACTGCAGGTAAATACATTTACTTAACGTGCTTGTTGCAGGATAGAATGCAGATGAGGATAGTAAATTGAAATTTTGCTTTTCATTAATTAGCCTTATGCAGGCTGTATTCAGAAAATTTACTCATCTAAAAAATGCTACATTTCATCTCATATTGTGCAGTAGGATGGGGATAAAAGGCTGGCAGTTAAAAGGGTTAAAAACAACTTGCGTTCAGTCAAGTTGGTGATATAAGCGTGGATCTACTGTAGAAAGTTCGGCGATTTACAGATAGTGAGTACAGTGCCAGACTCATATAATGGTAGTTAAGTATTTCAGTTTATTCATTCATCATAATTATAATGAAGGTATAATTCCATGCACTTTTATCCTCTCATTCATGTTTATCGAAATGTCTAACTGCAATACCTTTACGCACTTTCCAAACGGATATGCGCACTCCAGATAGCTCCGACAGCTTTTTCAGTGGTAGCATTACTGATGCCTATCAAATCAACTTAACAAAATGAACCTGGAGCGACCTTTTTTACTGAAAGTAATAGCAAGTTTTGGGAATATGTTCAAACATAAAGTTGAAACTAACAGGTCATCTGTTCAATAATATATCATGGATTCGGTGTATTAGATAAACTTAACCTGCTCTTCAGTTTACGAAGTATAGCATGTTTGAATTCGTTTCCTTTAAAACCCAATCTACTACAAAGTAGAAATTAGCTGATAGTTGCATTCTGTTGTTTGATTGCCAATCAAAACTCATTCACGTGTGAACTTTTCAGTTCCGAAAAAAGTACTTATTTATACGTCTGTTCGCTTATTTAAATATCTTCAACATCTTGGAGCAGACAAATAGGGAATATGGAACAGAGAAGACTTCTAGTCAATTATTGCCAATAAAATACATTTTATGTATATTTCTTTCAAATATATTGTTGATTGAAACATATATGTATCCTTCATGAGAAATCAGATTCCTCTGGGTCAAAAAGTAGTGTAATTAAGCTCGACATGTAAGTTTAATTGTTTACGCTGATAGTTTCTGTTTTCCACATGTCATGTCGATCAAAATGTTGATTCTGTTGAAAACTTGTTAGATCAGATAAACCTAGGCAGTTGCATGGGGTTTGCTGACCTATCTCTATACTCGTTCATGTTTAACACTTGATAATCAGAACAAAATAATGGCAGAATTCGTGTGCAGTTGCTACATGCGGTCTATAATGTCAAAAGAACGCAGATTTCAAAGTAAAATAAAAAGTCATACTGAGTCTGTTTTTGCACAAATAATACAAACCATTTGGTAAAAGGTTGATTGCATGATTTTTGATTTGAAATTCAGTCATTTCCGGCACATAATAAAATTATCGCTAATAAAATGAGATTAATATTTGAACGTCATTTTATATGACAAACTTCATAAGATTATGGTGAATATAAACAAACTTTCATTTATGTTGATAATTGTAATTATGAATACGTTGCTAAATGTACTCAATTTAATTTGATTATTATTATTATCAGACTTTTTTGAGTAAATCTACTTATGGATACATGAATAACAGCTACCTTGGAATACTTTTAGAGGAATTAAGATGGTTTGCCTACCATGTTCAGATGCTTAAATGAATAAGGGAAGTTTATCATCCCAATTCGTGTCTGTAATCTTTGAATTCAACCAAGTGACGACGCTCTGTGAGATAAAACGCCATTTCATGTAATTTACATCGTAGATGTTTGCACATTTCAACCAACGAGTGGAGTTTCACTTGATTTTATATCAGAGTAGTGGATTTATTCAGTTAAATACTATAGACCACTTACCAGTTGACTGCGAGTTATAACTTCACTTCAGTGGAGTGTTGTGTGTTGTATAACTAAATTTCAAAGGTATGATTCAGCTAAGTTTTGCGGAGACGACGCATGAAAATCATTTCTGTGCATAAATGTATTGCTGATGGGCATTGTTTTGAAAATAAGTAGCTTTTTTTATCAGCTGAATTGATGATTTATTACTGTTCACGCAACTAAAGACATTTATTTGTGAGCTTTTTTAAACTTTCATTTCTTCATTGGTTTGAATATTCCATAAAGTTGTAAATTAGGCTTTCAGCATTAATAATAGTTGGATATTTAACCTGAAGTATTGAAGTACAGGTTACTAGATATGCAGATTAACTGTTAATATGTTCTTAGGAAATTATCAATACTATTATTTAACTCAGAAAATAGCAATACATGTTGATCCATTGGGAAACAGAACAATCTTCAGCTGTTCAGTGGGGATATCTTAAAGACTCCATTTGTTAGTCATTTCTATAACTTCTGAACTGTTTGATTCCAGAGTCGAACGGTAAACAGAAAAGATCATATTATTGATCTATTGTTTACAGTTGCATGTCACAGGTTTCCTTATCCTGAAAATTATTCGCCTCGGCCAGTATTGGGTAATTTTATGTTGAAAAGTAGTTAAATTCTTGTACAGAGGGCAAAAAGATTTTCAGGTTGTGAGGAATAGTTATAGCTATTGTGTAGTGTAAGTGATGTCCACCTACATATTCATTAGTCCCACAAGTTTCTCCACTATTGTGTTTGATATACTTATATTCTCTGAAAATTCTGCAGTAACTTTCAGAAGTGCTTATGGATACTGAGGTGCCTGTTATGTCTTATAAACCTTTGTTGGATTTCTGTCAGCCACCAACAACGTTTTCGATCTCATCATAAATTTACAGCCAGTGGGCAGTCGTCGGTCATGAGTGATTTCGTGAACAATTCGATGCAATAAATGTAGTATTGATCCAGGAATTAGTAAATATAATCAAGTTTCGTTAGCAGTTTAGGTGTTTCTGGTGTTAGAAGTCCGTTATTGCGACGTTAGTTTGCCGTTGACGTCTCTTCTCTCTGATTCTCAGATTTTTTATTTCTGGATAATAAGTGAATCTCCACTCTGCAAATTTAAGCGCTAGATTTGTGGGGGAATGTTGGTATGGTCGGAATAAAAAAGTTTACAATTGAGATAAGATGGATTGTCTTCTGATCGCAGGTTGTTGCTTTGTCCAACCCCTTTTTCGATTCTCCTTTGTAATTGCACACTCACGAAACATTTCAACTTGAAAGAATTACGTCACTAATGTGATGAGAAAAAGTTTCCTGCGGTTTATAAATACTCTAAACAACTGTGCGAGGCAATCACACAAGAAATGAATAATAAAACTTTATCAATACATTCAGCAAATACTTAAGTGTTAAAGCGCAAAATTGTTTTGAAAAGATAATGGTTATCAGAATGACACCCAGTTCAATGGATAAGTGAACTGTGTAGCATAACATTCCATTCTTCCAATAGTTTTTGATAAATAAATGTCATTGCAATAATGAAGTTGGTGACTAACAAAATGGTTTTTAGACATTTTCAAAATTTTCTGCAAAATAATCTCAGCTATTCATTTCACGTTACAAGTGTACATCGTTTTCGCACTTACAGTGTTGAAAATGGTGTTATTACCACAACTGAAACTATTCAGGCGAATGCTATCTAGGATTTAGGTAAAATAAGAATACATTTTCATCAATGCATATTTGACCTACTTTTTTTACTCTGGATTCTGTCAACATAAGGTTATAGATGACTAAATGCTCAATTTTCAAATAATTTGTTCCAGGAAAAGAAGTCATTCATCCTAATGATAATAATTTTGAAGTTAAAGAGTCATTTAGATATGATTTAGGATGAATACTTATCATTATGTTCATTTTCTTGCAATCTCCTCCAATCCACAAGATTTTTATCGCTTCCTTATTTCATAACGTGGCAACATTTTATCTTGTTGGATTTCCAAAAGTTCATTTTCGTGTCTGCCTTATAACACTCAACCTGATTCGTATTTAAAGAATTTGTAAACTGACATGTGAAATTCTTTTCAGTACTTTTCTCACTTTCTACATTCATAAGTCAATCGAATGATGGTTAGTTTGTGGATGATCTAGTGATTTCAAGGTGCTTTTCTTCAGTGACGTACATCAGCTGAAGAATTTTTAAAAATTTTGAGAGCACTGAACAGCTGTTTTGATGTTCGATTCCAGTGCAACAACTTAACGTAGCCTACTCAACCTGATGGTCGAAGGCTTGGTCTGTCTAGGTGTTATAGGTGTACAATACTGACGAGACCCATACATAGTACATGTGGGTTTTCAATATCTCTAAAAGTGAGTTTGCACTGAAAACCACTTTGAAATAATCAAATTTGAGGTAGATATATTTATGAAACTCTGCGAATACTGAAACGATACATATTTGTATTGGATGCAATAATACCTTTTATACGGTTATGAAGGATCTTTATGAAATGGAAGGTGATGTATTTTGGTTGATGTTTCACGGAGAAGAAACCTATGAAATAGAATGAATTCATCCTATTCTGAAAATATTGGCCATATTGTTCAATAATTATTATGTCTCTGAAACGTTTTGGAAGATTCCGAAATAAAGGGGTTTCATTCCTTATATCTTCCACTTATATTACAATTGTGTTGCTTGTAGCGTTGTTCCTTTTTACACAGAGATTTTTATGGTGTTCTCAGGAATCTGATGAACTCTTTTTTCCAGTTTTTCTTACATAAGATTAAAAATATTGGTTATCTTAGTAGGTTTGTGTGTCATTAAGTGTAATGGAATTTGGAATTATTCTGATTAATAGATATCCAAAGCTTCTTAAAAAATTATCTCTACTTCTTATTAAACTTTTAACACGCGGGTAAGAAATGATGATTGTTCGATAAGATTGAAGAATTGGTAGTTTCACTTATGAGTGAATCTACTATTATCATAGAATTGTATCGAATGACGAAAGTAGACGATAATGACTTTATCTTCTTCCTTCCATTGATCATCAAATTCAGTGAAACTAGTTATCTCATATTTCGTATACACAAAATTTAAGCTTAACGACAATTGTAGGTATCCTGGCCAACAATGGACAATTGTCTGTTAGCTACTATGTTACAGTGCATTTAGATAACAATGAAAACAGCAAAACGGGATGTATGTGCTGAAGAGCACTCAATGTCAGAGTCAAACACTTAAGGAATTAGCTATTCAGGTCACGGATGATACGTTGTAGGACCATTGTGCGCCCAAACTAACGACAAGATCGTAATCAATGTTTTTGTAAGCTTAAATATCTCGCGTTTCGGATCCATACTTTGGTGCACACCCCTGCAATGAGCTAATCCTCACTAAAACCACTGAACAATGGCTTCTTTTTGCAAGCATTTTGATGTTTTCAGCATTCGTTTCCATTGCACAAAACGTGTAGCATTTTGTGATCCCCTAGTAAGGCAATTGACTGTGATAACGCAGAAAAAGCGAGTTTTAACTGAACGTTTTTCTATGCACAAAGTGTTTGTTACAAAGTAAATCCTGGAAGAAAAAGCGTCTTTGAACTGATCACTGTTCAAATTTGGATCACTTTATCCGATTGATTTCCAACGAACAACAGCTGAATTACAGTGACTTTATTGAAACTTAATGATTTCTGTAGGGGAATGAAGGTACTTCAGAACCGCATTTTTTTAGCTGATGTGTTAAACCAAGTAGGGAATCAACCCAAAGGACTCTATGCTTGCGGAATTTAACACCAAACATTTCAACACGATGCGGAGGGAAGTAAGCAGGTTGTAAAATTGGTCGATGAACTTTGACCACTATTCAAAACATTGAGTGTTAGCTAGTTAATGGTTTCTATAAACTTAAACTATTTTGGAGTATTTCCAACCTACTTGAAAAAGCGTCTGTAAATGTATTCAAGCAGTAAACTGCTTTTATTCAAACTGTCGGTTTCTAGTGAGGTGACTGGTTGTCAGTTAGTTTTATCAGGGATCAGCATCAGTTAGGAAATGATTGAAAATAAGGAATAATTTTACAGTAGTAAGTGACGGTGATTATATGTGGTCGCTTGGTTGCGATGTAACTGTAGTTTATTTTTTAAACTTTCGAAATTTGCCGCCGTTTTTAGAAGTCCTTCTCAATGAGGGATTAGCAGAGCAAATCAAAGAAAAATAAATTTTATTGACTTCAGAATTGAGGACTGAATAGGTTTCTAGAAAGAAACGACTTTACCAAAAATTGTACTTTGTGGCAGCTTCATCATTCATAATTGCCATTGATCCATTTATATGTCGTTCACTTGGTGGTTTCGGATCTCAATTTTCTGGTGAAAGGGTGTGCAACCAACATAAGTTGACAGACTACTGGGGAAGTTAGAGTTTCAGATGCACTTTTTGATCTCTGTTTTGGAACATTTGGTGGCAGAGATCACCAATGACTTGTCGGATCAATGCTTGGGACCTCAGTATCGTTGGTCAATGTGCTGGCTGTTATTACAATCCTAGGTTAGAAGCTAATATGTGTGATAGTTATCTTGTGGTGCCAGTTACTATCTACCTTAACTCTTATATAATTCTAGTCCAGAAGTGACTATTTCGACTGGGGTGTACAAATATCTGTCTTACCTTACCAGGTAACTATGACGTCATAGCTGGTTACGTTGATTTGAAGATATTTTTCGAATCTTAGAAAATATCGAAAACCATGACAACAATTAGTTATACTTTGAAGCAGCTTCATTGTATCAGGAGTTGACTAATTCTCAAAAAGACGCCACCGATAATTCACAGGTCAAATAAGCCACTGAAGGCTTAAATATCCTCAACCTAATAACAAATTACCCTTTTGTTCTCAGGGCATTTTTGGCTAGAACTATATTCAGACTACATATACATTTTTTCGGTGAAGTTTATGAATGCCTAAGGATAAAAACTTAAAGTATTTGCATGACATCTCACCTGAAAATGTATTTTAAATCAAATAATTTATCATAATTACAGTATTTTATAACTTCATTATCGTTTTATGCACAACTCAGTTTTGAGTAGTCTAGACTTTGAATAGTATCACACGAATATTGGAGTTAAAATTTTTGTTGTCAATGAAAAGTAAGTTTTTATCGTTCGATGTCATTTAGTTTTTTGCGCATAATTTACTTTCCATCAGACTGTTAATAAAATCTAAAGTAAAAGAATTGAGTGGAGTTGGAGTATAAGACGAAATTTATCTGCTAAAATTCACTGTTCTTTGTCGTTTGAAAGTAGATAAGTTAAGGTTTTTGTAACCATGCGTTTAATATTCACTCATCAGTCGAATAAAATAAACTACACTTCAATGAGGTGTATTGTTACAAAAATCAAGAGTTTCTGAAATAGTGTTTTTCTTCCTTGATGCAAGAATGCAAAATACGAAATAGCTTAATTGAACTTTCAGCTTAAGCCAAGTAATAGTCGTCAAAATTGGAAAAGAGACCGAATATGTTTCGCGACTGCTGCTCCATTGAAACGTTTTTAAATCCGTTAAAACTGTCAGATTAGCCTCCAAGTATGCAGACTGAGAAATACATTCCTCTTAGTAATAATTTTTAAACGCACGTCAATAGAAATTGTCAAAAAATTATCAAAAGATATGATTTGAATTTCTAAGAGTAAACTATTACAACCAACGTTTTAAATCATCATTTCGACTGATTGTTACCATTGAAGTGCACAGATGGTGGGCTGTCTATGAACAAAGTGATGAAATTTCTGAAGTGATAAATGATTGCAAATGATTTTCAGCTGTTGTTTACACCATCATACAGATTACCAACTAATATCAAGCCGAACCAGCAAATGATTAGAGTGATAACATTTCAGTTATAAAGCACTCGATTAATCCATCATAGGGGATTTTAGATACTGCCTGTTTAAGAATTATGAAGAAGTTCAAATTGTCCGTGGAATACTAAAGAACGTCTGCTTTTAGCTTATAGGTTAACCGTCATATCAATGCTATCAACAAACTGGGTTGAAAAGTACATTCTAACTGAAATAATTGTGTTATTTTTTTTCATCTATATACTGGCAGTTTTTAGCGGAATAAAAAATATTTCAGGTTGGAATTCATCATGGACTGACATCAGTTGTGAGAACATTGGAAACCTGGGGAAACTGGACAGCCGTTTCGTCCTAGTATGAGACTTCTTGGGAATGGGCACCTGTGACCCCGCCAGGGACTGAATCCTGGACCTTCAGGTTCTGTGGCTGGCACGTTATCATTGAGCCATTGGGTCGGAATCCAATGGTCCGTGTTCACAATATAGCGTTTCCTCCATCCACATGATGTCAGTCTATGATGAATTCCAACCTGAAATCAATTATTAAGTTTCCAGAAACCTCTAGATTGAAGTAAAAGTTATTGTTGAGGTCTAAATTTTACCGTTAACGGATTCATAAGAATAAATTTACCAACCTTTTGGTTCATTTCATATCAGATTGTTTACTTGATATAGCTGACAGTGAGGTAGTACTATTTACTGCATGACGTTTCGAAAGTAATTGATTGCTCATTTTCATATTCTACTCATCCATGTATTCATATCCACTGGCCAAGACTGTAATAGGTAACCAAATTAATACTCGCAAGCAACTTAGTGGTCATCACGAATACAACAAATATTTTATTCTAGTTTCATATGGTTACCACTTTAATTTTTTATTGAAATATATTACAGCATATGAATGATATTGAATTGAGTTTTTTCTAACAGTATCCTGTTTTTCAGTTTGTTTTCATCAGTCAGTACAAGGCAGTGTTAAATAGATCCTGAATAAATTAGGCCTTTGCATAATACATAACTTCAGAAACAAATAAATTACATCATATTGAATTTGAGCTTTTAATCAATTAAACTAGAAATAAACAAGGGGAATAAAATTAATCTATATTGAGATTCTTGCTAACAATGGGTTTATTAATTTATATTCTTTGACTGTCTATGAAAGTTTTCATAGAAAATCAGATATTTATTAGATGGGAAAAACTCAGTGGGTATAGAGTGGCTACTTCTACTTAGTGTAACAGTTTATAGCGCTAAACACTGTCGTCATCTCTTATCTACTTAGGAAGTGAGCAGGTCATCTGAAGTTACTTTTAGTGAGACAAACAATTTTAGATTTCTGTGGACTAGGAATACATCAAAACTCTTCTTCATCGCTTTTGAAGAAAGTGCATTAATGATTTAAAAGCTGTATCGTTCTCAGTCCTAAGTGATTTTAATGATGGGGAGTGGGTAGCAGTGGAGTCCAAGACGCGTGTTTGAGACCCGTCAGGTAGATGTACCTACTTCCCAGCGAGCGATGTTGTTCCTTCTAGGATTCGAACTCCGGGTTGATTTCTCCAAACCCCATAGGGTTATCTGTTAGACCACCGAGTCGCGATAGTCACTTTTTCGACGAGTATAGTTTTAATGTTATTGCTTTTATTATCCCGTCGTCGTTCCACTCAATGACGGGATAACAGAAACAACAACACGAATATAAGTGTAAAACTTGGGCACTGTGGTCGAGTGTAATCCCATTTTAGTCTGTTTATTAGAAATATCACACAGTGAAAAGTAGCATTTACTGGTTAACGTTTCGGACATAATTTATTGTCAATATGTCAGACCTGATATGAATACGGACAATAAATTATGTCCGAAACGTTATACAGTAAATGCTACTGTTTCACTGTGTGATATTTCTAATAAACAGACTAAAATGGGATTACACTTGACCACAGTGCTCAAGTTTTACACTTATATTAATGAAACATATGGCCTTCCTGTTCGAAGACTAATCAACAAACTCACACGACTTTCACAGACAGAAGCAGATACACAAACCACCGTATATTCAATATTCGATGTCTCAGGAATCAAATCATTCCTAAATATCTACGTCTACGTGCACCGATTCCAACGGAAAAAGTCAAAGCAGCTATAGTACGTGTCAGTAAACTCTGTCTTAAAAAAGAAATTCATAGAATAGTCAAAAAGTTGCACAACATCAGGAATTATATTGAAGATCTTAAGTGTAAGCTGATACAAACAGTTAGTAAAAAAGATTGTGAGCTTCTGATGGACAATTTCAATAAAGCAAGATCAGCAGCATTCAAGAAATCCAAAAATACTCAGATTAAGAAGTTCAACAAACTTATGGAAGAAAAGCATGCAGTCAACAGTAATGAAATTAACAATAGCATATCACCGATGATTGATAAGTCAAAGTAGGTTGTCAATCTACCAAGTAGAGTCCTAAGCTCAACAGAAGTGAAAGTGCTAGAGAAAGGTCTTAATTTCAATGTAGCGGCTAAGGAGTTGAAACCAGAAGATGTCATTCCCAAAATAGAAATAGAGTTAAGTTCAATAGATAAGACAACTGCAAATGAGGTAAGAGCACAGTGTGCTCTAACACTGAAACGACAGAAGAAAGTGAAATCTAATTTACCAAAGTCAGAGAGGGAAGCTCTCAGGAACCTTCAAAATGATAACAATATAGAAATTACCGAATCGGATAAAAGCAACTCAGTAGTTGTGATGAACAAATCTGACTACATCTGCAAGGTGAACGAGCTTATAGAAACAGGACCATATGAGGAAATTAAGAAGTCACCTGATATGATTATGGACAATAATTTATGTCCGAAACGTCATCCAGTTAATGCTACTGTTTCACTGTGTGATATTTCTAATAAACATACTATAATGGAAGAAACAATAACAATAAGTGATTTTTCCTAAAATGAGCAAATAATGATTGACTAACAGCCTTCAAGTAGGTTGTCCTGGTGCGAACTTGACAAACGCAAAGACCAGTCACTTATTATTCAGACTTCCTATATACCCACGAATACGAGACCAAGGAAGAATACGATAGCGTAGTCGGATGTAATAGTATATGTGGGTGGTTGTGCCAAGATAGCGATGCGTTCTAACTAACTGGCTAGAAAGTCGAATACGAGCAGTGCAACGTAACACAACAGCGTGCCGAATGGTGAGGATGCTTGACTAGGTGCCTTCAGCTTAGCGAGTCCAGTTAAACTATCAAGGTCAGCATCAATGTTGAATGTCGTTGAACCCTAGGCTATTGATTTTGGGAAAGTGTGTGACGCTACAAGGTCATAGTTTCCTGTTGAAATTTATGATGTGGATAATGTTGGCTCACCAAAATACGCAAACGTGATAATCTCTCACAAGTTTGAACCAAGTGATTTATCATGGTTAATGGATGGTAAATTTCCCACCAACAAAAGACTGAATGCTTGCGACATGTCTGCTATTTATTTTTTTACGAGGAGTATAACGTTTATAAAGACAGATAACACAGAAAGCACTGCCAGTATTCAGCATTTTTCCATGCACACTTAATGTGGCACTCTACACTTAAAATATCACTATTAATGAAGAAATTAATTAAAATTACGCTGAAAACTACTTCTTGAACGGAATAATGACCAATAATATCAGTCATGCTAAATAAAGTTTGCATGGTAATATGCCAAATACTGGCTGTGTACCAAGAGTGATAGGAAGTTACTTAATGCGCAAACTTCTGCCACTAGATGACGACTGAAGATCAGTAAATATCTAGGGAGTCTGCTTGGCGAGTAGATTTCTAAACCCTAATGATAAATTTACTGACAACTTTGTTATGAATTAGTATATACTTGTAAAACACTTGAATCTACTACTGATCCATTTATCAGTTGTTTAAAACCTACAATACCAAACTGTTAAAAAACATACTGGAAATGTAAACACTTTAGTTTAATGAGAAGTTGTCACAAATTCAAGAGGTGGGAATATACTACTGAAAATACCTTTCAGGGCATTAGAGAAAATGAGAATTTTAGTGAAGATATCTTTTTTGGCGATTTCGTTCTCCGTAGCTGTACAACTACAATGTATACATTCGTTAAACTACATTGGACAGTTACAATAATTATTCAATTAAGCCTAGCGACAAAGGTGAAGTTGAATGAAGATTAAAAATCCACAGATGTGATGCAAAGTGAAAATTAATCACAAAACAGCATAGAAACTAACATAAGTAAACGGATAGAATTTAAAGTTCCTTAATATGTAAAATTGATTTTCTAGATAAAGTATGATCAAGGATAGCATAGAAAAAAATGAAGACAGCATTGAGTTATTAAAGTATATCATAAAACACAGCGAAATCGTGAATGATAAAACAGAGGTAGAGATCGATGTTTTGTTAACAATTTATTAAGTCCAAGGTAGTAACAAAGTTTGTACAAGTTTCTTTTGTACACACATAGCATATAGAAAAAGCTTATGAAGTACAGAGAAGACTGAAATGCACCATTTTTGGTAAATTCTTTTACCTTGTAGGTGACGCTGAACGCTGAATTAGTCATGATTCTGTGACCAGTGTTGACAAAGTGCTGCAAACTGATAGACCAATAAATTGGATTTAATCACGTTACATATTCTCAAATATAATACGAACAACTTGAGTAGTCGGAAACCACTCAAATTTATGTGTAGATTTCTCCAGCCTGATGAGAGTGATCTAGACACAGAACGACCATTTTGCACGTTTGTGTCCGAGCTCATTGGTGGTGTACTCAGACAAATTCAGCCCACAAATGCTATTGTTCAAACCACCTCTATCTAATTTGGATGGACCGGTTTAACTTTAGCAGGATGACCAATTTGCAAATGATTTACGAATTGCATAGTTCAACGGAAACTGTTGACGACACAGCTGAACAGTTGAAAAAAACTACTCAGCTGTGAGAAGTGTCATTGTGTACGGTGGGATTTGTGATTCATTTAGAAATTGACCGTCCTATGTAAGGCTTTCTCAAACCTGAAGGTTGATTTGTGGATTTAAAACAAAGGTATTATTAATATTCCTTTCTTTTGTTCTCTTGCTAACTTGATTTCCTAACTGCTACCTTCCTGAAATTTATAAAGCGGACCGATCGTATAAGACTGTCAAAGTTTTACCGACAAAAAGTAAAAATTTGTCAAACTACCTATCCAACAACACAACAAACTTCAACGTATGATCCTGAGGCAAGGTCTGGAGTATAACATCATGTTGTTGAAATTAAATAAAAGTAACAAAATAAGACATCTTTTAATCATCAGACGCAGTTGTTTTTAAGGTACAGAAAACAGCTTGAAATAAAGAAATCAAAGTTACTACTACTGAACGTTTTATCTAAAAAGAAATCAACCAAGAATTTTACTCAAATGAGTCATATGATGTTAGTTTAAATGTTTCAGTTTAATGAAATATGTTACTTATGACAATGAAGATAGTTAAAATTAACTCGTTTTCCAAGATTCAAGTGAATTTATGCAGCAATAAGTGTGAGCTAACATCTCAGTATGACCAAACAACCACGTAAATTTAATTTCCATCTTTAATTTACCTCAATGAATCTTCGGCAGTTAATAGTTATAGTTGCTCCTATTAGTTACCTCACTGATTTATCAATGGGTCGCGAAATAGTCAAAACCTGTGTTTCTTACGCGCTCAAAATTCAAAGTTTGATAAACGGCCTTCAGGTCTTCAAAAGTTCTTTTACTATCTGAAATCACAATACCACATGAGGTCATTCACAACCCGAATAGCTCAGTGGGTAACGTCACTGACTGAAAGACTGGGTTTTCATGGAATCAAATCCCTGATAGAAAGCTAGTTCCGTCGAGGCTGCAGATAGGTCTTGTTGACGAGTGCCAAGAAGCACGAAACCTGGGTCCAGGGTTTCTTACTGATAACCTTTAACCACTAAATACTGACTAGGTGTTTTACAGAATCATTTAAAGAAGAGATTCCTTCACCATATTTTGTTCAACTCAGAGTGACGATGAGGCCAGTATGATTATGAATCAGTGGTTGTGGTTATCAGACATGACTTAAGAGTTAATCAGCTCCAGTTTTAATTGATGCTTACCTAAGTAGTGTTATCAAAGTAACAGCGAGCTATTGGCGGGTTTCCGTCTATGTTATAGGTGAGTTATTTGAGAATGGTGTGCTTAAGGGTGCAAGTAGTAGAAGTAGTAGTTCATTCAACCAACCCATGACTCTAGGACAGGCAGGAAATGAAGAATAACTTGCATTGACTATCAGACAAAAAAAGACTATAATTAAGTCAGTGATAATGGTTTATTATACACAGCTAAAAGGCAAGGCGATCCCGATATTGGATTTTGAAATCCACTGAGTAGAGTTTTGAAATGAATTACTTTAGAAGGTATTTTAACTTACTGTTGACTCCATGAAAATGCCCCATCTCTGTTTTATGGGAGACAGTTGAAAGTTTTACTCATTAGATAATGTTTTTGATTTGGTCCTCAGTTCGGCTGAAAGATTACAATAATCTGTGGCAGGATTTCAACTGAAGTATATGCATTTTCTTCATTCAAATTAATAGAAATCATGTTCGTGTGAACAGTTCTTAAGTTTCGGTTAGTAGTATAGATGGATGTTGTACTCTCACTAGTATTCTCCACTATGAAGAAAATTAAGAAACAGAATCACAGTTTTGAATTTTTGTTGTGATTATGTTTTTCTATGAACACTAGTAGATGCTTTATTCAATGTAGTTTAGTTGGTGATAAATAGGGGGAAAATTGTTTCACTGATATACTCCATGAATGGAAATATACCTGTGTCTCTAATTATGATTTATGATTCATTCTTCCCCGTTTACAATTTTGATGGTCTTCAAGTCGATTCGTTGCAATAAGGTTTCCAATTTAAATTTGGGAATGGTCCTTGAGCGAAATGACAGACGCAGAGTCAAATCACTAGTTATTGGTACTTGTAATGTTGAACGTTAAACCCTAAGGTATTGGTTTTGAGGAATTGTATGTCAACAGAAAATCATGAAAGCAAGAAGTCACGTTTAGAAGTTCCGGAACATAACTTTGACAGCACCAAAAGTTAAGCGGGTAGATGATAACATGCGGTAACTTTGATTTCTTTTGACCTGAGTTGAAGGTTTTTTTACTTCTGCATTGCAAAACGTACTTAGCAAAACTCAGTCGTTCATTTATTTTATGTGTAGGTACGGTGATGCCATTCGCACATATACTGATATGCACCTCAAAAATTCGGAATAATATCGTAGTGTTTGTTTTATTATTTCTCATCTAATCTGCATAATGCGCTGGAAATATTGATGAAAAATATTACACGCGTATTCTGATAGCGAGAAACGAGTAGTGCCAAACTGCGGAGACAGAAATTGCGATTCGTTGTTACAAGTGAAGGAAATTAGAGAGAAAATTGACCAGAACCAAAAAGAGCTTTACTGAAATACTTTAAAATTGTCAAACATAGACACATTTTCAAAGGTGCACAGCTTTCTAATAGCATAAACTAAGAGGAAATGGATTTAACTTTCTATTTGTTAAGAAATCTTGTTTCTGCTGTGGTTCCTTTCAAATTTATTTCTTTGGCGAGAAAAGTGGAGTAGTATACGAAATTTGTAGTTAATGTTTAAGAAAGTAATAGAAACGATTTAACTATTCCTGTTGTTTACGTCTAGCTAGATGTGTGATTCACTCTCATCTTCGAAGTAATCTAGTACTAAGGAATATGATGTAATTAACTGCATCTTCACTTCTCTCATAAAATTAACCTATTTAACTATATTTTTATCAGTAAGATAAAAGTAATTGTTCAGCAGTTTTGACTCAAGTATTTTCAACTGCCGTGAAACAGCCTTAATTTTTTGCGACTCCCAAATTTTAGAAATATCAACCAGAGTTTAACTTCGGAAGCCTTGGGGCCACATGTTGTGATTTTTGCCACTTATAGAAGTTTACCTGAAGTCATGTAAAAACTTATACTCACCTGGATTATTCATATCTGCATTGCTCACAAAAGTATGGAAATTCAGAACTAGTCTTTTGATGCTGGGTGTCACCCAGCATGTGAAAGTTTAATGTATAATTGAATTTCTTTTTGTTAAATTAGGCAGGTTTAGAACTGAGAATGCATGATTTAAAATAAAGTGTCCAAACCAGTAGACATTGCTAAGAGGCAGAAAATATGAGATGATACCTGATATTTGTTCTTGAAGTTGACTGATTAGATATTCATTGAATCGTATTGCTGGAAAACGTGTTGGTAGTACCTATTTATACAGCGAATATTTTAGACGATGTCTGAAGTAGCTAGATTTCAAGAAGATGTAGACACTGCCACAACACCGATAAATAAGTGGTTGAACATAAAGAAACAACCGTGCATCAAGAGAACAGCTAGACCAGAAAAAAGGTATCAGAGAGCCGGAACTGAAATTAATTTTAACAGCAAATCGAACCTTCATGCTCGGGACAAGGGAAAATTTATCCTTCCTACTGATGTACTGTTGATCTCTATGAATGTCAGTTCACAAGAAGACCCAGTCGCATCAAATGAGATTGAGGTAAAAATGTTGAAAACTGAGTGGAAACAAGCTATCACGAATATATAAGAAAGATAAAATGCAAACCTTGTGAAGTCAAAACAGAAAAGAGGTAAGAAGTCGAAATCTCTCACAGTTGGAAATTAAGTTGGGTGTATAGATCAAAGATGTATGGCAGGAGATAGTGAGAATCAGAGAAGCTGCTTGCAAAAGGGGAAGGATCGTACATAGATCGTCGATCAGTGTGACATGGTTTTCAATATCCCGGAAGCAAACAGACGGGAAAGCGTGAATAGCCAGCGCAATTCAACGAAAGACTCAGTTGCATGAAAAATCAAGGCAGAGACAGACCATTTGGACAGCTATGAGGCAGTAGAAATAACTTCAGAAAAAACTATCTAAACAACTGTCTTAGCGTGAACAGAATTCGTAGGGAAAAGCGGTTTCTACGGTTTGTGAGTACTGGTTGATTTCAAGGTAGTATTCATCACGGACCGGCATTAGTGCTAGTACTACTGAAAACCTGAGAGCACTGGACAGCTATTTCGTCAATTGCTCTTCAGCGATATGCTTCGAGATAAAATTTCACGGAGTTCTACTGAGATGTCATGGCTAGTGGGGCAAACTAAGTCGAACAGGAGGACAAATGATCAACGATGGCGTTGGCTGAGGGTTTTACCATATCGAAAATTGACCGAAGTGGGAAAATATGTACCACTGGACTGTTAACCAATGGTTTAATGGCAACATGATCGCCGCGAGACCCGACGGTCCTGATTTTCATCGCCGGAGGGGTAATAGATGTATTCCGCTGAGGTGTCCGTTGCTAGGACGGAACAGCTGTGCATTCTTCTTAGGTGTTCAGTGGTTCTACGACTGGTGTCGGTTTGCGATGAATACCATATTGAAAAGTCATTTTTAGTAAGTAAATGATTTACTCAAGAGATGCAGGTGAACCAAGAGCAGCTCAGTCTGACCCACCGGTATGGTCTGAGTTATCATTAGTATAATAGAAAATATTTTGATCTGACAGTGGAGGAGATATAAACTGCATTTTTATATTAATAACCAGGAATAATATAGTAAAGAGTTTATAAACGTTAGAATATTCTCCTTTACTAAGGAACTGGCCCCTCATACAAAACACGAAACTTACTCAGAATATTTCTTATGGCCTCATCATGTAAAACTGGCAGTTAAAGACTTTTATTGCCATAAAAGCTCAGTTCGTTTTACGGATGAAAGTTATAAGTTAATATTACTATTACTGTTTAGTAGAAAATCTGTTTTTTCCAGCCCTATTGTGATTCACTTACAGGTGGGATAGGTTAGCATCAACCTTTTTGACCTCGGGGACGGTGGAATGAATTAATTACAGTTAGCAGATAAACTATACTAACCGGTACTAGTAAGCTAAAATTATGAACTGTGCTGTCATTAACTGTTTAGTGTCAACAATAAAAAATGCTAAATTTCCATTACTCAAACTAGATAATTCACAAAAGACAATTCAGAAAAGATTTTCTTTTCGACGAATCATTGTGAAGAGCTGCATATCCATACTCATGGATAAAACGCGAAAATATTTCTATCAGTGATTGAAAGCCCAACTCAAGTTCTTTTTAAAATGTGTTAGAAATTGTCGCTTGAATCACAAGATGATTGCACAGCAATCTAGAAATTAATAGAAGTGAGAAAAATGGGTCGGCCATAGGTAAATTAACAATTACGGTGTCAGGGAAGAAGGACGAAAGTAACGATGTTGATGACTGAAATGCGACAAATTATAGGGAGATTATGATCAGGTTGAAATAGATGATTGAACGTTCCTGTTTTGAATGCAGAGGTCAGATTTGAACTGACGAATTGACAAGGCTTCTGCATTGTTTAGGAGGTCACTCCACAGTTTCTTCAGAATGACTGATTTCACTTTATGAGTTCGATGAAAAAGATCCTGATGAAACATAGGGATTACAGTTAAATAGATGTTTAAGAAGTGAGCTACTAGTCAGTCTGCACTTTCATATATAGATAGAACCCGCTTGGTTTCAGCCTATATAACCAATTCCCACAGAAGAAGAATCTATAGATACACGTGGAGGCGAACCAAATGTTAGTTGATCGTTTACACACTTTGGACTCAACTATTGATTTGGGGAAGTTGGGCGAGAAAGATTTGCATTTGATTCTTGAATGCTTCTGCCACTGAATTCCCTTTAGAACCAATATTCATAAGTAGTGTATTTTTTGGAAACCCAAAGCTTCCTTCGTGGTATTGTTTAGCCTTCACGTTTCTCTCAGTGGATCATGAAAACATCCGTTTTGAATGGGCTCCATGTTTATTGGATCATCTGTAAAAGAATTTCTGATTCCTAAGCACAGTCAAAGAATAGGATTTCGTCTCTCGCCTAAGAGAGTCCAGCTTTGAAAATTGATATATTGCCCGTTTTAGGTTTGTCTTATTCTCAACATAACGTCAAGCAAGTGAAATTTTAAGGGATTTTTAGTTTCCACAGTAAGTTTTATTGACTTATGACTTTTGTTTAACTTCTGTATCGCAGTTGCAAGCTTACTGCTGTCTACACAAATGATAAAAGTTTCATCCACATATCTCCTATACATATGGAAATGATTGGTCTACTTATATATGGTTTGATGTTTTCCAGACTAGCCATGAAACAATCAGCTAAGAGGGGACTTGATTAGGAAACCATTGCTACTTCATCCTTTCGTCTCGAAAGTTCACCGTTAAATCTAAATTATATATTCAAGGTGCATCGTAAGAGTAATTCCTATAAAGGTTTTAAAATTCCTATATCAAGGTTTATTTTAAATCATATAAAAAAAGGAGGCTATTTCAGTCAAAAAGCCATTTATGAAGAATAATTTAACGTCCACAGATAATTAATCACTTTCAAATTTCTTGGTAAATAACACCAACCCAATTGTACACCAGAAGGTCATCCATCACTCTTCAGGCTATTTACTTTGTACAGCACCTAACTCAGTGTTATATGTTGGCAGCGTTTTTCTTTTTTCTAGGTGTGATATGGGTTATTCTCAAGTTTCAACAGACTATTATTTGGTGTTACTAATTATTTAAAAACTACTTTTATTGAAAATCATGAAAACTAGAAGTCTGATGATATTGTGTATTTTCAAAGGCTTTGAAAATTTTACTGATTAATGACAAACATCTTTATTAAATGTTCCCAATAAGTTGGAGGTAATCCAAGGTCATTTTTAGACCAAAATGACATTTTTTATACATGTCACGTAGAATTTTAATATTTATTGTGTTGACAATGATGGATATTTTGGGGTAGTATTATTATCACAGAATGACATCAGTTGGAGAACCACTAAAAGTCTGGTGCCAGTCTGTGATGAATACTACCTCAAAATTAAAATAATCATAAACCTCAGAGTATCCATTACTGCATAGTGCTCATTAGTGACATGCTTCCAGATGGATATCCCAAAGTTATAATGGGAAGCTGTGACCTGTGTGGTCAAGCAGTCAGCAGAGAAGCGAGTGTCAACTGAAGACCTTAGATGACAGTCGCGCTGTATCAAGAATTGACAGAGGCAAAAACTGTGAATCATTGGGTTTCAACCCAGTGGCTGGATGGTTAATGCCTTTGCCGTGAAGTTTGAAGGTCCTGAGTTCGACAGCTGGCGGATGGGGGCGACGTTTATTACCCGGCACACTTCTCCCCTCCTAAGTTATTTAAGGTGGAAAAAAAGGAAATGAAAAATGATTGGCTGGTTCCTCTGTTTAGAAGTCAATGCGTTTGTATTGCCAAGGTACTTTCCTATAAGACTAAGACAGTTATAGGAATCTGATTAGTTGAGCATAGATAAGCTATCTTTATTTAGACTGGCTTAGAAAATCATTATCACCTGTCACATTAAATCTGTTTTAAGAAAGTAATGGGCATCAGGTATAAATTAAATCCAAAATGAATTCAAAATTTGCAGAAAACTTCGTCCTATTTGAGACTTGGCTTAGTGAATAACGCCCTGGTGTTTGAAGCAATAGGTAGTAAGTTCTATCTACAGTGGGAACACAACCACCTACTAAGATGCAGGTACATCCAGCTGACGAGTCCCTAGTAGAATGAAACGCGCATCCTGGTAATCGCCGAGATAAGTATGTACTGAGTGTAATTTATAACTGTAAATGAGCTTTCCAGAAAAACTTAACTTTTAAATGTATTAATGGTTAGTTTGCACATGATGATAAGTTCTTATTTTGGTAATAATTCGAATAACAAAATTACTACCCGTGACTGGACTAACAGTTATAATATTTCATGAATAATTTACTAAAATAAAGTGTACCATTGTTTGAAAACTTTCCATTGAAAATGTACTTATAATATATTATTCCATTCCACAATAAACCATCTTTTCATCGATATATTTGTGTTTGTAGGAATACACTATTAGCTGTAATTTTAAGAATAATGTTGGTGAGACATTAATTTCTTTGCCTTGGTAGTTCTGACCAGCATTAAGGTAGTCTTCGGAAACCATTCATATGGGCAAAGTTTACAATGTATCTCCGTATTTGCCAAGAAATTGCTACCGTGTACTCTGTCCTTTGAAACTTTTTATTGGGATTTGCTGTTTAAGGTATGGCAGCGATGAAACTATTTTGTTTCACCTGTGGTTAAGAGACAGCGTTTATTAAATTTCTTTTGCTGCTAAGAAGTGTTAGTGTATAGTAATTCTTGTTGTTATCAAATAACTGCAGTGCAAGTACTTGATATTTTGTGCAAAAGTGAAAATACAAGGATTTTTAGTGATGCTTTCAATAAATAAATCAACATTTTATCCTCATATTAGTAATTTAACATGACAGAAGTCAGTTTACAGTTATCATCACATTGATATATGTTGAAAAATCTACAGGATGTTACCGGACCTGAATAGTACAGAAGGGAGGTCTCTAAATTCTATTAAAAACATCAGAAGGTTCCACGAGCACGAAATGAACATGAAAATACCACTTCTCAGCATAGACAGTGTTAAAGTTTAGATCGTTTTCAGTCATACTTTTTTCACCGTTGGTGACATTGACGTCGTACAAAAATTGCGAATTTACGTTACAAGCAGCTGACATATTTGATTCCTCTTCGTAATGCAAGTTACAGTAGATGAACGTCTATTTTACCATAAATTCGTGTGCTTATATAGCTACGGAGACCAAAAGAATCCACATTTACGAATTCGGAAATCTGTAAGTTTCTATATAATCATGTGATCCAAGGGAATATCTATTCACAGCAATATAGATTTAAGCCATCAGAAGTAGATATTGTGGTGCAAAGGAATAAACATTTGAAGAACATATTGAAGCGCTTATTGTAAACAGTTTCAGAAAGTACCCTCAGTTTACTTCTTACATTCCTTGTGTCCAGTTAATGCAAAGATTCCATTGAGAACTTTCCTAGTTGACGAAATGAGACTTCCAAAATGGAGCAGGTCAACAGCTAATTCGCACCCAGGTCACACCATAGGTGCATCGTTGTTTGAAGGTAAAAATTTCGGCCTTCGAAGCATTTAACTGATTGAATGTGTATGTTAAGAACTAATGTATGTTGCGATTAACCTTTGTGTTATCTTCGCAACTGACACCAGATGCATATGGTGAGGTGAAATTTTCAGATAAACATTGTCAACTGACTTCTAATCATAGCAACAGATTGTTCATTGATCCATGTAATTCAGAGTGAATTTTTGGAATTCCCTAAATTAAAACAGCATAATGAGAATATAATCTTCGTCCTTTCATTGCGCTGTTTAGTTTCCCCAAATTAATTCGGTAACCTGTCTGAATAATGAGTTGAGCAATATGACAAAATATTGGTGAATGAGTTGTGATCGTAGTGGGTAGTAGTAGTGGTTGATAATATTTTGGAAATGAATGGAAATAAAATTTGGTGGAAGAGTGAGACGTCTAAAAAAGGCAGAGTTGTTAGGATTGGTGAGCGTCAGTCAATAACCTTAGCATAGAAACTAAATGAATGTGAACAGTTTGAATCATTTTGCTTCCCTAATTAATTTCAATTAAATAAGAACATGTAACTTATCTGAATAATGAGATGAGTAACATCACAAATATTGATAAGTGAATGACCTGTAAGTCGAAGTGCGTATGGAAAGAAGTAGTAGTTGATAATATATAGGAAATGAATGGAGGTGGGAACATTCAAAAACGCGAAGCCCCCGCTTTTTTCTAAAGTGTAAAGAGTACCTAATTGCAAAGAACAGAGTGCAATGGAGGCGTGTTACCGAAGCCCTATGTTCCACTAGGAACCCATGAGACAAATTATAAATAATAATAGCTACAGCTGACTACACGTGCATTTAAATAAATAAATACAATGGGACGTGACTTGATCTTTGATCTGTTCCAAGAACTTTGATGAGTAAACATGCTTCGACTTTTCAATTATCCGAACCTTAGCTGGAATGTTGGTAGTTATCATTCTCTGTTCTGCACTTCTCAACGATCTACAATTCTGTGACACATTCATTCGGTTGATAAGTGAAGTAGTTAAATATGGATAATCACTTCTGATTTGTTTAAAAGAACGAAAGAAGTCCTTCAAATCATATTTGGGATGGCCCTGAAAAGAGCTTTTGCTCGTTCACTTCCCATCGTGAAGTAGAAATTCATTTCTATTGCAGTTTGTCTTCATCTGAAATCTGAAAGTGAAGTGGGTACAGCTGTGGGAGTCAGAGATGCAAATTACCTATTTCGACGAAGATCCCTCTAATTGTCATTGATATGACCTTCCTGCCAGGGGTTTTCACCACGAAAGCTTCTTGGGTGTAGATTCCATGAGCAGAATTTATGGAATGTTGCATGACAACGGCATGCTAGCCATGAACCGGCTGTTCATCGACACAGTTCATACAGTACTTAATTATATGCCTACAAAGCAAGTTGTACTTGAAATAATTTCAGAACAGTCATCTGTGATGAAAGCACCCACACTACGGCTCCCAATATTATTCTTAAAAAATCTCAGAAATGCACCAATCAGTTCTGGTGTTTCACTACTTATGAAAATAAAAGCTGTGGGAATAGCCTTGAAGTTGATGTCGATGGCTAAGAACTCGTAGAGAAAATGGTTCTCATTAATATTCTTGTGGGTGCCGTCGAGTTCCAAAAGATCAAAACAGTTTTCAGCTAATTTCAACTGGTTGGCTGAGGAGAAAAAAAAGGAGAAGAAAGCCAATCCACCTTGACTGGTTATACGCTCCTGCAACTTTTCATAACGGCCTACTACAACATTGTTTCAAGGGATAATTCAATTACTGGTCAAATTAAACTGAGCGAAGAAGCTATAACACATATTGAATACATCTTGATTATTCAGTCGTTTGCCATAGTGTGAGAAATCAACAACATTAAATGCAGCCGTGCCTGCTTTGTGCTCTTCTATTCAACTTCCGTTAACTTCCTTGCCCAAGAACTATTGTCATAAGGCAGAGAATTGCAGGGATGACTGTCAGTTAACAGCCACCGAGTTACTGGCTAGTAACCTCCTAAGAACTTCGCGAGAACGAACGTCCGACAAGAGCATTTAAGGGATATTCCACGAATTAAATAATGAAAGGAAACAGAACTGACCTTCCTGTCACTACACCATCTATTCACCGGCGTCCACTAGCAATAAAGAAGCATACTTGACGTAAGCTCTTTGGTCACCTTGTAAATGTGAATTTCAAACAATTTAGTGCGTACATATCTGCTTCTCATACTCCTTTAGGGCAACCTTCAAAGACTCTAAAGATGGGAACGTGGCGAGACAAAATCGCTCCATAAAGATTGTTTCTTTTTCACTTACAGCATTTCCGACGGTATCGTCGCTCATCATGAAAATAAAGCAACCTTTCCTCAGTTTGCTTCGTTTCATAGTAATTTTCAACTTAGTGTAACCAATCATGTGGAATGATTCCTCGTTCATTTTGGTTGGAAAATAAGTGAAATAGGGAGTGAGGTAGAAGGGTTAGAAAATAACACTTATAAAAAATTATTACCGTGGACCAAATGTTTTTCGGCGGATGAGGTCATGGGTGCTTACTGTTGAGGAGTCCTACCCTAGAATGAAACAGGTGGCCAGGGCTCTCAGGTTTCCGATGTTGCTCCAACTGATGTCAGTCTGTGATGAACACTACCTTGAAAGTAATACATGCGGTGGAATGCCGGGTATTTCATTCTATTCAGTATTAAACAAATTCTCACATAAGGGATTTTGAAGTCAAGTATTTTGCATGCACTAAAGTAGAAAAAGATTACATTCCAGTAATAGTCAGGAAATGTATTGAATGCTGGTTTTGGAATTCAAGAAACTAGTCTCTTATATAATAGAAATTAATTTTTGGTAAAAATAAAATAACTCATTAGTGTATAATTGATTTGATTAACTAAATTTAGCTTATTCATCAAAGTGATTTTCTGAGTCCTTAATTATTTAACCACTGGGATTGATTTTCTCATAGACATCTTGGTAGTCTCTGTCTTTCTGTCTATGGGTCACTGACATATTTATGAACTTTAGCAGATTTCCATTAAATAAGCTTTATAGATCAATCTTACAAATGACTTACTTTTAGGCGATATAACTGATGTCCTTGGTTTGGTTGAAAAGGGTATGAACTATAGGTTTCTCTTGTAGATGTACAATTATTAGTGATGTTACTAAAATAACTTAGCGAGCGAGAATGAAAGTAATTTCTCAATCACGATGAACGATATTACCTATGTGCTTGGTGTATTGGTAACGAAAATGTCATATTGTCTGGTAATAGATTATCCCTCATATCACTGAATATTATCTTCATTTTATTAGCACTTCGTTCTTTGTTATTACCCCATTGGTCACCTAGTAACGTTAATTACATACCTGAATTATTTTTTTTTTTGGAATAAGTTATTTGACTGTTCCACTCACAAACTGATCTTTGTTCTTTTTTCAACTACATTAGAAGTTTGATTTCAACAAACCAGTGATGCGCAGTATAAATATCATCATTACGCCTCCAAGGTTATCTGTTTGACCTTGACGTTTGACCCATATGCTAGACAAATATATGTAGAATCCTGCAGAAGTCAGTTAGGTGGTTAAGCGACAGAGCAGATTGAATGTGGTTGTGCACCTTCATTAGATATAGTATTTATGTTTCACATTTGAACCTAAACTTTCAGTTTTTATTCAGGATGAGTATTTTTCAGTAATATGTAAAAAAACAGGTTAAGTTACACTGTAATTTAGTGATATATGATCTAATATGTTTTCAAACCAAATTTTACTTTAAGTCTTATTGATATATAGCTTCATCAGTAAAATACATGTTCATGTGTTCGTTATACTGTCTCATTAGCTAAAAAAGACACATATTATTAGGTGGATTGTAAAAATATGATATGTAGAGCTTTATGAATTCACAAGTTACAGGATACAAGTCGCGTCAGCTTTCGTAGTCACTAGTCCACACCCATAGGTGAGGCAAGTACCCATAATAAGAGTTTTACACTGACAGAACATTGTGGGTTGTTTATTCTTGGTTTCTGACTAAATCTCCGGTAGCATCTTGTAGTGAGACCGTCATACGTGATCAACATTAGTTCTGTCGGTAATCGAGTCATTCAGGAGGGTATCTGCAGATAGAATTATTAGAAACTGATAAATATTTGGTAGCCGCTTAATATGACTGACTCGATCATTTTAAACTCAGACACCTAAGTAAAGGTGCAGATAAGTGGTATAGCTTCAATGATTTTTAACGCTTGTACATACACTTTTCTGGAAGTTGCCAACAGCTGATGTCATTGAACAACACGCTGATTGTCATCCACTTTACTTCTACTTGTTCTGTACCTCGTGTCTTGTCTTCAAGTTTCAGTGAAAAACTTTAGTTCATTATATTCACGTCATATGAAGTGAATATTTCTATCATCTGTATCCGTATGTAAGGATGAATTAGTATTCACAAATTTTTGTTGAATTGTCAGAACAAAAGGGAAATAAATACTAGTTATAATGGTAATTACAATAATTGTGGCCAAATGAATTCAGTGCGTTATTGTTGATGCAAAGTTAATGAAGATGAGACTGGTTGTGAAAGTTAATGTGAAATTAGAAGTCTCAAGAGGCAACTAACTGTACACAATCTCATCTGTTCAAACTATTTTGGTTTGATGTATACAAGAGCTAGTCTTATCTTCTTCACTATTACATTTAATTGTCTAGCTGTCTCCCTTGCATTGCATTACATTAGGCGCATGTGATTTAATAAACGCAGTTGGGTTGATTTTCATTTAGTGCTACAGCTTTAACCTTCATTAGGGCATACTGTAGGTAGGTAGGTGGGTTGGTAGGTAGACTGTAATGTCATAATTATTAAGAATTCTTCTCAATTTTCCCGAGGTTTCCTAATGATAAGAAATCATCGTAGTGTTAATCCAGTTCTTCGAAGGGAGTTTCAGTACATTTTAAAATTCGTTTTCTAGATTCTCCCTAGTTATGTACTTTCATTGTACAAAAGACTGACTTTAAATCTTTCTTTTCACTCTCTTCAGCTGTTACAAGGTGATTAACTCTTTTGGTCCGATTTCGGGTGGCTGTTACTTTCCTCATCAAAGGGTAGGTTGATAATCTAGATATCTATCAAAATGTGTAGATTTCCTAAAAATTTTTTATTTATTCTTTGTTCTGTTTCTATTGCACGAGAAGATAATTTTTGATTCGGATTTAACCTCTACATAAACGTAATCTATACGTGCCTTTACCGATTTCTGCTACTGCATTAGTAAATAGTAGACATATGAACAGGTTTGTGACTATTTAAGATACTGGAGATTCCATTTCTATACCATCTGTCTGACTGCACATATCTCTGAATGTGAATAATGTACATTGTAAGCATGATATTAGGATATTCAAAATTTCTATTAGGTCTGATGGGCAACGTGATCTTGAGTCAGTACCTGTTAGTCGTAAGTTATGAATAGTGTCTAACGCATCTTTAATACATGTTTTGGTAAAAGGAGGGCAAAGATTAAAAATGGCTCCTATTTTTCGCCTTCGACATAAGATGAAATGATTTTATTCCCAAATTCAAAAGAATTTTCTATTATATATTTCAATTTCTTGACGTACGCTTTTAAGATTTGTGATGCAAATTTCGGTGAGTTGGTAAATAATGATTATACAAACAGGATTGGACACGAAAATGAAGTATACGCTTTCTGAAATTATCTACATGTTTTGGATAGTTTAATTATTTCCCTGAAGAAACTTGAACTATAATTCCACGAAAACTTTGGGACAATTGTATTTCAAACATTAGGAAACATACAACCTCAATCTAATGTCAACTTTCCACTCGGCGCCCAATATTTGTGATATCACCTAGTCGAATGTAGATCATAGCTCGTATAGATTAAGAGGAGACAGACTGTGCGATATGACATCCAATGAGCTCAACTAAACTAAGAAAAGAGATATTTTATATTTTTTTAGCTATTACCGGTGAAGACCAGTGAAGGATTTCTCATCCTCCGTAAACAGGTGAGTGGACATTGATCATTTTTTGGTTTCATAATAGGTTTAGTTGTTTCTAACTGGTTTCAGAAAGACTATAACTCCAAGTAACTTTAGGCTGAAACCACTGGGTAAGAGGAACTGATGAGAAGATTATCGGGTCATTACCACGTTATTTACTCCGAAGGAGCTTACAGTCATCTTCCTTCTAATGTAGGCAAACTAGTAAGTACTGCGGCAAGTTTGAAGACAGAATATACGCAGTTATCATGGGTTGTGATGAAAAGTGAAATCTAGGAGTAGACAGTTGCGAAGATTTACCACGGAAGCTGTAGGGAAAAAATCATTGGCTAGTGAGACTATAGTAGAGAAGATGGGCTTAGAATCCAATATCTACAAGAAAAATGTAATAATATCCTGAATACTTGGTTTCCATTTACTGTCTGGTGATTCACTATCTCGAATCGTTACGGAAGTTAGAAAGACGGTAAATATCCCTAATGAGTTGGAAACGACTGGTTTCGATGGAATGATACCATAGGTACCTGAGAGGAGTTATTTGAAACTACTTTTTTAGAATTAAGCTAAATTATACGGATTGTATATGATCCATCTAACTGAATTCAGTTATTGATCGTCCCATTTTTCAGAAAAGGAGAGAAAATTTTGCCTGCTAACTTTAGAGCGGTCACTCTGATGAACATAGTTTCTATGATTCCGGATTCTATAAACAGCGGCTACCTCAGTGGAATGCAGTGATAACAAACAATAGGAAATCAGGCAGGTGGATGTATCTACGAACTCTTCACTGTCCCCTCGATCTTGAAATCCATGCATGCTAGGGATGGCTGGCGATAATTGCATTTCCCCAACCGACAAGTCATACGGCAGTCTTCCGCAAAATGAATGCCCAATAAGTACAACACAATACTGAAAACATTATCCCAAACACTAGTGGTCTTGTTTAAGCCTATGGTGAGTTATCGGACAAGTTATCCACGTCGAATGATGCTCATAAATGGCATCCACCTTCTGTATCTTTAGTCTGCCCTATTTCACAAACATACATTCGGAAGTCTTTTCCTCTATAAATTTGTAAGGATCGATGTCGTTGCAGAAGAATCTTTAGTCAACTAAGAGCACACAGAAAATTTAGTCAAACTGAATGAGAACTATAATAAGATGCTGAATCTTTGGAGCCCTGTGAGTGACAATTCTCGAATATTTGAAATGCATTTCTCATAATCTAAATGCAAGTTTTGTTGAATGACTGGTTTGGACTATTGAGACTTATGATAGTGGTGAGTTAAATGTTTATGTACGTTGAACTTTGCACTTACTTGTGAAGTTAGATTAATTATATTGCGTTTCTGGCATCTATGAGAAATACCCAGGCAGACTGATCATTAAAAGTGGAAGGTCTGTATAAACTCCACCTATCAGGCTACGATTATTTTTGCAGCATTAGCCACATGTTAAGCATCTGCCATATGAAGAATATAGGATTTAAGTATTGAATCTTATAAATCACGGGTAGTTGAGATCATGAGGTTGCAAACCTTGTCTACTTGTAAAATATATAGCACAATAGCAGCCACCATCTACTACACTTTTGAACAGCTAGACCCAAGAGGAAAACATTCCCTGAATTAAAGGGTTTATTTCAACCAAAGAACATGAATATCTGTACGGCATAGTTTCCTTTGAGTAGCTGCAATGCCACTGAGATAGTCGAACTAAGAAAGAGGAGAACTTATAAGATAATAAAGTTGTCTACGGTAGTTGAATTAACCTGGGAAGGCTATCATCTGATGAATAGACAAAAAAAATTAGAAAAAAGTAATAAAATCAGGCTTTGTTCAAGGACAGACATTGTCAATAGGCTTTAAAGCAGAATCACAACACTAAAACCTCATGAGACAACTAATCGTTGAATACACCTTGAGAATTAAGGGATGCATTTAGAACTCCCTGATTGAATTTCTCACCAAATATCCGAATCCCAGCTTTCTGACTGAATAGTTTGTTTGAATTTTAACCACACATTGCTGAAACTAAATTGTTCTAGTAATTCAAAACCTTTTTACAGAAAGTCAGAGTTGGTATCTTTGTCTTGTTTATAAATGTAAAGCTTATAAACAGAAGAGAATTGAGGGTAATGTGCATCGACGTCAGATTTATCTCTGTTTATCAACAATTATCGAAAAACAATCTGGTAACTCAGACTGCCTGACGTCTTTTATAATTTGCAGACTATTTCTTTGATTGTACAGAAAAGTGATTTCGTATGCGTTATTTTCTCATTCTGAAAAAGAGAATTTGTTTGAATTCTCTGTTTTGCTAATTATTTTGTGAGCGCAGTGTATGCTTGAAATTAACTTCTACTCGCTGGTTGAGAGCAAAAAATGAGTCGCTGAGTATCTGTTGTAGAGCAACAGCTCCGCTAAAGCGATAACTGTTTTGCCAAATTTTGTGTACAGCAATAACACATGGCATTATTTCCAGCCATTGCATAAAATTAAAGACACTTTGATTTTTCCACTTCTTATTTTCTTTTGGTCAATGTATGTACAACCTACCTTACTGAGACTATAAAGTAAGATAGTTCACTTGATGACGCATTTTAAAACAAACAGAAAAATATCTATCATTTCAGATTAACTTTGCGTAGGATGCCATCGTTGCTGATAATTTTATCAGTCCTGTTAGGGTAACTGTTTGAAGAAAAATGCAAATGATAAAGGAATATATTCATATGAAGTCGAGTATTCACTATATAGTTATCACTAGGAAACTACTGAGAAATCTTATCATTTCCTTCGAATGGCTAAAAGAAAAGTGATGGTTATTTATTTGACCATCATCACGCACAGAAATCACATGAATTAATTATTATTTTTCGAGTATTCACAAAAATCAATGAAAGTTTCAGGTTCCTGTTTGGCTTCGAGAAAACTATTAACTTTTACGGTATAATCAATCATAAATTACTCTGGCCAATACAGCCACGATAGCTTAAATGCCTGCCTGTTAAATTGTCTCATAGACTAAATCAGATGAATCTAGATTACTTTGTCTAGTTAAGGGAAATAAGAACCTCTGTGTATCACTGATACACATTCAGACAAGAAAAAAAATACTTGGCGATTTGGATCTTCTCAAGACCTTATTGACAACTGTCTCTTATCCAGTCAGTAGATCAGCTGATTGACAAATTGACTCAATCAAATCTTCTCAGTTAGAGACATGATTTTAAATTATGGATGAGTGAAACAGCTTATACAAACGAAAGTTGGAAACAAGTCATTTTATCAGATTTCGTGACTAAATGACAGAATTTCAGGCTAAACATACCAACTACACTGCTTGATGTTTCTTATTATGAATATAAGAATAGATCAAATTTACCTTTGGATACCTAAAAATGATTGACACTAACTAGCGATTACATCACTGATTCAGAAGCTAGTAACACTAACTTCCCTTTCGGAGTCGTATCAACGTTTGCTATGGTAATCAAAAGACTCAACCTGAACCTGCATACATCTTTTCTTTCAGAAAATAAGAACACGTACAGATGTTCAGGAGGTAAGTTCTATAACTGTTGGTTTGATAGTATTCGACAAATTATATGATTTAATGGGCCAAGTAACTTCAATTTAGGTTAGCGTTTCACAATTGATATCGTTAGACAAGCAAAAAGCTGTATTATCTGAAATTAGTTCACTATGTTTCACAGCTTTTGAATAATCTTCTGGCAGTTTTGTTCACAAACTGAATTTTCAGAGAAAAATAGAATAGACTGAAATGTACTGGACACTTAACAACTTCGAAAAGTATGCGCTGACAACATCCAACAGTCTAACGGGAATCCCATCTTCTTGCCGTGAAGGCACTTATTCAAAATCATAAGTAACTTTCAACAAAGTTCACCGGTCCGTTGTCAGATGTAACATATGTAGTGAGACATCTTTCCTTTGTTATTCTTTTCTGTATCAGTATATTACGTATTCTCTAAAGCAAGTAATCGACAAGGGTAGTTATATTCTTGGACCTTCATACTTTCTAGTTTTTGTTTGTAAAATGACTGTGTCAAGTATGCAAGTAGATGATCGAATTTCTCTATACAGTATTCGAATTCGATGACTACCGAGCACATGACAGAAAATAGTTAAATTATTTGCAATTAGATTTAGACAGTGTGGGGAATTGAAGGAATGATGCTGTTTGAAGTACGATGAAATGGCCTGTTGGAACTTCTTCGCAACTCATCAGTTCTACGATATATATATATATATATATATATATATATATATATATATATATATATATATATATATATATAAAGAGGCCATAAGCAATATAACGCAATCCGCTTCGCCAAAAAAAATGCAGAAGCAAAAGAAATTTGAGCATTATGCTTTCATCTTACTTTCATCTTTTGGCTTGAAATTTTAGAATAGAGTTTTGTCTAGTGTAAAACTATTTCCTCTATTATCAGTTTAAGTACACATAACAGAGTAAAAATTGGTAGACAAGCTATAATAAGAATAGCGATTCGTTCATGTCCTGTAGTGATGACAATTTTTTTTCCCTCAGAGCCATGATGACAGGATATGCAGTTAATCACTGCTATTTTTGAATTATAGCAAACTCGATTTGATCTTGCCTCTGAGGAATTATGGGTTTAATTTCCATTACGTGGAGAAAAACACTATAGTGCATTATGGATTTACGAGTAATCTAATTGAGATTATCATGTAATAGTCTATGTAAATCTCTTTTTTTACCACTTATGTTTCTCTTCTTTATAATGACTGGAGTCATTACAGGTTTGTTGTTCAGTAACTCACTAAAATGCGTGTGCATGCGAGAATGGTTTTACTTATTTTATTACTAAATTGACAGAGTTTTCATCGCCCAATTTGTGAATTGTATCAGACATATAAAGGAGTGACTGACTGCAGCATTGTAGACATCCTTCTAAATTAAATTATCGTGGAATTCGATGAAGATAGTAACTATACTCTGATGAATGATAGTTAATGGAAAGAATGTTACTTAATACGTTAGAGTTGGTTTTTTCTAAGTAGGTACTTCATTATTTTGCTGACATATGCGAATGACGAAAAACTGTTTGGATTTTGAAGACTTTCATTTCTGAACAGTATGAGATGATTTGTGAAACGGAATACACTAGATGGAAAAGAATAATTAGGATTGTTTCTATTTATGACCGCTATATATGCATTATAACAGACCAATAGTGCATATATCCACTCCTAGTACTCTTATGATCAGTGCTTTAGAGAGTAAAATGTTTGAATTCAAGGGAACATGGATTTTGTTTTCGTAAACTTATTTTGAAGTTTTTGAATAATCAATGTTCTGTTGAATAATTTCAGATGTATGAGAACACAAGTATTTAGTTTTCTAACAAGCAGTACATAAAAAGACATCAGTGTAGACCCTGAATTCTTAGAAAAATGAATATGTATATATATTGAAGAAGTCACATCATATAATGGTTATTATTACAAGGTATTGTGGCCGACTGGTCAAAGAGACGACCTTTGACCAACGGGTTATGGGTTAGAACACTGCTTTGGACAGCCAGGTAGTATCATTAGCCCTCACCCAATAGGTATGGTCATTGCCTATTGCACGGATGTGTATAACGTTGCTGAGTGGATGTTTTGCTTATCATCTTAGTGGTCTCTGAACAATGCTTTAAAATTAGTATTTGACCAAAGCAGACTTAGGACTACTGTTGTGATAAAGATTTGATTGTCGCTTAATTTACCATATAGATTACATACTCAGTTACTTTACATAGCAGAGGCGATTGCAATCCACTTTTGCAAACCTAGCTTTTGTATCCAAAAGAAGTTTGTCCGACCACTTTCATTGCCGTGGCCGTCAACATGATGTAACTTCTAGGTTTACTTTGTCCACTTCTTCCCCTTCTTGTTCCTATCAATATTTGGTTTGTTATTATTACGTAATCGCTTATTATGAACGGCTGAACACCTGCCAAAAGTCATTCCATTTACCAATTTTAGTAACTCTATTAATTATTTACATCATTATTTTGGAAGTATCACCACATGATTGGTAATTTGATAAAATTGTAAAACTATACATTAGTGTAGAGCCTAAGATGAAGACCTAACTGAAAAGGAATATACTTCTTCGCTCAATCAGTCTCTTTTCTAAATGTCTAAATAGGAATATTCATTTTAATGTTTATACATTAAAACATAGAACTGAATTGAGATAAGTTGATCATAAATACCACTGACTTGTAAGAAATCACTAGAATTTTGTCTACGGTTGAGTAGATACTTGCAATTTGACCATGTAGCTTTTACTTACTAACAGAAGAGTTGCATTGCAGTGAGGTCAATATAAATACATTCATTATTGCCAGTGGAAGAAATACAGAGAAGTGCAAATACTAATGAGCTCTTTGCTATTCTATTTCAAACACGGATTCAGTACTGAAGCATCCATGATTTTTAGGTGCACTTCAAATTACGAAAAGGTTTCGATCACAATCAGAACATTGTTGTGCGCTATCTTCTTTTTAGAAGCCAACGATGAATGAACACCTGGGATTTCCGTGTAGCTAACTAAGTAAAGCTCTTTAAAAATTACAGTTTTGTAAGTGAAAAAACATTCTGTTCAGTCTTTACTTGGCAGTAGGATAAAGTACGCAAACTGTGGTTTACCATTACGATGACACATTTTCTTGATACCACCCTTCATAAATCACTTCAGAATTCTGAAGCTTCTTCATTTACTTGTCAATAATTTCTAGGTAAACCACACGATGTTATTTAGTTGAAGGTAACTGATAGGACCTCGTGGAACTAGGTGTTGTGTTTGTTGGCACTTGTCAGCAAGGCGTATCTGCACGATGTGATCTAAAATTTGAGGTGAACGACATTAATGTTGAGGAATAAAGTTAGTACTAAATTGATCTAGAAAATATGATCATTGTTGATGGTTCATATGACGGACACGTTTTGTTAGTATTGTGTGAACGCGTCAGTTTGATGGGTTAACATCACCTGCTCACAGTAGGTTTGCAGATAATTAGTTTTCTCGAACCATATTTCTAAGAAATTTCTGAACAAACTAGTTATAAACCGAACTTTGTACTAAATATGGTTTGTCTAGTCATCATGTTGGTTCGTACCATAACTGCCTTTTGAGGAAGCAGAAGTATAGCTACTAATTATAGTTTGTATGCGTACCAAACAATTCTCAAAAAGATAGATTGACTGACAAAGTATGTCCGCTCACTTGGGTCGTTCTCAATAACACTAATAAATGAGCTTGTCCGTCAAATCTATTAGTTAATCAGCAAAAATCTCAATTTCTTTTCAATTTAACGGATAAGTATTGGTTAGGCGTGCGAAACTTAACTTGTATGTTTAGCAGAAGGACGTGGTGATTATGTCAGAACTCTGATGTTTATTCTTTTTTTCTCTCTTCTATTTTAGGTATCTTAACACCGTTCTACATGTTTCTATGGAATAAATCTGTTATTTTTGTTGATCATTTTATACATCTGCTGAAGCTAGAACCTTCATTCCAACTGCATGGGAATAAACAAATTTGATCACTTTCATTAGTATGACTGGCATTCTTCACTGAGCTATGCTTGTCCGATTTTTCTTTTCCACTGAACATGTTTGTTGAGTGTTAACATAAGATTTTATTATAAGTTTCATTACATACTAATTTTACATCTATCTTAAGCTGTTTGTTCTTGAGAAGTCATGAAAAAAGTAAACTTTTTTATCAGTTAATTAGACATTTATACAACCAAAGTGAGCGGTGGCATCACTTAGAAGACTACTTTCTTACGGTATATATGAAACTCTCACATCTCGAAGGACCGTTGCCAATGAACCTAATGGTCTACCGAAAGTAAAGTTACACTGATTACATTTTTAATCAAATTAGTATGTTTAGTTGTACGTATCAAGGGATATTTATCAGGCGCCTTCATTCATATAAATCAAGTGTTATTATACTATTCGATAGTTTGCATATTCATTTTTTTAATCACTAACTTTTTAAGCAACTTTAAATTTCTATTTTCTGGTTACAACCCAGCCAGTACTAAAGTAACACGTCAGATTTATGATACGAAGGGTGTCTCAAAACAAGAATTCTTTGCCGCATTAAAAGTGTCACTTAAAGTATCAGGATTAAATGAGGACACCAAAAAGAAGTACTGTGAATAGTCGGACCATTGCCCAGTTACGAGAAAGATTACACTCAGCCAACCACTTGGGAACAGATAGCAGTAAATAGACCAAAAAATAAGAAGGAAATAGCTACACTCCTGGTGGATAAAGCAAGCACCACTGTAGTCAAAGACAAGGAAAACTACAGCACAAAGGCAGAGGATTTACTCAAGCAACTAAGACTAATCCTGTCCAAACGTTTTACAACCAAATCACCAAAACCTTGAGGAAGCTCGTCGAAGCAGGGGAAATAACAAAATAAAGTAAGTGACGAATGAAATCGAATGGACCTCCTTCTCCTTATTTTTAAGATAGACCGAAACTATGCAAACCAGTCATTCCTCTACCAGCAATAGTCGCACTTCCATGAACATTAGTCTAAAATCAGTTCAGAGAGTTTTTGAGGAAACTGAAGTACCATACGGAATGATATGCACACTGTCAAATAACCCACAGCATTTTCAGCACTGACGTAGAAAATGACGAATAAATGGTATCCCTGGACGTCATGGAACTATACACATCAGTTGAATCACATTCTGCTTAAGATGCTATATCTCTCCTCCTCACAGATGACACAAGGTTTTCGGAACATACAAAACTTAAGTGTTCAAGTCTTGTAGAACTGACTGATCTCCGTTTGACAACGTACTTTCATTTTAATGGCATTTCTTACAAATAGATGAAAGAAAATCTAATGGGGTCACTGAATTAATTGCAAAAGGAGTAATGTATTGACTCGTAATCAAACCGAAGATTTAGAGTCACTATGTGGACGAAACTTTTGTTATCATTGAAAATGATGAATTAAAAAACACTTACAGCTTGATCAGTAACGCTTTCGATGACATCAAATTCACAATGGAGAAGAAGTCGAACAACAAACTATCGTTTTTAGATGTCTGTTTAAGTAGAACCAACGCGGAAAATAGGAAAGTCAAGTGTATAGACAGTCAACACACACACGGAAACAACAAACTAAAAACGCATGAAATTAGTTGCCTAAAGACTTTAGTCAAAAGAAGAGGAACACACTGAAGTACAACAACTCCATGTAGAAATTAAGGGGATTACTTGATGTTTGTTATAAAGAAGAACTGTGAACCCCAAAAGTTCATCATAAGATGCCTATCCCGTTAATATCAATTATAAAGTCATCCATGGAAATCATGAACTACCAAAAGATTATTGCCATCCTTTTGAGTTGATGTTGCCCACAAACTAACAAATTCTTCTTACACTTTACTACTTAGGCCAAAGGTAGTAACACTCATGAAGACAACCCAACTGTTATTTTGAAAATCAGCTGCAACAATTACCGTCAGCACCACACTGAACAAAATGATCATCATTTTCACCTTCGTTTCATGAACATCATTCGGTTATTAAACTTTACGACATTTCATCGTTCATATTAATGAATGTGGAAAACTACAGACATGAATTATACTTTGAAAGTGTAGAGATCTTCGACAGAGGCATAATGAACAATATCAGAGACTTCCGAGGGGCTTCATATTCCTGTAATCAATAGATGCGTAAAAATGAACCCAACCTAATCATCAGTAAGAGAAATGATAAACAACTGCAAAGTCAAAGTTCAGGCAGAGAAAAACAACCAACCTGAAAATCTATGTAATCTGTGACACAGCAATCAAAGGAGACAGCCAGTCACAAGCCGTTTTGTCGGGGCAAGCTACTGAACTCCTCAAGGTGAAATAATGATAGGTCATATCATACTGAAGTTATTGCTGATGATATTATCTGGAAAGTCAATGAAAGCTTCATGACTTAACCACCCAGCTCGGAGAAAGCAAAACAACCAAGGCTTCAGTATTAGTTTCCAAACCCGGTAATCATTATTATGCAGTCGCTGATGGAAAGCTAGTTAAAAAGAAATATTCTCAAATCAATTTCGCTGAATACAATCAAAAGCTGATTTTCTGATATTGTTTTATTCACCAAGTAAAAACAAATTAGTCTTCAGGTGTGGTGTCGCAATTTATTTCCTTGATATTCAATGGGTTGTTGAAATCTTAAAATAATATACAGGAAAGTTTAAACACATGTATAACATATTCGCGAAGAAGATGGAGTATGCCAGTCAGATTACTTGATAAACATAAATTTTGAAACTGATAAGAAACGGAATTTATTAATGAAAGATAGAGACTACCATTCATTTTTACTTGCAATTTCCCCTTGTTATACTGGAACGAATTGTTTGACCTCTATTGGCAAATGAGACTTTTATATAACTCCGATTGCCACTTTTATATACATTTACCAGCGACCTGAGTTATATGTGTGCGGATTACTATATATGAAAACGCTTGTACAAATATGTTCAGATTCCCCCTACTGGTCACTCAGTTTCTCCGCAATCAGGAACTGGGCGACTGTTAGTGCAGAATCTGAAGGTATTTATACAAGCGACCTCATATACAGAGCAGTCCGTACTCATTTATAACTCAGGCTATATCAAGCTACTGGTAAAGATATAAAAAACTGCCGATTTAAGTATATAAAAGGATCCTGTGCGAATACCTTGATATTGCCTGATTACAGATTATACTTCAGTTTGTTTTAGTTCAATTATGCTCTAACCCATGAACTATGCAAGTACTTAGCATCGACATGACGCCATTTTAGAACTCGTTCAAATTTCAGACTATTTGATTACTTTGAATTGAAAAGAAGACTGAATGACCTGCATAAAGAAGAGGATATAAAACTGATTAATTTTGATGTAACAAGCCTTTAAACTAAGACATCAGTCAGTATGCATTGGATGTAGTCAGAAACCAGTTAAGCATTGGGAAAACTTACTCATAGAACTAACGTATCAGTCAATAAGATCATGTTAGGTGTTAAGTTGTTTGTGTCTAACCCTCACAGTTTTCAAGCTTCAGGAGAAAATAGGTAGACAAACAGAAAGAGTAGCAATAAGATCACCAATGTCCTCAACCATAGCAAGCAAATTTATCGAAAGCTAAGAACACATGGCTTTAGGAACGTTTAATTCTTTCAATATATAGTGGCGAAATGTGGATAACACATTTACTGTATTGAAATTAGAACATAACGATCATTTCTTCGCACTTAAAAGTAGTATTTGATGTAATCAAGTTAGCTTATGAGTTAGCAAATGAACAAGGAGGATTATCTAAGTTGGACTGTAAAGTAAAACGTAGAATAGATGGTGGTTTGGGTACTACCGCCTCCAAGAAACCAATACACTGAAACAGGTATCTAGATTTCAGGTCATCTCATTCAACATCAATTAAGGCAGATATAATCAGATGTTTAAATAACAGGGCTAGAAAATCCACTAGTGAATCCAAGGATTTAGATAAGGAATTGAAACATAATTAAAACGCTCCAAATCAATAGTCATCCTCTACAGTTTGTCAAGAAATTCTTAAGTACCTACAAGAAAGGAAGAAGTAATAGTAATATGAATAGCATCAACAACAGAAATAGAAAGAAATCTGGGCTTTTTATTATTATCGCATAAGGAAGGAACATCGGAGACTACGTAAGATTCTTAACAAGGCTGGAATCAAGATGACATTTCAACCTACAAAATCACTCAGCTATAAAATTTATCGACTTGACTATCCGACTGACCCGATTAGACAAAATAATTGAATGTAACAAATACTTTACAATGGCTATGAGGTCAAGTACATAGGCAAAACTAGTCAATTTGAGTTAGTTAGATTACCCAAGCACAGGCAGTAAGCTAAGTTTAGAATGATGTACCCCAATTAGATTAATAATACAGATGAAAACAGCTATAGCAATGCAGAGATTAACACACAACCACACAGTAGTGAAGGATAAAGTAGCTCCGCACGGGTCGAATACAACTAGATGAACGGACAGACCGACAGTCGAGTCTTTTTCCTAGAGTCAACACCCATCACATCTAATAGAAATGACGGAATATCTATACAGAAAACTTTAGTACTACTAAGGGACAAAGAGCATCAGGTGATAAGACAATAAAAATGAGAGATGGAAAGTTATGTGGTGACTGTGAAATAATTATGAGCAGCAACTTGTGCTGGAAACATCAGCAAGTTAGCGGTACAATGTCATTGTGAGTCTTTACACTTATATCAAGGATTTCGTTTGGCTTTTGATTGTTAAATCTAGTTCAAAATGGACTGATTTACAAAGTAGAAATGAATCTGATTTTGCAAACAGATCAGTCTTAATGAGAAGTAAGTAATTTACAACTTTAATGGTATTGCATGGTGGACAAAAGTGAAATGTAGATAGTAGGGTTTATCTTAATTTGGATTTTTCTAGTGGCATATATCTGCTTCCAACTAAATGTTGTGGTCTGCGGTGGGATTCGAACGTTATCAACTGGGCAGCTGAGTGATGTTGGTTATTGTTTATGCTGCTAACATGACCAGGATTCCATGCGAGACACTGAAAATATTTCAGATACTCTGTGATTGATTTCAGTATAACCTTCACCTAACATCAACTTTTCCCGCGTGACCGTACAGTTGTGATACTATTTGACCAAATCTTGATCACAAATAAAATAACATAACTTGGTAATAAAGCTTATAGTGCAAAAGGACGTCAATATTTAAATGAAGGTGAAATTCATAATAAAGTAACTTAATCTGTAATTGCTTTACAGTTGAGTATCTACAATGAAATATGGTTACAGTTGTTGCCCCTTCCACTTCATTTTTTAACGAAAGAGAAATAAGTTTGCATGAACAAGTCATCAGTGGGTTAGCAATATAGCTGTTTATTCCTTAGACTTAGCATTGATTAGCGTCTGTCAATGACGGTTTGAAACAAAATAAAGTAAGCCACAGCGTCACACCATTCAGCTTAGCAGACGTATTACAGAATTTAATCGATAAACTTAGACCAGGATAAGCATCAAGAAATAAACATCCCCATAGGTTGCATACTGGTGACTTATTCATGCACATAATCTTTTATAGGCTCTTTTACGGATTCATTTTCAATGTACAGAGCCTCAACGTTAAGTATTTGACTTCAGCACAGATTGATGCAGGCTTAGATCATCAGAAAGATACTAATTTTCTCATGTTTGTCAATGAGTGTCAACAAGCAGGAACTCAAGAAGCAGGGCTTTCCGCTAGCTGAATTTCAACACTCTATACTAAGTATTAATTTACTCAGATATTTATTTTTACCTTTCAAGTGAAACGATATACATGATAACGTAGCATTGAGACCACCCCATCTTATCTACTCTGGAATTTTTAATGTCTTCGGAAAATGGCAGAAAAGGGATAAGTTGTAACTAGTCTCCATCTGCGTATTATCTTAATAAGTTTATTCTGAAGAAATCTATATCGATAAATTAGTGTTCAGATGGAATTACTTCGTTAGTTTGATGCAATGAAAACTACTTTCTGATAGAGTGGAAAAGATTTCAAGTTAGTTGAATTGATTCATAACGAGAAATATGGACACTTAATTAATTTCATTTCTCTGTGAATTTTCGTGAATAAGGTTTACATATTCAGGAAAATTCACTGGATACAATTATAATTTTAATTCTAGCTTTCTGGTACCAACTCGTATTCATAAGCTCTGATGAATAACTATTGTAGTAGTTAAGCATGGAAGTCACAGTTCTTCCACTCAGGAGACTTTCAAATCAGTCTATCTTGTCTCAAGCAAGCGTCAGATCACAAGTCTTGTCATCTGTTCCATTTCTTATATTTTGAAATTTACTGAAGAGGAAGTTTTATCTCTTCATCACAGGAACCAGAAGTCTGTAAAGTCAGATAATAATTGCATGTGGTGTTCACTGAAAGTCCTGATAGTCACATCATACCATTCTATTCTGGATTTTTTTAATAACATTCAACTCTTTAGAATTCAATCAGTACATTCACAGGTATAAAGTTGTTCATTATCTGAGGTCTGAATGACAGCATTATTTAAAGGGTATGTAAATTCTGAATGTAACGCTACAGTCTCGTCGTTTGTGTAATGAAGTGGTACAGTATACATTCATTTGAAGCCTTTGAAAATTTTTCTCCACTCTTACTAATGCTGCTTCAACCTTCCTCACCTTTTATGTATTAGTATCGTTATTCTTGTTACTGTTGGTGACCACACCACCTTTAGCTAATACATTTTCAGATTTCAGTTTGTTATCCAACAATATCTTTGTTTTTTCCCTAACATACCCACTGAAATCATTTGCGTATTCATTACGACTTGACAAATGACTGAGTTTCTTCATAACTATGTAGACTTTATTTATAGCTTGTCAAAACAATACGTTATCACTAGGAAATAGAACAACTTCAGGCAGTACATTAGTAGTGAGAGTAATAATCTGAGATCAGACATCTGAAAACAACTGACTAAATTCATTTAACCAGATTTTTATACTCACTGTAGTCAATCAACTGGACATATGTTTAAAGGTTAGGGAAGGACAACCTCCTAGATATTAACATCCACTTAAATCGGTGTCTAAGCTGACAACGAACGTTCTGAATTATCTGAACTTCAGATCCTCCTCTATGGATTGTTTGTCCTAGTCAGTCGATAAATATTAAATGAAGTAGTGCAATGAAATGTAACCCTCAAGCTAAGGAATTACATCTTAAATGTTGATATCTAACACTTTGGAGCAGCAATTGTAGAGATAAGGGGATGTTATCATTAACCAGTATCATGTAAACGCAGATAATACTGACTTTCCTAACCAGTATTGGAGACACTTGCATTTATAAAGGCTGACTTGTACATCAAACTCTTTCTGATGGTATACTCATTACATTACCAGAATGCATTATGAACTTCAGGTTTTTCATAGCTTATGTCGATCAATTTTTGAATTACTTATTTATAAAACAATGCATAATAAACAGAAGTTTCATGTTAATCTCATTACATGTCCTCACTTGAGTGAGGATAATCTCTCCACTAAAAATATTTAGTAAATATTCAGTTTTCTAGAAATTAGTTATCTGATTAGCGAACTGGTTAATTTATTTTATTATAAGGGGATAAGTTACTTAAAAACGATTTTATGTTTGTTTTATTGGAGTATTTTTCATCGAAAACTATCGGTTTTGTTATTTCTCGAAAGCATCAGCTTACGGTCATACATATAGGGTGCTAAGTCTCTTTCCTAACTAAACCACATTTTAGCGTTTTTGAGTTACATTATATGGGAACAAAAGCACTTAAATGTGTCACTGAAAGACTGTTACTGGAGAAACTAAGCAACTGTACAAATATAAAACCCTGTGGATATGTCATCAAATATTTTATCTAAAATGCTGTGATGAAATTGGTCTATGAAGGTGTTTTTATATATGTGCATTCGTTAGGTTGGTGTAGTACCAATTATTGTAAAAATCTCCTAACTGAATAAAGCTTAACATAAAGAAACTAATGTATATCGGCTTTAATGCCTACCCGTGGGTACGAAAACCTAAATGTTTCACACATTTTATTCGTGTCCATACTGTTCAATATTCTGATTACATGGTTCATAATACTGAACTTTCTATTTTTACAAACCAGATGATAAGCAATAGGTGGACCTTTTCGTCGTGCAAAACTTTGCTTTTGTCTTTGGTATAACTATTCATTTCAAGCGGGACAAAGATGGCTTCATCACTTTTCAATTTCAAATAATTTTAGGCAATTTGAGCATACAAGTTTAGTGCTTTTGCTCATTTCTATGTTATGTCTGTGTTATGTCATGTCTTTAGTTGATTCACTGAGCTGTGAAGTTTTGACGTGTTCTTTATTTGTATGACACATTTTGTTAACTAGTAGCATTCTTAAAAATTTATTACTGAACCATAAATCGATCAAACGTTATTCTTCAATCCCGTCGACAGACAGACCTATCGTCTAGTATTCGTGAAATATTAAAACAAAATTAAAGAGATCAGAAGCGATGTAAATGGAAGTTAACAGAAAAGTTTTAGATATTTTCACTTATTACTTTGTTTCACACGTTGTACAGTTCCACAGCACATTGAACAGTCCTCCTTAGCTCCAAAATGGAAGCAAAACTTTGGTCTTTTTTGATTGTTTCTGTATGTTCATGAAAGTCCTTGGCATCCTAAGGCATGATACTGCATGATACTGACTAAACTGTTTTTAAAATTACTCTGCAACCAGCTGGTAACGAGTATGAGCAGAATTCTCAAGACTGTAGCACCTGATACCTTCACTCTGTTTTTTATCTTCCCTACAAATCAGCATTCATAAGATAAAACTTGAAATTTGTTGGATTTGATTCTTAATTAAAATCGCATTTCAAAAGATCCGACTAAAGTTATTTTGAAAGCATCACAGACTGAAAGAAAATAAGCAACTACTGATTGGTGAAGATACTTTTTTTATTATCTAAAATCTGATAACATATTTATTTATCAAAAGAAAGCAGGAAATTTGATGAAAGTGGTTAGTTATTCAAATAATGCATAAAAAGGAACATAAAAGTAGTCAGTAATTAGCGTAGTAGAAACATTTTAAGAGAAATTAACTGTAATGAAACTTATTAGCCGCTATCAATAATGTTGGCGGTATAAGAGGAATACTGAGATACATGAGGAATGTAATCATGCATATTTATTCGGTTATGATTAACAATACTGTTAGAAGTAATGATAATAATAATAAGAATAATGTGGTAACATGAAATATATGAGTTATACAATAAAAAATGCTGAGTAGTTGTCAAAGTACTGTGATGATAAATGTGGGAAAAATTTACTAATTAATGCGGTAAAATGGTTATTTAGATGATTACTTGTTTCGAAATGTTAAACAAAAAGAGAAAGGAACAAGAATGCGGAAATGGGGAGACTAGAGCTAATATTTACCAGAATATAAATGTCATAAATAAGGGAGGTAGCTCTTCGCTTCAGTCATCTTTTTCCTTTAAAAGTTATCATTATTAAAACTTACGATTTATCACCTAACAGGCGTGACTGTTGCATAAGCATCATTTTCAGTTCGTCTCGATTAATTTTCCCGTCATTATTTACATCCCATTGGTTTAAGATTACCTTCTTGAAAAATTCCAAATCAGCTTCATCGTAGTCCTTCAAAATAAACGGAAAAAGGAGATATGATAGCAAAAATAAAGCATATATACAAATGACAGTCAGTGTGATATCCTAGTCCTTTGTTCAGTACGATGGTCTTGACAGGTTTATAATTCACAGTGGCACATTAAATTTAGAGTTTGTCATTCACAGCAGTTTTCAGAAAACCAAAGTAATAATTCAGGGCCTTTTGGTCATAGTCATCCACATACATCTGCAATACGATGGTAGCGAATTTTGTATGTGATAGTTGCAAGTGTTATAACTGAAAGTGTTGGGAACTAATGGTTATATGGCTAAAATATTATTTGCAATCGAAAAAGTGTTGCTCAGTTTTAGATTGTCTGAAGCAACGGCTTGTTTGAATCCTGAATGACCGCAACAAAGATGCTACCTACTTACATACCGCTCATATACTTCATTGCCGAACAGTTGCCTATAATGTGACTGGAAGCGTTCGTATATTCTCCAAATAACTGCCAGGATTTTAAAATAGCTTACTTGTTTTCATCACCTAGAAACTGTGAAGTCAGGGGTGTACTTGGGAAATTATGGTCGACTTATCAATAAACTCAGCATATTGGCAATTCTAGATGTTAAAGTAGGACGTAAATACATTTTATGTTGCTTTTGTCTGAAGTGAGTTTCAACTTGAGTAAGGTCAACATTTAAACAACAATAGAAATCTGTCAATTTATAGAGGTAATTGAAAGTAACTCAGCAAATAAAATCTCCCATTTCATGGGCAGAAATATATCTGCAATTATCGCTAAGGCATAACAAATACAGTTTGTGCGCAGCGAAGGCACTAATAGTTCACTATTTTGAGCCTACTCTTTATGTTAGGAAGAGGTTGTCTAGTTTCCCGAGTTGGTTTACTTCCAGTCCCCCTTTCAAACTGTTTGGTTCACTAACATTGGTTGTTGATTCACAGTTCTTCCTATTCTGTGCTTTGCTTATTTGTACCATTTTAGTCCTTATAATGTGGATATTTAGCTGCTATACTTCATGAAAGAACAGTTTCCACCTTGATAAGTTTCATATAGAGCTTATTTCTCCGATCATTCTAAATTCTACTATCCAACCTTTTTCAAATCTAGACTGATAATTAGTCTTTTCTCCTGAACTACTATTTTAACTAATGAATACCAAATTTCTTTTGAAAATTAAACTATTATTTGTTTTTAACAACTATAAATACGGACATAAAATTTCAGAAATGACATGTTTCTAGGGAGAAAAATTTTCTTAATTGACTTGATATTTAAGTTTGTGAAAAATCTATTTTAGCTGTCGGGCGTATCACCCTGGATTTTTCAGTCTCCTTGCAGTTTAAAAACAGTCAGATTATTTTATAACAGTGTACAAACACAGTACTTAAAATAAATTAGTAATTTTGCTCTAAAGGCTGATGATACTGGTAAATTTTTCCATTTCTTGATATTTAGTACCCATTTGTCAAAACTGAACTGAAGGTGAGCTCAGTGTTTAGCATTCCCTACTAGATATTTCGCTTATTATGCCATTATTCAACCTATTGGTTTGAAGCCATTTTCTTTGATACCTCTCAAAAGGTCTGTTTTACTGACTAAAAAACTCATACTGTTCACTAGAAAGAGGATTATAACAGTTAACATTTGGTGACATTAGACTACTCCACTCGAAAATTTAGTCGGATTTAGGAAAAACTAAATGAGATTGTATTCAAAGATAGTTTCACAGTTAAATCAAAATCAAGTTATCTATAACCCTAAGAATATATTCGGTGAATGTAATGAACTAGTGTAAAGTCTTTCCTAATACTAACGTCAGCATTTTACTCTACGTTTAAAAATGTCACATTGACCGCAATTTTAGCTGGCCGTCAAAACTTAGGTGTTCACAAGTTATTTTTTTTCCCTAAATCTTTGACAATATTTTATTCTTGAAGTAATTTGTTAGCAACTGTGAAATTACCCATTCACCAACATAATTTTGTGTCACATCAATGTTTAGCAAAGAGAACGATAATCCCTCAATAGATAAAGTTGTCGGTTAGTAAGGAAAGAAAAACTCTGCATAACACACATTGTTATAAAAATTAGGAGTGATCTCGAACGAAAACCATTAGTACAGTGTATGCCTTGTAATGCGATTCTTTGTATATTCTAGGGATGGGGAAGTTATCAGCATTCATTGTTAGATTTTATTCACATATCAAAGTGTAACTAATGTCAACCTACACTAGGACATTTCTGAATATGTTTCACTGCTATCAAATATAAAAAGTTGTTAAATTCACAATGAAACTTCTAACTTATGCATTATTTAGTTTATCACTTTGTTTACCCAACAATCATGGTTCTATAGATCCTTAGATTGAAGCCTTGAACATAACTTCATGTCACTTTTTCACTCATTTTTTCGAATTTCCATCAGCAAAGCAATTCAAACGATATACTATACCACTAATTAACTCTGCGGAAATGCCTTACTTGAAACTGAAGTGTTCATGCCAAATAATTTTGTCAGGTAAAGAAGCTGAAAGCATGTTGGTCTTTTCAACAATTTTGGTGACACTCATTGATCCTTTTGCTTTCCCGCTGGTTTTTATACGGGATTAAATTGACCAGCGTGGACTCCTGGGTCCCACTGCCGGCCACTACCAAACAAATGACGTCTTAAATATCTGTGACAGTTTGAGTATATCTGAAGACTATTTCTCGCCTCAGAAATGCAGAATGTTACTTTGCATCTAGTATGTGTTGGCGGTTCGTATAAAACTAAGGAATAAGCAAGTTTTATACCCATCACTCTGATTTAATTCTCGTGCACTAACTGTTGTCAAAATATGCCAGTACAAATAGAAATTACTTTGTTGAATTTTTTAGTCTATGACGTCCATGGCACTTGTGACATTCAAACCTCAGTTTCAAGTCAGTTGCACTCTGTCCTATAAAATAACTGTAAGATAAAGCTAGTGAAGTTAAAAACTGGAAAACCTGAAGGTATCTAAGTACTCTTGCTTTCATATTGTCGTCTGCGTGTGATGTAGCCACATTGTAACCAACAAATCTGCCAGGTATTGAGTACTAGGTCTCGCATTTAGCTACGTTGCTCACACTAGTTAGGTTAAACGGCTGCAGCATTTGTAACTAATAACTAACCGTCACCTTATTTGGCCTCAAATGGTGATAAGTAGCTTGAGTTAAGGAAAGCTAAAATAGACTAGAAAAAGGTGAGACATTAACTTTATAGGTCGATAAGTAGTTGTCTGACAAATATAAAGAAAGTGGTGAGATTCATTGAATAAATGAAAATACTACCTGAAGACTCATGCTATTATAATAGGAAACTAATGGGAGTCACACAGATTTATTCATATGACACCTTCATTCAATTCTCAAGGTCCTGTATCCTATGATTATTAATATCATCAGTCTTTTTGTTTCCGATATTGCTGATTTTCCTTTGACTTGGTTGCCTGAATTGTAGCAACTTGAAGCGATGCGTAATTATGCTAGATCTCATGCCTTTAGGTCCGTCTTTTTGAATCACATTTGTTTTCCGTTTGACATAAACAAGTTCAGTTAAATGTTCAGTGATGGTTAGCAGTGGAATGTAAGACACCTGTTAGAACTTGTGAATTGAATGTGTTTACCTCATAGTGAGTGGTTTTGCTCTAAGAGGGACTCAAATACACACCGTGGCCCCAAACGCAATATTTTTATCCATTAAGCTACTGAGTCACAAAAGCAACTTATTTTGAAATACCAGATGTTACTTACTAATACTCATGTAGTGCTGATTTTTATTGCATGAAACTGATTGATTTCCATTGTCATATAACTGATCATGTGACCTAAAAACAAGACCTCAATTAGCTGAATTCTTTAGGTCACCGAGTAACCTATTGTCTCCCAAGTGACAATAATCCTAAGTTGCTAAAAGCTGTGGGTTTAATGAAGTATTGATTGAGTCGTATATACCCTACACAAGGTGATATTTTTCAATCTTAGCTGATGTTTTAAGCAAAGATGTCGCCAATGAACACTTAGAAAGCCAATATATTGCTCCTAAATTAATTTGCTTTTCAGGATAAATAAGCTGGATTTCATCTTACTTGATTTATTAGATGTATCACAGTAAAACCGTATTTTTTATTAGTTTACGTTTAGAATATACAATTTACTGTTCACAGTCATTTTCTGATATGATTATGAATCGTAAATTGTGTCAGAAACGTAATTCAGTAAACAATACTTTTTCACTGTGACACATCCAATAAATCAAGTAAGATGGAATAACATTCTACCACAGTGGCGAAGTTTTGTGTTTATATTAACTGAAAGTTTATAGAGAATGCCTACCGAACACGTATATCGATTTACTCACCTCTTGAGCTAATTCCAATAGATCTTTCAGAAATCCTGCTAGTTCTTCATCCTCTATTGTACCATTGGCATCCTGTATGGTAGCAACACAATAAAATTTGCATATTTTGGTACCGGAGTTAATGCATTATCTATGAAGAATTTAGAAGCTCTGATACTTTATATAACCATGAACTCTTAAATGGCCTTAAAATACCTTTAAGGTTTCACTCTGTTAATTAGATTTAAATTTGTAGTCTTGTGATTGAAAGATGAGTCGATAAATGATTGAAGAACAGGTAACGGGAAAGAAATTTTCATCAAATGAAACCAAGCATGCTAGATAAACGTTTATCCTTTTTAAGTTTTTATTTTTTAGACAACCTTACAACTATGATTTCTCTGTTAGCAGATGGTCTTGAAAATCCAATAATTTGAGAGATTTCTTCTTTACATTTTAATAAAGTTATTAATATGGGTGCTACCGTACAAATGACATTAGACTTTTTACCTAAGGGGCAAACACTATCCATTCATTTTAAAAACAACCACATTAGTTTGTTAAACTGCATTCCATATAGTTTATTCAAACATATTTAAGTTGATAATGAAGAGTTTAAGGGGAATGAGATTTCTGACTTATTGTAAAACTTTATGTCAACTAAATTACTGTATTGAGAATGTCTAGTGATAATATTATATTTCTCAAGCTTTGTGGTCAAAGGATTTACATTAGGATGTCGGCTTTAAAACTGTTTTTTTATCCTATTGTTTTACATAAATTATTCTCATTACCAAAACAACACCAGACTTTCTTTCATTACATTATTTTTCTACTACATAACTTATTCAAGAAAATCATCAGCATTGAGAACAACTGATAATTCATGTCATACGATACTGATATAAATTCGAAAGAGTTCATCCAATGAAATGATATGCTTGATTGTTTCACATGTAAAACTGTATTTTGACATTTGGGCTTAAATGCCTGAGCTATATTTCTTACAAGTTTGCAAGTCAAATCCACTTTTGTCACCTTTTTATTGATAAAACTCTGATTGCCAAGATTTTTGTTGGTACTTGAAAACTTTTTTTCTGCTTTTCGAGAACAAAGTGAATTATGATTGCCTTCTTCGTCTTTAGGCAGTGATGGGAGTTATTAGACAACAAAAACGTGAAGGTTCTAAACAAGTAGCAAACATGTAAACAGAATTAAACAGCAGTAAGATTAAATTTAGTGTCGCTCAACTTAAGGGGGAAATTTAAACGCAATTCTGAAAAAGTGAAAGCTTAATATAAGGGCTAGATCTTTCAGGATAATTACCTCATTTGCTTACCAGGTCATAAAGAGAAAACGCCCGATCAATATCAGCCGAGGTAATTTTTGAAGCAGTCTGTAAAAAAAGGTAATTTATAGCTTATTTAATTAATTGGAAACATCTTCATTAAAGTTTTGAGGTAGCGTAATCGCAAAGTAGGCGAATGAGGTGTTTTTAAAAAATCTAGACTACATGACGAGTTTGTGGTAAGAATCATATTTTGATGAGTGAAGTGGTAGCAGATGAAAGATGAATTTACGATTCTAGAAATAAAATTCACATATTCATTTTCTTCATCGAGGATTTTATTGTCTTTTGAGTATTAACCCCATTTTTTCATCTTACAGTGAAAAGATGATCACTGGGAAAAGGAGGAATTACGCAGGTGCCTTTAGGTACGTAACCCGTTGGTTGACCGGCTGGACTGTTTCTTGAGTAACTTTTGAATGTCATAAATGTTAGCTTCCACAAACCTGAAGCGCCTAAGTAATACTGCTTCACTGTGTGATGAATCTGACAAGATGACTATGGTGCAGCTTATATTTTTTGTGAAATAAGTACGAAGTGACGATTTTAAACTGACAAACCGTCATGTTCTGACCACTTAGGTAGGAAGTTGGTATTTGGTTTTACTCTGATTCCTATCGGCACCTAATAGTCAGTAAGTTAACAGCAAAAATATTTTGCTCCTCTAAATCCAATAACTTAACCCGGTAGTTAATATGGCCAGGGTACACTATTCATATGCTCTCAAAGTATTTATGCTCCTAGAAGTGGTACGATTTTACATGATCTAGCGATGAAAAATACCGGCTTCACAGCATCAGGACGCCTAAGTTCTTCTTCTGCAAATGCTTTTTAGATGTCATATGCTAACCACTCTGGTGCTGTTAACTTTGAAGCGGAAGTTTTCCTCCTACGTGAGAATCGTCAGGATGATTCCAATGTTCCTGCTTCAGTTTTATAAGCATCAAGAATTGTGTTAAGTAGTTCATTACAGTGGAAAAGCTAATGGGATTTAGTCACGAACGAACTAACTATCACATATAATCAAATACTTATCACACCAAGAAAGTGTGTGGTAAGCTGAGATGAAAAACTCACCTTAAATATTGGTCTGCATAAATAGTTTTCTTTAACGGGTAGCAATCTGAAAAAAGAAGAATAAAACATTGAGCAACAGGCACATGAACAAAATGACTAAACATTAACATATTATAACTGGCTCCCGCCAACTAGATAACACTGTTATGATACGTAAACTAACCAACTTTCAGTCAACTACTAACCCAAATCATTAGGCTTAGACATTTCACTTGGCATTTTCGGCTGTATTTACAATAACAGTATAAAAACTCTACGTTTTGGTGGTTAATAACACTGAATGGCAATACCGTCAAAATTTTTGCAGCAAAAATCTGAATTCTGAGATGTAATCTACGTTAAACTGTCTAAACTTTGAATCAGCTGCACTTATTTGATAAAGTAATGAATAAGGCGCTAAATCTGTTTTCGATTTCTTTCCTAACCACTTGGGAATACCACAGATAGGAAACATATGAGCCAGATATTCTGAAGACAAAGCTATCTAAGGCGACGTCAATCGTAAATGTTACCTCAAAATTAATTATAAATAATTATAATGACAATACATCGCTGGAGTTCATCCGTCTGATCATTATCACCAAGACTGAAATCACTACTTCGCGACAAGTTGTATTCAGTTATAATTTCGCTTCTCGCTATCCCCATATTAATTACAATTAAGTGTGAAGGCTAATTTTAGTGAGAGTTTAGCACAGCGCACAAGTTCCGACCCCACTGTGCATGGATTTATAATAATATTTTGAAACAGTTTGTACTCAACAATGAAACACCTACTTCGTAGTTAAAATTTATGTGCTGACTGTTATTGTTGCACATGTTTCTAACGTTTCTTCGTAACTATCAAGCAATCGAAGTCTTTTTTCTTTTCGAAGACAGTACCTAACTCGGGAATAATATGTACAAATAATTGATAATAAACACTTGGAGCAATCTTGACACCTTTTTGTAGAATCTGTCATATTTCTGTTGAATTTTGACATGAGGTTTGGCGCCTAAAAATAAGATCCAGTATTTACCACTTTTGACGATTTGATTGTTCTTAATTTTCTTAATCCAGAATTGCAGACAATGGGTTCCAGCACCACAGTGTAAGTTAACAACACTGGTCTGGATGAAGATACACTATAGATTCATAAAACTCCGATTTTCCAACATGTCATTCGGCTAATACTGGTCTAGAACTGGATGTAGGAGATGCTTGATCCCATCTTACGTGTCTCATTAGTTCAACTTAGGCCCTATTTTTAAGTTTTCACACTACATTACTTTAAAGTATGTATGAAGCCTATTGAATAAACTCAGCCAAGATCATAAAAGTAAGTAGTAGTTAGCTTTCTGAGATTACCTAAGAAAGTTAAAATAAATGAAACTGATAGCTCCAGAAGCAGTTTCATACAATTTTGAATGACATGTTCAACAGAGTCTCCTAACGGCGTACAGGAGATTTACCTCTGTTGCATAACTGTTAAATACAATACAGTTCTACATAATGACAGTATGCATACTTCATAATCGGTCGCATTCGTAGCTTATAGGTATGGCATTGTCTTCTACTCAAAAATAACACAGTTTTATGAAAAGTGGAATACTATAACTTCGTTTAAAATACCTCTTATTCATTGAATGCTTGAGCCAGTGTGCCTAAAAGTTTAACTCTCTCCTTCCTGTTTCGTTCTATTTCTCATGTCTTACCTAAATCTGCTAAAACTAATTTTACTAGAAATATTAATGAACTGGCTGAGTTTGTACGTGTTGTTTCTCAGTTAGTTTGTTCTCAAATGAATAGATCCTCATCTACGGTCAACTAGTAGTCTACTTCAAATTATCTTAGGCTCCACTTTTCTAAATGTCAAACTGTATATTTCAACCCTAAGTAAAAAGAGGACTTATGTGAGCTAAGTCAATTTTCAGTGTGCTATCAGATGCTGAGAATTCTGAAATGTATACAAAGTATTGTGTGGAATAAAGTCATTATTATCAATATTGAAAGATTTATATATTAAATTCTCACCTTGCCATCTCACTGAGCTGCAGCTTACCGTCTTTATTTTGATCAAACAACTGAAGCTATACAAAATGGAAATGAGATTTTGTGTCACGTGAAGGAAAACAATTGAACGTTGGACAGTGTAGGGTTAGGCTGACAATGAAATCAACTCAAAGGGGCGGTAAATGTGGTTCAACTAAAATGAAATTATTTTTTATGTATTTTCTTCAGTATTAGGCTTTTTTCAATGATTTGCTTCTTTCTGTTTGTCCAATACATGAATTATGCATTGACTTTTATTTGTAGCGGTTAAATAAATTGAACTTCGAGGATTTTTATCTTCATGTAAACAAGGCTGACCACAGGCTTTTATTTAGCAACAAAAATTGATGCGAGTGTAAAGTAGTTTATTTGAACTATAACCAAGATTTGACGGAATAGTATAGCAAATGTTAGGCACTGAGTAAAAGGTTGACATTAGATAAAGTTCAAATTTAGAATTATTTTATTTTAAACGCGCTGTGACTTAGATAAATACAAACTGTGTAAAAATTGACATGCTGACCACTTTTTTTAGACATCAGTGGATCAGCTTGATGTGTTAAGACGATTTCTGAAGAATCCTGGTCTAACATTTAGTGTATGTTAACACCAATTAGACTGTGAATACAAGACATCAAAATTTCACTAGTTTGCTTCTAGATATTTTCCTGCGGGAATCTATCTACCTTCTACTTTATCAAATACCGTAATCTGGGAGTTAGTGTTCTTCATGGATAATCGAATATAGGGGGATTAACTCATCACTTACAGTTTTTGATACATGAAACTGCAACTACAAAGCAGTACTGTCATTCCGTTGCTTGACTTACTTGCTGATTATCCACAACCTAAACTACCTGAAGTGACCTTTCTTGTATGCATACGATTGTTGATTAGCCTTGTTCTTCCACAATAATTTTATTGATACGACTCAGCTGATAGAACAGATCAAACTGTTTCTATGTATCATTAATATGAAAATGCAGAAAGACACAATTAAGTAGCCGAAAAAATTAGGTAACCATTTTCCAAATTCGCCTATGATATACACTTAATAGATACTAAATATAAAGAGAAACTGCTTGTTACTTCTACCCACATCACCGACAAAACTTCTAATTTTAATGAAAATAACCCGACCACTCATTATGCCTTACTATGTTTCGTTAGTTTTCTCAAATGTACGATGTTAGCGAGATGCTGTTTTATGTTGAAAATAACTCAGATACATTTAGAAGCATTGGGTAAACGTATCTTCCAAATCTTCCAATTACTAGGACATCATAGTCCCTTTAAGTTGTACAATCACTTCCGTCATCTTTGATTCTATTGCGAATTGAAGAAGCTTGAAATACCAAGGTATCATGTATCAACACTGGGAAATATCAGACCGATAGGCGACTTTGTTTTAACTAATTTACTTTTATCACACATTAGGCATGTTTCAATGGTTTCTAGTCGATAGTGTGATATGAACTTAATCATATTCACTCGACAATTTTACTTTCTTAACTTTGTAGTTGTCTCATTATCTGATAAATCTTTTCAGGTAATATTTGTCAAGTGTTAATACACATCAGCGTGAAGAAAGAAACAATGCGATTAATGAAGGGGATTTCAAATGAGTCCATGCAACCAGTGAATTGGTAAAAACACCCATAAAAACAGCTTTATGTGATATAAAATGTTGTGCTCTGAATAATGTGAAAAAAATCAGCATTAGATATTTCGTCTCATATACCTCATTGTGTTCTATCACAACTAACCACCTTTAAGAAAGTTCACTAGGACGACTGGAAATATTACAAAATTTTGAAATTAATGGGGATTTCAATTTTGAGGTAGTATTCGTCACGGGCTGGCGTCAATTGCAGAGCCATAGAAAACCTGGGAGCACTGGATAGCTGTTTCACCCTAGTATAAACCTTCACACCAGTACGCACCCACGACCCCATCCGCAAGTTTCACAGCGAATGCGTTAATCATTCGGCCACTGGGTCGGAGTTCGGTGGTTCACAGTTTCCAACTTCTATAAATTAGCGACATAGCGTGATGTTAGTCCATGATGAATACTACCTCAAAATTGAAATCCCCATCAAACTCCAAAGTATCCATTACTGTATAGTGCTCATTAGTGACTTGCTTTCAGATGGATACCCTTAAGTTATAATGAGAAGCTGTGACCTGAATGGTCAAGCAGTCAGAAGGGAAGCGGATGCCAACTGAAGATATTGGATAATATTCGTGCTGTGTCACTAATTGACGGGTGTTTGAAACTGTGAACCATTGAATACCGACCCAGTGGTTGGATGGTTGACGCGTTTGATAGCTAGCGGATGTGGTCGTGGGTCCGTACTGTTGAGGAGTCCTACACTACGATGAAACAGCTGTTCAGTGCTGTCAGGTTTTCAATGGTTCTCTAGCTAATGTCAGTCCGTGATGAATGAATATTTAAAAAAGTTAGCATTCATTATAGTGTGGAGTAAACGCTCAAGTACTTTTAACAGTGTAAAGGCGATAACTGGTGACGTCAGTGATTTCTGAGTAAATGACTACGACTGATACCAAAAATACAGCTCACAGGTTTTAAAAATGGTCTTTTGTGTACGAATACGTTGTCTTTATTTGTATCACTTCATTTTGCTTGAAATATTCTTGATTTGTTGACAAAATTATGTCAAGAGGCTGAATTTTATGAGCTCTTATGTTTGACTCATTCCATATGATCGAAAGCTTCATTCATTTTTGAACTGTTCAACTTTCCACTTGTCACATTTCTGAGTGAAGTTAAAAAATATACTGTCTTTAAAGCTAACAGTATACGGACTTAGTGATGTATTCGTAATCATAGGATTCAGCATCAAATAATCTAAACTTCGAATTTGATATATGGCCAGATAAATGGTCACTAGGCTATGTAAATCAGTTGACCTTGCAATGAATTATTTGATCTCATTTCTATTTTCTGGTTCATATTGATTTGACAGTCTGAAAGTGCTAAAACAGTTTCAACTTTTATAAAAGATAATTTCTAATTATATATCAGTTAAATCTATGGCTAAAAAAGAATCAAAACTAAGAAACTTACAATAGATGAAGTATACTCGATAAGTTTGCCTTCTTCAATGTTTGTTTCCGGCTTTGCTTCTTTAAGTAGGTGAAGCAAAAACGACTTGTATTCACATGGATTCAGTGAGACATTTAAAACAGTTGTTGATGAGTTATGTTTTGTGTAGAAAATAGGTGAAGACAATATTAAAATATTAAAATGTATTCTGTTTCAATGTTTAAAATGTAAGTTGGACAGTGCTTGAAATAGCAATGCAGTTTTGTGAATTAATTATTGAAAAATTATGATAATCAAGCTTTTTGATTCATAAAACTTTTAATTTTATTTAGAATGAAGCCTACTCTCAGTATAATATCTAGTTTCTAATTGAGAAGCTAATACAAAAAATTTTAAAGTTATTTACCAATTAGGGAGCTGATACAAACAGCTGTCATCTTCAAATTTATTTCTACTAACAGTTTAGAACTTCATAAAGGTCTCTGTTAACATAAAGAAACTCATTGAGTGGAAGTATGAGAACATGGTAAGCAAACTAGCTTACTTTAAATGGTGATTCATGATTATGGATGTTGAAAATTCTAATATCTCTCATCCAGTTAATTGATTCAATTAATGATGAATAACTAAGTGGACTAAGTCATTTAAAGAGCTGTTTTTCTTTTTATCTATATGTATATATTTGTTTTGTTTTAGTTAGCAATGTATCTTTGAAAAATCTGTAGAGATGTGCTTCATTACGATCGTGAGAGGTCTGAGTGTACTTTGAAACTAGGAAAAGTGTCACTCTGTTTGAGATGTATAAATCATAAAACATTCCACTTGCCAGTTCACAATGAAAATGCTATATCCTAGGCCTGACGATATCCTCAGGATGTCAAAACATTTGATATCGTTAACTAATTATATGCAGTTTATATCGATCATTCTTTGACATGCTTACTTACGTGTTTTACGTGTATCCTGTTAAACATTCCTTCAAAATACACAAAATAAATGTCTAGCGATTATTTATAACACAGATGCATTCTTTCCATTTTGATCACCTAACTAATAGTCTTGTCGTAATGATATCACTTTTCAAAATGTCACTTTCATGAAATAAAGTTATGTTTACGTGGAACTACAAGTGAACTGAATAATTATGAATTGTATATGGTTATATGGATCCCAGAATTTATTTACTACATAACGACTTTGAATTTTTATCTTCTTTACTCTGAAAGGGAAAGTCACATATCTTTGTTGGAAGCTATTTATAATTCAAATGTTTCTAATTCGATGATTTATAGGATGGAAGAACACAAAAAAAATGCAAAATATAAATCAGCAAAGTTAACTATGAGAATAAGTGACATCTCAGAAAGTTGAAGTTTATAAGATGGAACAGGTTTTGTTTGATTGGCTTACTGATTTCAATTTGCTGAGTTTATTTCATTATTATAAACCCACAAAAGAAACGATATTATTTTGTTAGCAAATCTACATTTCTAAACGTCATTCAAACCATTCAGGCAAATGTAATCTAGTTTCATTCGCAAAAAAAACATTTTCATTTCTATTTGAAAAAGTAGTCAAAACTAAGAGTATTTGAATATCTGTTGGAGAACGGGCAGTATAATGTCAGTGAGTAGCTCTTCCTTTACGTATATTTCGCTCTAATGCTCAGTAACCAGTGTCTTACTGCTCTTTGTTTACAATGAGTAAGAACAACAATTCTAGCACAATAACACGTTACCATTTTATTTCCTCGGTCTCTCTTCAGCTGCTTGCAGCTTGGACTATCAAAATAATTAATAAAGTGTGGTGTACGCTTAACATACTTCAGTTTATGAAGATAAACACTGAGTCAGTTTCTGGAATATCCAGGAATCAATATTCTGTAGTAATGAATATGAAATCTGAAGAAAGTTAGAAAATCATACTTAACTGTCATGTCTATATATAATATGCAATCGGAAGTACTTTAAAAATGACAGGGGCAAAAAGAACCTTGTAAGTATTGGAATATAAGATATGCTGAGGAGAGATTATTTAAAATACATTGAAATTCGAAGTAATTGAAAGTGAAATATAAACTAAGAAAATGGTTTTCATTAGCTTCCCATCCAGTTCTATAGTTATAAGTCCAAATAGCCAATTTAGTTATTCTATCTGGAGGTCTGTTGAGGTCCATGTGGTGCATTGGATTCCTACCTAGTGGCTCAATGGGAACTTACTAGTCAAGGAACCTTAAGGTCCCAGGTTCAATCCCAGGGGGGGTTCATAGGTGCTCACTGCTGAAGAGTCCCACACCAGGACGAAACAGCTTTCCAGTGCTTCCAGGTTTCCAATGTTCCTCCAACTGATGTCAGTCCATGATGAATTCCATCCCAAAATTAATTTAGTTATTGCCAAAATCGCGCCAGATGCATTTCAAAACGGATACAAAATTATAGTAGAATGAATTTCAGCATGTGTTGTATGACTTAAATTTGTGTCCCAACTGGGAAGAGGAGTCCAATGAAATAATGTGTTCAAGTCGTACTCCTCTCATTATTCTTCTATTGAGTATATGTTAATCCTTGGTCCATTTTCATATTTTCATCCCCTTTCATCATTTAAATAATAGTTTTGCTGAATTTTTCGGTTGTTTTTCTCTTTTAAGTTCCTTCTCAGTTCTTGGTTGATACTTGTAATCGCCTGTTGCTATACTCGGTCGAATCACTTGACCTCTGTTGATAGGTGAGCTTCTATATTGATACCTCGATACTGCCAAATACTCATGATGCTGTGTTTATATTGGTGACTAGCACAGGAGTGCTGGACGTGCGTTCTGTCCTGTTGGGACTCGTCAGCTGGATGCACATGCACCCTAGTGAGTGATGTTGTTCCCACTGATATTCGAACCCAGTAGCCATCACTTCAAAAGCCACAGCGTTACCCATAAGACAACTGGGACACGAAATCCATCTTTTGTGCAACAGACATAAGTTGCTGTTTGGTGCCTATAATTTTCTGTTTGGAGCAGTGGGTGCTGCGTTGGGGTTTCAGTGGGAACAGCGTCACTCATTGGGGTGCAGGTACGTCCAGCTGACAAGTCTCAAATAGAATGAAGCATGAGTGCTGGATTTCACAACTAGTCAGAAAGACGAATAATTTTTAGTCCACTTAGTACTCAAATTAATATTGATCTTATCAAGAAGTATTAACACTTTCATGAACTGACAACGTTTTGGTAAAATATTCGTTCCAATTCTACCCTCAAGGTAAATTGATATAATCTCTTACACTGATAACTGTAATCGTCAAACACATTACAATTTCGAACGTTCCTTCCTCGTGCTCTGTACAGTCATTTACTGCTGACAACTTACATTTATCTCAAGGTGTATTCTTATCTAAGTGACGAAAATAGCTGGAGATTGTTGAGATGTTAGGATTTTTCTTTTTTTCATCGTTCTGAAATTTGAAAAATCCAATTTCCTGCCATAAAGTACGTGCCTTTTTTATCTACCTTATTTGTATAATATAGGCTCAACTTATCCACAAACACAAAACTTCAGATAATGTTAGTTAATCTAATCGACCCTTCACAGTAAGTTCTTAAGTGGGTTTCGTAACTAACAATAACTATCAAAAAATTACTTTTCGAAAGTATATATTCACTAACAAGCAGTGCATAAGAAACATTATCTCAATTACTTCATCAGTTATCCAGGTTGGTGATGAAATCAATTAGTGCTCAACCACACACGGCAATCAAGGAGTTAATAAAAGTATATAACGTGATGTATCATACTTAGTTATCAACTACCGACTAGTAAGGCGAGTAATTGATGTGAGTATGTTAGTACACATTTGCTAAAGAAGCGAATGATTAAAAATTTTCTAACCAGCTCTGAACTTGCTATTCATTTCTAATTTTTTAGTGACGGTTGATTTGTTTTAGTGTTGAGAAATGTATAAAATCATTTCCAGACCTAACTTTGATTGCACTATTCATTGTTTTTTATTTAAGATGTTGTTTGCAGAACATCCCAAAAAGTTAAACAGTCTTCAGTGATCTTATTTATCAAACTCACCTTCAGTTCATCTGCTTCAATATATCCACTTCTGTCTTTGTCGAAGCGTTTCCATACCTTGAATACATATGAAGCCAAAATAGTAGGAATTAATAATATACTGAAAATGAATATTCTGTCTGAGAAGCAGCCTTATCGAGGTGTAAAAGTTAGTTTGTTACGTTGGTGCACAAATGTATATCAAATATTACTCTTCAGAAACGAAATGATTACAGTTTCTGGTATCAGGCACTGTTGAATTCACCGTAAAGGTAGAAAAAGAATGAAATGTCGAAGGAATTTTCATTGTAGATCTACATCATTTCAAAAACCTCTTGGAAATCAGGAAACTCTGAACACCTATTTATCCCGGTTTGGGGGCTTTTCAGAGATACGAGCAAGGATACAGAATGTAAGATGGTTGGGTTTCGTGGCTAGAACGTTATCATTTAGTCACTAGTTTCAAATTCAATGGTTTCCATTTCCCCCTCAAACGAATTTGTTATTTACACGCCTACTTTGTGAAATAATACTTGGGTTTCGTAATCATCTTAATAAAAAACCGGTGAATATTAGAGAGGATTAAATGTAGTCTAAAATACTTGAGGCTTCGCCACAATCAATTAATTTATGTATCACTACCAAACTGAAGTGACTTTATGATATCCATGATGCCACTGACACCGTGAACTTCAAACCATTAGTTGTTCATGCTGACGTCTGACACGAATGACATGCAGGTTTTAGTTCTGCTGCTTGCTTCAAAGCACTATGGAAATTTCAGAAAGAAATCACATTTAACAGGTTATAATACCAATCTTATAATAAGAATTATGCCGTACATGACCAATTAGTAAACATAACGAATATACTACTTCTAGGGCAGCTGACTGATATGAATGTGCCATCATTAAAAACTTATTTATCTTTCTGGAATATTCGTAGTCAGATATAAGAACAAATCTAGCTAATCAATCGGCACGATTTGTCTCGATAATGAATCTTGATATCTGTTATGGACAGAGATCGAGTTGACACCACCGTGTACCATACGGTCTAACTTTATGTGGCTGAGAAAGATACCCCTAATTTTTCCGTTTATAGTGAAACCTCAAATCTACATATATAAGTTATGTAGCAAAGGTAGTAATTATAATTTTGATTTATATGCCTCGACAGATGTTTGCTTTTTATTGTTAATAATAGGTGTATGATGAAATCGAACTGATAAAATGTTGTAGTAATAGTATGCTTCTCACTCTGAGTACTATAGTTAATTCATAAAGATTAATAGTCCTGGAATTGAATAGTTTTGTCTGTCTGATGCTTTAAGGATGCATGATTTCATGATAAAAAGACTGAAAATTTTTAGTTTGAAAACTCCGTAAGCTATTATATTGTTAAAAACGGTACTCAGTTTCTAAAGACACCTTCCTTCATAAGACTAGTCAATAAAGACGATTTTGTATGTTTGGCATTTTAGGGAAAAGTTTAGGTCAGTAACTTAATATACTTTGGAGTTGAAGGGAAATCACGTCCTTTTCATAGTTTCGACGTGTTATGTTCGGAAACTACATCAGCAAGTATATCAAAGGTTGCTATCCATTGAGTGGTCAAATTTTACTTAGTTTATTTATTTAGTTGAGCATTATCTTACTGTGTGTAGTTACGCTCACATTAGTTCTTGTCATTTCATTATAATGTAAGGAGATTTCTCCATCTGTTTGAGTTCTAGAAACCCGCTTGACATATTACACTTAACATCGTTGAACTCCACTACTATATATTTAATAATATCTCTAGATTACTGAATTTTTCTTCTATGAAAGCTTAGTTTTTTGTCTGCTTTTATCGAACAAATCATTCGTTTATCAATTTAACTTAATTACACTAAGAATTTGTAAACGTGCTTATTGCATTTTGATAATTGTGTGAATCCGTAAAGGTATACTAAAAGTACAAGACAATTCATACCTGAATAAATACTTAAACAAACAATTTTAAATTAAGCCTGATATCACGAAAATAAATATAACCACTCGAATGAAGTATCAAGAAGCTTGTCTGTTAAAATTAGACTAAATGGACTTCGACATATTATTATTGGATACAAGCATATGGAGTATGTGATAGAACTCAGAACAAGAAGTTTAGAAGTTTTCTAGTACTTAAAGGAAGGGGAAAGAAAACATTCGTCATAAGTTGTGACAAATCAGACGTACTGGACATTCAGTTTCAGGTAATTTGCATTTACAATATGCTAAAATTCATGACTTTCTGCAGAAGTATAAGACCATGTTTAAGGGCTTTCGTGTTCTAAATATGTACTTTTAGGACATTGGCAATTATCGAAACAAATCCACTTGATCAAAGGAACAGAAAGAAGACGATTGCAATAAAAAAATTTTGTTTTTCAAAAAACCATTCTCTTAGCTATACATTCATGAATATATAGTGCAAAAGATAGGACATTCTAGAGTAATTTCTGCTTAAAGGTGAATATAAACTGTATGAAGGAGAGAAGTTAAGTTTTGTCTATAGGCGTTTAAAATAGGAAAATAAACACTGTGATTACAAAATATAGTTAAGTCATGTGGGAATTATCTCGGATGATTGATACTCTAAAACAGCCATGGCAAAGAGAGATTTTACATACTTCTTTTGAATGTATAATGACATTTTGAACTCTTGAATCACTAAAGTTTCAGCTATGCCTAGATGTCTTGAGCTCACTTCTTTCGAGTGGCTTGGTCACATTTTGCATAAAATTTTGAAAGAATTATCAATAGGGGCCAAATATCCTGCGTTTACTAAGTACTCTCTTACAGAATTGAGGATGCACTTCCGTTCTACCATTGTTAATCATTCAAGTTGATTAGTGTTCGTAAGCACACTACATGAGCTGGCGCGTGGCCCAATCAATGTACTTGGCTTCACAGGAGCAAGTGAACTGATATACCCACACTGTTGCGGCCAGTTGATCCAGCCTATCTTTTGAATACTAATGAATGAGTTTCTGACAGAAGAGTGTGACTCTAGGATTGAGGACAAAGAATGTTCTGTTTATGAATCCTGATGGTCTCTTTCCAAGGAAAGCTGTCGCATTATCTCCCTTGAATTCAAGGTTCAACAGTAAAACCTTTTTCGAAGCAGTATACAAATGTTCTGTAGCTTTCATCGACTTCTGATTCCTACTTATGATTTCAGTGAGTATCCATTTTTCATCAGGATTTCTCTAAGTTTTCTAGCTTACCTTCGATGCTATCTTCATTGCATATTTTTCATGTTCTTGAGAATAGTGAACTGATAATGAGGAAGCTTTCTTTACTAATAATTTTCCTGTTCCGAATAAATTTTTTGTGAATAGATCTTTGAATTGTCATCTTTGATTTGAAGTTAACCATCATGGTAGTGACAGTTTCAAAGCTTTTTTTACATGAAATTAAGATCTCATTTTATTTATTTCTTAATCTGAAGGCGAAGACATATAACTGTACATATTCATCGAGTTCAGCTCGTCATGGAGCACTGCGTAGGTTTTCTGAATTATTCAGTAATATTTTGTTCGCAACAATATTTTCTTTACAAGTGTCAATAAGTATGGAACTTAAAAGAATGGTTTCCTATGAGTAGGCTTTCTTTCACCTTCAAAAAGCCTTATTTATGTTTCTTTTCAATATTTATTGCTTGGTATTGAGGAATTATGTACCAACTAAGAAACTTGCTCATTTCCATTTACGATAAGGCGATAATGCAATTAGTCGTACATTTTTGTGTTGAAATTTTGAATGATCATTTCAACTTGATTATGTCAAAAGTAACATAACCCTTTAAAATAAAAGCTTCATTCATTTGGAGTGAATCGATGTCATGTACTCTGGCTGCGTTGGGATAGAAACATATTCGAAGGATTGCAGGAAGATATTGTATAAAGTTTTTTCAGCATGAAAATTCTTTCAATTGATTGTAAGCAAAATCAATAAAAATGACCAACATAGTGAACCAAAATTAGACAAACTGGGTTACTTTGCATTTTCATTTACTATCTGGATCACCCCATCGTAACTCATGACTGCTCAATAGCACAGATAGTGTAGCGATCACCATCAAAAGCGGAGAGATGATTTTGCAAAGCAGCAGATACTTTAATAAACAACTACTATGTATCCTCATTTGAAGTCATAAGGTGTTTTTAACTAAATGTATATGAACTGAATATCATATGGTAATTGATATAACCGTCAAAGCTCAAGTGTTGGTGAAATTCAAACTAGTGAGCTTGGGGTGTGGTCAGAAAGTTGAGTTAGGAGATACCAAAATGAAGTGTAATTTGGTGTTGGGTTTAAGAGGCAAGCAAAAAAAGTGCCTAACCCAGATTCAGTGCTTATTATATCTAAATAAGCCAAAATCATGCCGCTAAAGGTTCATATCTGGTTCACTCACCACTGTGGTCACATACTGTGTCGTCAGTCTGGTCGTGTCAGAAGTGAAAATTATGTAGAAATGGACTAGAAATTGCAGTTGAAAATCAAATGGGAGTCAAGTCCGTTGCTATTTCATCAGCGTCAACTGAAGTCTAGCAGCTAAACCTTTCTTCAACTATCTAAGTAATATGATGATAAATCGATATATACTTCACTCATATATGTGTACACATACTTTGCTTGAGCTCCAACAGTTGTATGTTTGTAGTTATTACCAAACCCTCAGAGTAATATACTCAGCTGATTTTCTAATACATCAAACGCAACTTCACCATTGATCACTCAACTGATAACAAATTAGGCTGTTCCTTTTGTGGCTGTTGACAATTCGAAGTTAAGATTTATAGATGTTGTGTATGGCTCTTTTTGAATAATAAAGCTAATTAATTCACTGAAGCTTATTTGTAGAGTTTTACTAGCTTAAATTTTCACACCATTCAGAAAAAATGGAGTAATTCAGGTTTTATGGTTTACATTTAAAAAGAGAATGATTTGGTCTGCTTGTGAATATAAGCAAAACAACTGTAAAAAGTGAAAAGTTCATTGATATACACCAAATACTATTAACTTCAGTTTCAATTAATACATTATAGGCCTAAATTTCAAAACAACCTGTTTCCATTTACTGTTAAACCCTCACGCAAAACTATTCGAGGGTCATAAAAATTTCAGTAGAGTTAGAACAAAACGTTTAGCAGAATATGAAGAATTCATTGTGTTTCATTGACTTCTCTTCAATTGCATACAAGCTATGAATTCACAAGATATATAGAGAGAAAAATAAAATCTATATAATTCACTTATCAAGAAGATGATAGTCAAGTGATTACATAATGAAATAATTGATAGAGATTAAGGAAGTTCAAGTGGAAAACTTTCAAGGGGCTAAGAAACTTTGTTCCCCAGACAAACTGACTGAAGAAATTCAGTTCATCAAGAGATATCTGAAAGAAAATAGTTACCCTAAGATATTTGTAGATACAGTCAAAAAGAGAACAGAAGAAACAAATGTACTTGATAATCTCGAGAAGAAATTTAAGTTCCTTCATTTAAATTCATGAACCTAGTTAGTAGAAGAATAAGAATTTCACTACAAATCCATTTTTGTATGCGAAACAAAGTATTCACTACAACAATCGAATGTCGATGTTTATGCTTCATGTTACTTCAGATTGTATCTACCATTCCACATATAGATGTCAGAGCACGTGCACTGAAAGAACAGAGAGGAGAGCTGAAACTAGGTTACATGAACACGTGGAGAATAGGTTAAGCTTAACGGAGCCAAAATGCCTTAATACTTCCATTACTAAACATCTGATGGACACAGGATACGACGTTCAGATCTCGAAGGTATTTAAAATAACTAAGAAACAAAACAATACTAAGCTACTAAGATTTGCAGAAGCAAATGCCGTCAGAAGAACTAAACCGAACTTATACATCCAAAAAGAGGTAGTTGTTAGCCTCCAACTTCCATGGTAGGCATTGATTAGTTCTGTCCTTCAGGATGAACCCTTCCAAAATTCTGCATTTTTATCCCCTTTTACAACCGAATTCATAGTCAATTCTTGTTTCATTGGTTTACAATTTGTCAGACTAAGTTGACCTAAATTCATGAAAAAACTCTGTCCCTATATTTACGTTATTGTCTCACCACACACTTGCGTAATACCGTCTATTCCATTTTTTGATTAGCCACATGTGGCAAGACGACAGCTTGACTATGTAAGCATGAAGTAACTTGGATTTTAGTGACCAAAAACTATTTCATTTTAACTTTATCATTTCTTCATTATGTCATCAATGGACCATCACCTTCTTTATCAGTGAATTATATGGATTTTATTTCACTCTATATATATCTTGTGAATTCACAACCTATATGAAGCTGAAGAGAGAGTAGCGAAATACAATGAATTCGTCGTGTTGTGGTAAACTTGTTGTTCTTATTTTGCTCAATTTTTTGAAGGGAAGCAACTGTATGAAGTGTTTTGCTGAATATACTACTACGTATACTGTATTTTGCTAACTGCTTCGCGTAAGTGTTCTTAACAGCATTTTTTTGACGCTAACGAACGTCTCAGCTCTTCTTACTGAGATATCATTACCGCAAGAGGTCAGCCAGAAGTCAGGATAATCGGAAAACCATGTGAAGCTGCCAGCAATCTATCAGATGTGAAGTGTTTCTTTCTGGATCAAAATTATTACACTTAAGTTTAAATTGTGCAGGCTAAAAGAGATATGATTGATTTGACTGATTTCAGCACGTATCGAACCTAGTGCAACAATCTGGCTCAAACACAGTCATTCCAAACAAAAATTTCAAAGGACGTTAACTATGAATACGAAATAAAACTTATGTGATGGACAGGTTTCACTCTCAGTATAAATACACAGAATACTGCAGTGTGAAATAAATCAATGTATATTGTGGGGTTGACTGACTTTCACCAGATTAAGCTGTCACGTACGTTTTTTGGATGCAATAGCTCCGTTGTAAATGTTATCTGTTTGTAAATTTTCGAATTGCTTATTTTCATCTTCAGATTTCTTATGTTTCACAGCTCACGTAAGAATGTCTTACTGATTAAGCATATTTTTTATAGGAGCAGATTATTTCCTCTTTATATTATAGACCGAACAAAAATTTATGTATCAACATCATTTAGTCTTCAAAATTACCTACATTGTGTTCCCATACATATGACATTAAGTGCTTGGTTGGTATTTGTGATAACACACCATCATTAAACGTTGACAAAAGCCTCCTAGGAATGATGTCAGTTTAGTAGATAAAGTGATAAGTCAGCGTCATCTAAAAGGATTGACAAGTGCCCCAAAAATTTTAGTGCATATAGTATTTTGTTAGTTGGAAAAATAACCCCAGTCTGTACTCAATACATGATAGTCACCGAAGTCATGGGAATGACAGTAATCGCTAACATGTCATCATATCTATTAATATAAGAGTAAAACTTGACACTGTGGTAAATAATAGTCCTATTTAGTCTGTTTATTAGAAATGTCAAACACTAAAACAGTATCACTTGTTGGAAAACGTTTCGGACACAACTCATTGTCCATGATATGAATGTGGACAGTAAATTATGTCCAAAACGTTATCTTGTAAGTGATACTGTTTCATTGTTTGACATTTTTAATAAACAGACTAGAAATGGAACCTCAACATACCATTTGAGACTTTTCATATTTGCCTCTAAGACTTATAATTAATCTTTGTAGGACTGCCTAACCCAATATTCGAAACTTGTTCATCTGTTGTCTTTTCCTTACTCATTTATGTCATACTAAGTTATATGCTTGTTGTTAGATTACATTTTCCTCAACACTGCAAAAAGTGAGGGACTGATTTAATTCACAGCTATGCGGTCCTCGAAGTTATTATCAATAAGTGTTCACGTTATATCATTAATGGTATTGAAAATAGACCTTTTCATATACAATACAGTTTCTCAAACTCTATGGGATAGAAATTAACTATTGATAGACCATTGTCTTTTCAAATAAAATTAAGCAATTCATCATTTGTATGCTTTCCGATGTAATTTTCATTTTAATTGAAAACATTCATAAGATTGTCAGGCCTCACAAATTTCTGGAAGGTTCCCTTCGAACAGAGACAGAAAGGCGAATCAACAGAACCGCGCACAGAAATGCATGGGGTTAGCACGTAGAGAATAAGTGGCTGAGGAAAGAATAATATTATAGTCGGAAAAGGTGTCTGAGAAGAATAGGAATTCGAAAACCAAGGTTGATGAAAATTTCCAAGTGTTAAAAGATGTGAAAGAGTGAATAAATCTGTGATAAAGTGATCGGGATGTAGCTATTTGACCCAGCGTCTCCAATCAGAAATAAACTTTGGTTTGGCAAATTAAGAAAATCATAACCCAGCTTCTGAATATTTTATGCCTCTAAACTAATAAAACATGCCATTTTTATAGTATTCGTTAGCAGTTGGATGTAATTTATGTGAGGCTTGATGATGCCGCGACATCGATAAACAAAGGCTACTGATAACATTACTGCCTGACCTTTAGATCTTATTTAAATCCACATAGTTTCCTTACTTTGTTTTGGGGTTATCCCGTTCTGACAGATTTCACTGAGCCGAAGTATGCCAATATTTTAGTGTAATTTACTATTTTAAATATTCTAGTTTGTTATTAGACGATGACAAAAACCTTTGGCACCGTCATGAGTGCACATTGTTGAGGAAGACGAAACAGCTGTCCAGTGTTCTCAGGTTTCCAATGATTCTTCGAGTGATATCAGTTCATGATGAATATCAACCTGAAAACTTATGAGCTTTTTAGAATTTTGGCAACGATGAACCCCAGCAGAAAAGGATTTGCAACGGGACAAATTGTGAAATTCTACAGATAGTAGTGTTATCTTTGTTCTTCTCACGAAGTTGGTTCTATGTATTGAAACTGAACTAATAAGAAAGATTTAGACACAATGCCTATAGAAAAACACACATTAGAAAATAGTCATGAGATTGATATGAAGGCAGCCTTTACTGTATTGTAGAAATATAGTCAAAGATGAATACTTAGATTTATAGAAGCCTATGCTATCCATAAATTTAAACCCCCTTTAGGCGATCAAAATAAATTTCTACTTACACTAAACCTACCGCGGTATTACTGAGTTCAACCTTTCATAATAATGGCTGCGGTGATCTTAGTTTTGTCTTGTTTTTGCCCTGCTCTTATTATCTTTCTTAATTATAATTCTGTTGGCTCGGTCAATTTCTGTCAGCTTTTTATATAAATTATTCGATGACTTCATATATGAACCCACTGTTCATAAGTATGGCACTAATGCATCACTTGTTCCAGATAATCTCTGTCTTCTCGCTACGCAGTTTAAACTTATCAAAGAGACTAATTTTGTCAAACATTTTATTGTTTGAAAAAACGAAGCGTCAGTTGGTCTAACTCCAAATTCACAGTAATATCACCTTGAGAAGAGAGACTGAAGACTCTAACTATATCCTTGGAAATATCTTTGTTTATCTCTCCAGCCAGATGACAAGTGTAGAGCGAAATGTAGTCAGTCAGCCATGTTTACCAATCAGCATAACGTATTCACATTACATAGAATGTTAAACTAATAACAGATAGCCTTAAAATGTGAACAGGGGTAATAAAGAGGTAATGAAAGCTGGGACTAACGTCTCCTTTTCCGAAGAGAGGCAACAGAAGTAGGTCTCACCTCAAGATAACTGGCGAATTCCACCCGTTAATTTCAATTTGGTGCTGTTCATTCTTAAACTACAGGGTCAAAGCGGTGAAGCCACAAAACAAATGCTTAGAATAGAGATACGTGTATGCAAGTCTATTTAAGTATCTTTTGCTGTTCAAACAGTAAGGCTGGTTCAGTAAGACAACTGGTTACGCAGTCCACCCTCCCTTTAAGAAGCTTAGCAATAAACCACAATCATCATTATTTAGTGAATGACGAGCAAAAAGTATGTGTCCACTTGAAAAGAGAGCATCTAACAGGTTAGTTTTGCACTTATTTGGCAGCTTCCAGTTTCCATAATTATGCCTTAACGTGAAGCATTAAGCAACACTTGTTCATAAACTTGCGAACATTATGACTTTTTAGAGAGCTTTCAGCTGTTTGATATGTGAATCAAACATCGAACTAATAGTCTGCATTAATGTATTTGTAATTCATAAAGTTAAGTTTCCTCAATGAAGTACACTTGGCACGCTTACTCTTTTATTCCAATCTATACTTTTGCAGAATATTAACTCCAATTTTTCTGATGTCGGATGTAAAAAGTTATTGAGAATTTTAGTGTTAAGCATTGCTTTTAATTCTGCTCTCAATGAAAAGAGTATTACAGGATTCTTTCGTCACTGACAACCTAAATTTATTCAGCTGATGTGGTATGTATTAGCATTTGTGTGTATGCAATCAAACTAGTCTAACCTGTTTTTATATTTTTCTTTTTTGGAGAAAGAGTAATCACTTTAGCACTTATTATTTTGAAAAAAGAATTTAGCCAGGAATGATTTCATTTTCTATTCAAAAATATGCTTTTTTGAGGGGACCCTCTCAGTTTTGTTTTATATATCCTTACTTCTAGATGCCTACCTGAATGAACAACAAATCGCAATGGCCTAGTAGATAACTCTCTGGCATTTGAAGTAGTTGGTCCTGGATTCCAGTCTTAGTGGGAAAAACACTGCTCACTAGGAGGCAGGTATATTCAGCTGATTAGTCTCCAATAGGACGTAATGCACGTTTTGAATTCCACTGCTAACCACTATCAAAAAATAATATAAAACTACAATGGTATTCAACTGGATGAAAGAAATTTCATTATGCAGTGCATCCTTTGAAAAACAAGTGAGGTACAACTTGGAATACAGAATCTCATCTTACTTCTAAGTGATCAGTTTCTTGACAAAAAGCAAGTGAACCGAACTGATAAATTTTATTGCTGAATATATTCTGTCCAAAAGAGGTGATTTATTTTTACGTGGATGGCTAGATCATTGACTGCTTCAGTATCGATCGTACAAGTGTGTTCGCGTTTTGCTTACTCTCAACATTGTCTGAAGTAAACAAAATCGGCAACTGTGTAAACTGCGTGCAATCCAAATGTTCTACATCATATGTAAGGTAGTTTTTTGTACAGATATCAATTTCAATCCTTTGAAAGATAAGAGTTTTAGTACTTCATTAGTCATTCTAAAACATAACCTGCTTTAATTATAGCTTTTATATACAATAAACGGTAACTCAGGTGAACCTACAGTTTGCTCATTTGATGTACTACACAATAATCAACTTTCCAGCATACATTATTGTTCATCCAAAAATTAAGTTTTGTATTCAATTAGGAAAAGTTCTATAACAGTTAGATGAGTGTCTGTGGAAAAACGTGGTTTCAATCTAAAAAAAGGAACTGTGACTTGTAGTTGAGATATGCTGACTTAGTAGAGCTTCGAAATATGTTACTTAAAAAAGAACGAGGTCACGATGGAATAAACTGGTTCTAGGAAGATAATTCAGTACATTAAATACATAAATTTCATTGGAAAATTACAATTCGAATCTATTTCTAATGGTTTCGTGTTCCTAAGATTTGAGGCCAAAATGTAAACTTCATCAACAGATTCTGATTTTCATGCAGAATTTGGTTGCTTCAGCAGTTACTATTTCATGACCATTTCCTGTGAACTTTCTGCTCTATACTTTTTTACAGTAGTAAAAGATAAAGCAGGTTGACTTAAAACTGATGATAATTTTTGTAAAGTTTACTTATGATCAATGTACAACGATGGGTGCAACTCATCAGTATTTATAAGACTAAAATTGTTTTGCTTACCCGCATAAATTCGACACTTGAATCTAAAGGATTATCCCGATGGAATAAAAGTAAAAAATTCTCTTCAGTTGGAAGAATTTTCGCCATCTGTAAGGTGCAAAAATGTATAAAGCTAAGTGAAGCATTTTATTGTTTTTTTATTCATTATATCAGGTCACTATCATGGCTCAAGCACATACAAATGCATCAACACCAAGCAGTTTAAAATATTGCACCAAATATTGACTTTCTGTGACTCTCAGTAAAAAAATTATTTCACTTTTGGTTATGATTTATCCCATAGAGTTAATTGAAAACGCTAGCAAATGAAGAATCTGAAACTATAGAACAACTAATGAGATTATTTATTTTAACTTTCTATCGTTCTACATTATGACCCAATAAGTTACATGATGAAAATGTTTCATCTATTATTGAATGGATAGTTCCAATAATATTCTTAAGTGTGTGCCTAGAAACAGATTTCCGTATAAAATCGCTAAGTTACCAATCATACAAGTGTATAATTCGATACGTAATCACCTGAAATTTACAGTACAGTCTTTTCGGTTACCTATAGCGCACTAAACCTTCCATCAGCGCAGTATGTTTTCAAACGTGTAGTTGCCATTTTTAAAAAACATTTGTTGGTGGCTAGGTTTCATAACCTGGATGAAATCATACTTTTCGTATAAAATAGGAAGCAATGCTACTGGTGAAATTAGAGGTTAGGCATCGGTTTGATACAGAACGTCACTGTAAAACAGACAACACTCTGATCAGTGATGCACTTTTGAGGATTCACTTCAGAAAGAAGAAGAATTTAAGTTATTTAATTATATCTATTTGTTTACTCTAATATAGTGGAGGTTTACTACGTGAACAGTTGTACGGTTAAAGTAGGAGGTCAACGTAAAATCCAGCATCCTGATTGTTTGCAGAGTGTTTCTTAAGTTTTTGTCGTACCCTTTCATTATATCTAAAAAATACAGTTCCTAAAAGTGGTTATATTTATGTAACTGGATGACGAGTGACACATGAATGAATCAGTAATGCAGGAAATTTTGCCTTGATTAAAAACCAAAACCTTGTACTGCTGCTGTTTGCAAAACACGTTTAAATAAGCAAACCAACTGCTGCCTAAGTGATTCAACTATCTTATTCCGAAAAGGACTAAAGGAGCACGACAACAGAAATATTTAATACCCGACTGTCGATTACCGATTTGGTTTGAAAAAATTGAGATCTACCTCTGCCTTTCTTTTAAAACTCATTTCCACAATATAACCACATAGCGTAAGTGAAATGCTGAAGATGATATAACGTTAACATGAAAGCCAATTTTCTTTCCCACTAAATACGCCCGGATTATATTAATATTTATGTAAGGGTAGTGATAAAAGGATGAATTTGTTTCCGGGCTTCAATGAGTATTACGAACAATTTTATCCAGTTTGTGCTAATTATGAAGGTTAATTTAAGTTTGGAAAATTCCGCACCTCAGAAGAACTTTGCACTGAAAAGTTAAGCACTGATAACCATCCTTATAAACTACTGCTCAAGTCAAGAATCAATGTTTAGCTGTTTTCAATGTCTACTTTTAGACAAGCTGTGGTGCAACATTGTCAGTGGTAGTGGGATTCAGGGTATTATCGCTTGAAATCTTGGTATCGCTTAAAAATTAAATGCCTCTAGCATGGTTCGTGCTGTTCTGAAGATTATTCATCTCTATACAAAAATATGAAGTTGATAGTGTCTCGTTCTTAAACTTCTGTGAAATTATTTTATGATCTTATGATCTCGGAATTCGCCTAGAATAATCTGCTGACTGAAAGACCTTGTATACGTAACTACGTTTTTCGTTTAAAATGAGCTTATTCACTTTCATACGCTCCTTGTTCCTGTTTTAAATCTAGAAAGTAAGATCTTTTTAGATCACTTTCTTGATGGTTGCAAAATGCCTTGAGAATATATGTATTAGTATGCATCAGATGTCTACAGGAAGATATCTGAGACTGACAAATTAGTGACCTCTTTTGTCTTTGCTTCCTGTCCTATTGTAACGTGAACATGCAGTCACCCCACAAGTTATTCAGTCACTTGATTGATAAGAGAGGGGAATGTGTTTTTCAGTGATAGTCTGGAGTTGTTTCAAAAAACTCCAAAGCTTCTACTTTACAGCTTTGTTTTTATGCAAATTCAGATGTATAAAATCGGGGCATTATTGATTTTACTGTCTAGTTTGAATACAAGTCCTAATAAGAGAGTCAGTAACAGACACAAGAACTTTTTTCTCTTTGCATGAGTAGTGATAACTGTATTCTATATCAGACACTCAGAAATTATATATTCCGAACCAGTGTTTGTTGATAAAGCGCTATCACATGCATCCTTTAGTTTGTTATAGAGAAAAGTAGTCATGTAGTCACTGAAGGTGGTATATGTCTGTTTTACTAGATAAAAGGACCACCCACAGATGCTGCAGATTAGCTAGAATAAAAAGTTATAGAATTTCTAGTGTTTGTTGACTAGCTTTTATGTCCGCTGAATCGTCATTCATTATTACCTCACTCATAAGATCTGATCGCAGGCAAATGTAGCGTTGACAGCATATCGGGAAACCGAGTGTATTTTCAGTTTAGTCCTTCTGAACTTATGTAATATGTATTACTGTGAAAGGATGTGCAGGGCTCCGGAAGTATAGGTCTTTAAGCGGAGAATTGAGCTCATTTTAATAACAATAAAATCTCATAGATGTGTCTGTTGCTTTTCTTCCCCATGTAGATGAAAGAAGTCTGAAGCCCATGGAGTGATAGATTGGCACTGATTTCAGGAGAAAAAGTGGCCCATGGGACTGGCAAATATTTAGACGAATAAATAGAATGTCAAGAAACATCCAGTCTATTTGTCATTTAACACCGGAAAAATGAATCCAATTTATTTGGGTAGTTTAATTCTCTCGTTATTCTTTATGAAGCTGAACAAATAATAGCATAAATAACACTCAGGTTTTTGATAAAATTCCAAGAGGTAACCATTCCTTAACATAACCTTACTAGTTTTTCAACTGTCCTATTGTCCCGAAATACATAAGACTTTCCAAGTTTGTAAGTGCCAACGGTAAACATTCTGAGGGCTATGCTACTTAAGTTGAATTCTGTAAGGTAGAATTGCCGTTAATATCTCATGCTTTCGGGTTGCTTATTGGTAAAATACTTAAGAAATTCAGTTAGGTTGGAGGTAGCCTCGATTTGCAGAATGATAGGCTTCGCTGTTGAAGTGCATTTTTGTCGTCTGATTATTTGGCTTATATAACTACAAACTGTCTCTAAGAGGAAAAAATCTGGTCAAGTTCATCCTTTATACCAGTCCTTTGTAATGTTTGTTATTTTTCTTAAACCTTGTACTACGATAATAATATTTATTTGTTTTTTCAGCTTTTTTCAGTTGATAGAATAAAAGTTATCCGGAAAACTTTTACGCTGTCGTCAGAAATGATATATTTCCCACTTCTGTTATTGGCTGATAACGGATCTTGTTGATAGATACCTTTTTCGATTTTGCTAGGTTTCACGGCATCAATAAGCTGCTTGACCTTCCATCAAGTAGTCTGTTATCTGCAGCTGGCATAAAGATCATCACTATATTGAGTAAAATTATTCATTTTGTCTGATTTGGCTACTATATTTCAGAGGATGGTCACACTAAACTTGACTGAATTCATTTGTTTTAACTACACTTCTGACAGTGAAGTTACCGTGGTTCTTTGTAGTATTTCTTGTTTTTTTATACAAGAAGTATGAGAAAGTTACTGCTACATGTTTCAAATTTATCAATATTACATACGATTATTTTTGGTTTTATTATTCGTGTTATATTACTGAAATGACGGTTGAGTTCAGCAAAACCTCAGCATACAGAATACCATATAGCACTGATGAATGTTAGCTAGCAGTGAAGTCCAGGAAGCACAGTTTGTCCTTTTTGAGACTCATCAGCCAGATGTATCTGCCTCACAGAGAGTGATGTTGTTCCCACCGGGATTCGAACTCGGGCTTATACAAGCAATAACACTAAAGTTACCATATATTCCTTTAAAATATTAGGTGTCATCCCGTGTATTTCTTAAGAGTTAAAAGTAAGATTATAGCTAGTTGACTCATAATCGCACATCTATGAAAGTATAAGTAAGGCAAATGAATAGTTTGAACTGCGAGTTAGGGATCAATACCCGATTAGTTCCAAGTACGAGAAAACGAAACTGACCCTAGAATTTTAGCTTCAAGGAGGTAATGTCATGAGAACCCTCGGTGACATACTGCAAAACTTGTTGAGGAAGGCAGTGCCAGCAGCAACTTTGAAGTTGACTTTTAAAACTGGATGCATTGCCTATTATGACTGAAGGACTGGATTCCTCATATGTCCGCATCAAAGTGCCTTTAGACATCCAACTGCACCTACGGAGTAATTTATGTTGAACAGACTATAAAGTGTTCGCTGCAACATGCCAAGGAGTTTCTCCGTTGGGCTAACAAAAGGACAGCAAAACACCGTTATTAGACCCTTACAGTCACACCCACTTGATACAGCACAGACATTCACCAGAAAAATTCTCAGCAGTGGTTTACAAGAAATCCAAATAGCTATAACGTGTTACAAGTTCATCTTCTAAAAATTGCTGAATCTACTGGCGTGGAAATACCAAAGTCAAGATTGTGTGTTCCGTAGTCCCACAGGAACCTAGATTTCATATAAATGAGTCTCAGACTGACTCATGATTATTTGACTTGTGTTCAGTGAAGTGTTTCTATTTTCCATTTGGCATACTTTTATCATATGCATTACTTCCAGTGTTAATTTCAGTTTTTCTAGTTAGGGATTTACTTAATATTCATGAATTATCATTAACTTTTTTGATGCCTCAGATAGGAATTTTGTTCTAATTCTAGTCAGCTTTTTTCCAAATACGCTGATTCATTCATCAACTGACTGTCTGAATCCTCTTGTAAAATAATATTGCGTACTTTTCCATTACATGAAATCGGTTAATTATACAAAACTGCGGTTAGAAAACTATGTAAAAATTATAATGTTTGAAGATTAAGCGTAGTGAGACTTTTTTAAAAGTAAAAATTGATTGATTATTTTCATGCTTACACAAGAATGTTTGTCGAAAACTGTTGCATTCTGATACATATCAGATTTTGTGTCATTTCCACTGTTAGCGGATAAGGAAGTCTTATATAAATGATTTACAAACTGAGCCAGAACTCTGACTTACCAGTAAAGTAGTTAAACTCATTGATATGAATAATATAGTGTGGTCAACAAAACCCAAGTACTGTACTGTGAAATATAGTCAAAATCCCCAGAGATGGAAATCTTAGTTTTTGATTTAAAAAGAAAGATATAACTAATTGGCAAGAAATAAATTATGAAACTGTTACTTTGACCTACTTCAGTTAGCTCAATTCGATTATCAGAATTTTCATCGAATGCTTCCATGAATTCTTTTTTCATAACTTCTAAATCTTCACTAGGTATTGTCTAGAAAAAATGTGGTTACAGAAAAAAAATACAAGAATGTATCAAAAAAATTACTGATATTATTCGATTAACTTCTTGAACAAAATATTTGACTTCCTTCCTGAATAAAACTTAAAATTTATTGCAATTAGTAGAACCGTAAAACATTAGGTTGCTACATAGAAGAAAAACTTGATTTCTGCTTCATTTAAAAGTACCACGAGATTTTAGATTTCACGAAATTCATAAGTAAGCAAAATCAATATGTTTCAATGTTGTCAATGTTCAAAGTGGTTATCTGTATTAAAGTCTTTGGTATCAGCATCAAATTTTCGAAAACAAACTTCCAAACTTAACAAAGCGTATCATTGTTTATTTAACTAAATTTGATGTATTTTGTATGGCAAAATTAAAAGTTATTTTCAAAGGAACCTTTTTTCACTAAATAAAGCTTACAACCATAGTTCATTTCAATTTTCGAATCAAGTAACAGGCTAGGTCTAAAATTTAGATAGTGTAATTAGAAGTCGAAGTTTATATGAACAGTTTGATGCATTTGCTCATGTTCACAATGTTTAGACAAAAGTTGCCTTCCAATTACACTATCTAAATTTATAAAAAGGACTTACTGTTTCAAATTTTTCAAGAGAAGACTACCTTCATAGGTCTCAAATGTTTTTCAGCAGAAAGTGTGCAAAAAATGATAGTCAAGTTGTGTACCTAATGTAGCTTTAAAAACAGTGTGTAACTAGTTGATATACAATTAGAAGCAGAATGGTGACTTTATCGCATCCCTAACTGCATATACAAGCCACCAACCCCTCGAGAGCAATGAAAGCAGTGAGACTACTTTTTAATTCTGCCATTTGCTTTACTAGATTTTTGAGGATAGAAGTGGGGTTATTTATTGATTTACTTCTGTTAAATCTTGGAAAGTCTATGCAAGAGATATGCTTCGGTAATCTAGCCGATTATGTCTATTCTTTTTTAGATAAACGGACTTGGTATCTCGTTGAAGATGATTTATGGAAGAGAATGGTGGTTTTGATGCAATGTTATATCTACTAAAAACAACCATCTAAATGGTTATCTGTTCATAGATTTCCTTTGTGATCAGAATACCCGACGTGAAGAATGTGAAGCATCGTATATTAAATGTAATAAATTCTTGGAAAATGCTTAGGTCCATGCACCATCATCGCTTATCATCATTATGCAACTCTTCCTTTTAAAATGAAATAGTTTTTATATGTGTATATGCATACAGTATCGTTGTCGGTAGTGTTTTTTCAAAATAGTCAAAGTTTTCCTCATTCTTATCAGATAAACGTTTACTAAAGGATTAAAATCTAGGTCTTCAGAATAGTGACACCTGATTACATCAAAGTCAAATTTTCTGCATCATAATATCAGTGCTCAGGTTCAGATAAAACAATACTGTTTCGGAAGTAATACAAACGAATTTGTTACGTAGTGTTTAATAGATGGCAAACATTCAAGCATCCTATGAATCTAGTTTATCCCTGTGAACAGTTGTGTAAATCCACACTTTTGTCTGCAGTATCAGATGAACAGAACTTGGGAATAGACGTTAAAACATATTCACAGAAAATTTTTAATGTGGCATACCTAGCTAGCACTACTGAATAAAGGAAGTAACGCTATAATTCTTCAGTGGTAAGTAACTTTTACTATAAATTCCATGATAAAATACAGCTACTGTTTTGAGATGGTTGGGTCTTGGTTATAATATCATTACGAAATAAGCTTTCCGTTTCAGATTCAGTCACATATCCTTTCTGGTTAGTTTCTGTTTTTATGCATATTCCTTAGGAATATGCATGCAGTCTTTGGATCACCTGAACTAGTTGGTAAGAATTTTTGGGGGATTCATATGCTACACTTACTGTCTACCTTATTAAAAGAGTGCTTAGAAATTTCATACTTGTGTTTGTTTCGAAAGGAAAAAGATAATTTGGGTAACGTGTACAGTACCTATTTTTGAAAAGTCAGCTTTGCATAACGATGAACAGTTAATTGCAGTTATGGGTGTTCACTGTAAAATAAAACTCATCGTTTCCTTGAAGCGCTGAGGAATTTACGAACAGTTGTCAGTTTGTAAGGGAAATTTATTCGTAAAACCTCAGTAAAGCAGAAAAATAATTTCCTGACTTCTTGATGACTTTGTGGAAGCCTCTTATTCAGAGAAAAAAACCTGTACAAGTTATTGCATGTTTAAATAGTAACTGGAGACATAAACAGGCGATAAATTGTGGGAGCTTTATTCTCTGAAGAAGCGGTTTCCATGAGGCTGCAAAACGGCAGGAAATTGTTTTTCTGTCTTGTTGGGATCGTAGAAATATATTTTCTTTGCAATCCATTTACTCACTGCTCAACTTATTCACTTCTGTCAGGTCTAATTCTGATCTTGAAGCCCATAAAAGTTGTTTGTTTCTTTGTTATTCGGCCTATGTAATGTATAGATGCTCGATATAGGTTGTAACAACAAAATAATCGTTCGATGGCATTCATTTTCATTCTTCAGATCTAGCTGATGGAAATAGATAGATCATTTGTGCTACAAAACCGTGAAAATCAACTTTTTTGAAATATCATCTGAATGGTGGTTGTATTGCATGTCAACCAAGAGATTTTGCAATTAGTCAGAAATCCAGCAACACCAATGACTCGTATTAACAGAGATATAATAAATACATGTGAGATGAATATTAAGCAACTCCCTTAGTATATGAAGTTGACAACACTAAACGGATACATGAAAAACGAACAAAAATCAGTGGACTAAATGACATTTGTTGTATTCTTGATCCTCTTGAAGGGATATCATCCATTCTTCAGAAACAGAAATCACTTTGTGGTTTAAACTAAGGAATAGAAATTTCACTGTCGACACTTTTTTGAATCTGTTCATATGCATCTACTGCTATGTATTTATTTTCAATGCAGCAATCCCTAGTGTTCATTATTTGACGTTGTCAACAAGACATAACAACGTGAACTGGAACTGATAACCATTTTGAGAACTGAAGTCTAAACAGGAAGATGCACGAAATGAACCGCAGTATAAAGTTTTTAGTTTTAGTGTCGCTGCAATCACTTAACCTTTTGCAATTACTGTGAATAGTAAGAAAATGCAGTCCATATTATTTTGCTGTTGCTTTGACTAAAATGATAGCTATTTGAACAGAAAATACATATATGGTTTACGTGTATTTACGAAAACTAGACGGTGTTTCTATTTTTAACACCGGAAAATGCCTATGTCATTTTCCTCCAATCTGTTAAAATAGGATGGGAGACGATAATAGTGTTCTTATATGCCTTTCAACAGTATAATTCATTCGGTTACTTATATATTTATGTACCACAGAGACTAAAGTCTTCGATTTTGATCAGTTGCTTGTTGGTAAAAAATAGTTATTGTCTAAACTGTTTGGTGGCGGATCTACATATGGCTGTCAAGTAGCAGCAGTTTTCTTCACTAGGACTCAAAACATGACGAAACGGTATATGTCTCATTTTTATATATTTTGAGGGAATATGTAATATGATTAATCCACTAAATGTGTGATGAAGCTTTAATTTATGGAATGTTGCCTCTAACGCAATGGAGTACATTGTCTGTGGATAATTTCACCTGATTATAGAATAACAAAACCTAAAACAGTAATTCATTGACTACGTTCGATGAATCACTCACTCTGCTACGAAAAACCCAATAAAATTTCAAACAAAGAATGTAAAGTGGTCTACTTAGAAAATGAATTTGTCGAATGGGAAAAAGATTTGAGAACGAAAAACTCTTATGGCCCAGTGATCAGCAGCCGAATGACTAAAACAGAAATGCATAATAATAAAAATGTAAGCAGTGAAAGAATGGACTAAGGTTGGAAAAGAATAGCCAGTTCACAAACTACACAAAATTTCACGAAAGTCATTCACAGAAGTCAAAATGTTTCGTTAATGGTAACAGAAGGCACTCGAGGAATCCCTATTAAAACAAAGGTTCATACGACAAATACTGTTTCTCAACAGGATCATCCTTGAATGGTATTAACTTATCCCCATATATAATGATGACGGCTGTTCATCAAAGAAAATTTCTGAAAATAATTTCTAAACTTTAAAGCAAACAACATGAGAAAGCTTTTATGAAAATTAAATGACGGAATAGTCCGAACGACATCCAGGAACTCACTTCGTTTCCCAGCTCTTCAGAGAACACACTATAAATGAATTCACGCAGAAAGTTGTCCAATTCTGAGCCTTCAATGTAACCGTTGCCTTCGTGATGTCAAGAGAAAAAGGAGAAAAAGTGTTTTAGAAACATAATGCACTGTAGATATGAAGTTAATTAATATATTTCTGGCGATTAGCTGGTTGTTGGTGCCTCTCATAAAACTACATTTTTCAGGGAAAGATAACAAGGTCTCTTTATCAAGAGTTCCAAGAAACAAAAATACATAGAAAAACTGGTTTTTTTGTTTGAAAGACACTATTCGTTTATTTCATGATACAAGGGAGTATTGCGATAAGTGTAGAGTTAGGATACTTTATGGCCCTAAGGACAGTTTCCCTAAATCGACTCACTCCTTTAAGCCGGATGCTGAAATATATCAAACCTTTTCCTGGCCTAGTTTTGACAGGATTACAAAGTGTCTACTATACACCAATTTGTGAGTGCAGTAGAAACTTTCAGGTCTCTACTGTAATCCATTTTTTTCAATTCAGGATGTAAGATTCCCTACTTTATAGAAGAATGTGGTCTCTTCTACGCATTCTCTTGATTTTACGATAAGGTTTGGTGACAATAAAGTTGCAGTGAAATTTAAAAGTTTTGAAATGTTGTGCTATTAAATAAGATCCTTGTTACTTCTGAGGGTGAATGGTTTAAAAAATTTTAAAGATGTATATTATGTTTTAGCAAAGAGATATATTTCATCATAACATGATTGTCAGGATAACGTTACAAGTATTCACCACTGATCCATAGCAGTATCTGTTACGGGCCAGAATTTAATCCTGTCCCAACTTCCAGTTTCAGGACAGTGATTATTTGACTGGAATTTCTAAATTTTGACTCAAAGTAGAACTCTGTATTATCAATTCAGTAACTCAAAATTCGTTAACAACTACTAATTCGACGTTTAGTTTACTAAAATGGATTGTTTTTAAGACTTCACTAAGGATACACTGTGTTCGGAAACATAACGTAGTATTTTTAATCTGAAATGTGTATCAGCCTGAAAGTAACGTAAATTCTAAGTACCACCGAAATATTTGAGAAATTTAAGAGCTTAAAATGAAAGACGCAGTGTTGCGATACCTATTTAGTTGGCATTGGATTTTCTTGAGTGATACACTAGCTTTATGATAAAAATATTTATAATCCCAAACTTGAAAAGAAGTGAGATATAAAATCACACAACTAGGTAGCATGCAGTGGTGGTTTGCATTAAGATAGACTACCTCTACATTTATGTTACCATGGTCTGCAAATATAACTTTAGTGACTGCTTTGTTTTTAACTGGATATCTCACTTTAAAAGGTAAAAAATTTCTGATTATTCTGACTGACTGCGACAGTGAGTATTAGGCTTATTGTTACCGATCCAGCTCATTTCAAGTCTCTATACACCCTCTGAAATTACCTTTAATTCCTATTTCTGAAGTGTCATCTTTTTATTGTCAAGTTTAGGGAAAACTCATTATTGTGCATTGGTTTCAAAAGGTGTTCAAGCTTTTACTCAACCACTTTTCTACTGAAAGATATGTTGGTTTTATATATATATATATATATATATATATATATATATATATATATATATATATATAGTTGGGTTGATAATTGATAAATGACTGAAAAAATTTCACTAGGTAGAAGAAACCTAAAAAATGTCAAAGAAAGAGCCTTGCATCTACGTGATTCAACAATCAACATACACATATAAAGGTTACCAGTCTGTCAACTTCTGGGATACATTAAAAGAAATACAAAATCGGACTACGCAACAATGTAAGTCAATGGAAATAAGGCTGCAAACAATGCTTGTGAAATGAAAACGTAACCAATCATCTTTTGAGTTGACTTCAGGAATGATTAAACCGGCTATGAAGAAATTCTTGTACCTCAATTCTTTTTCAAGTTAGTGCTAATGATTTTGTCTAGAATCTTAACTGTGAATCTTCAGTTGGTCAAGTATTTCAGCTAAAGTGAATTCGTTAAAAAATCTTTTTGCACAACAAGTAGTCGCCAAAATTTCAGGGTGTTCATTTATACGCACTAATTTTAGAGGTGATGATTGCCCAACTGGTTAATTTTCTTTCATGTTGATTAATTTTTACATTAGAAGATTTAAGTAGTTTATTTGTCAAAGTTGACACTTCAAATCTTTTTTTTAATATTAAACTGTCGATCGAGAAGTCAAGTTTAATTTTCATAAGTTCATTTTGCTAAATTAAAAAAAGTGGAAATATGAACCAAAGCAAAAGCCTATCTTATGACTATACGTCCGTTCAGTATTGAGATATTACTACTAAAGTAGCTGTCTGAACCGGTCCCATTAATCTGTAATTACTGCTGAACTAAATTGGTTTGAAAAAAAATACACAATACTTATCAAATATTAATTTAAAAGGGAGACGACTTAGTTCAACGAGTACACTGGGATTGCTAACTGATGACAATCGGTCTTCAAAATCTCAGCTTTGCAATTATTCCAAAGCATGGAAATCTGGTGACTGAGGTATTACCTACTATTGTCTGACTATATTTTCAAGAGACAATATATGGATCATTCGTTAAGTGATGAGGTGATTTATTTTTATGTAAAATAATAAACAAGCTATCAAAGATAGATTTAAAAGTCACCAAGCGGCTGATGACGACTGAGTCTCAAACTACCTTTCTGCCTGTTATATCAGTGACATACCGTAAAACGTCGCATTCATGCGTCCATTACTCAAAGCTACTGACTAACACTAAAAGTAATAGAGCAATTTTGACAGACATTTTGTAAATGTAACTTACTGAATGACTGGAACAGTATTACTGGCTCATATTACAAAACGAATTGTCGAATGATATCAACCATTGATTTCAAACAGTGCACTGTGTAGATAAGATCGCTGTGGGGACTACTTTCTAACCACAACTCTGAGTAATGAGGTAGCAAAACAATACTACTTAGAGGAAGATTGAAAATCTAAATAAGGCAGTAAAGACAACTTTCACAAATTCTGTTAGGTTTCTGACGAAAATACATGCCAGTGATATTGTGAAGTACTTAATTTTTAATGTCTTATGTTAAACAGGAGTCCAGCTGCGGTTCTAATATCATCAGAGAAAGTGTGTGGACAGAAAGAGAAAAGTGTCTATGTCATTTCAGTTTAGCATAGGAATATAAACAGATAAGTCACGGCTAAATAATGAAAGTGTAAAGGATGCCTGAAAATTGGTACCGTATGTCAAAATTATTGGTGCTTTATATTTTAATCTCCTTTGAAATGATTTGCTGAGGTTTTGCAAGAAGCTAAACCACTCAGTCGTCATTTGTTAGCGTCTCGATATTTTACCTGAGTTTTAGCCTCCGAATTGTATTCCATGCCATAGTTTGGGAAGCTGCAGAAGATTCACTCCATAATATATAATAAAGATCTGTATAAAAAACAGTTAATGTAGTAACTTAGTTGCAGTATTTGATTGACTATATTGGATATCATACTTGAGTAGTAATTTCCTGTTTAAAATATTGTCTTTTGAGGCATATTTAACCGAAATTCTGTTTTTATCTATCCCGCCTGTTATCCCATCTCATTATTTAAGAGGGAGTAGATATGGAGAATAAATACTATGTTTAAGGCATATACCATGTTTTACTCATATTGACATTAGTTCACGTGTGATATTCACTTCCGTTTATTTTTATTATTCTCTAATCTGTGACACTGAGTTTAGAAAGAAATGACAAGTCGTTGTTCATACTTGAAATAATTCATCTTGACTAGCAGAAAATAAACCATTTATTATCTATCCGCATCATATAATTGTGAGATTGAAACGTTTTAATATCTGATCACATACTTGTTATGAGATTTTGAATATGTATCTCTCTCTATACATCTAAAGTATATAATGTGAAAGAACAATACGTAGAGAATCGGTATGTGAGGATTTAGCCATAACTCCAAACACCTGAACGTAGAAGTCTAAGGCTAGAAACGTAAATGTTTACCTCTCTTTTTGGAAGCACTGATATATTTTCACTTGGTATGGATCATTTTCAATGATTCAAGGACTATCGAGCATTCATTGGGGTTCGTGACAAATTCGATCAGTGTAACTCAATGATTATTTGTAAGATTAATGGAAGTTAGTGAAGAGTGATGTTTTATTTTGCTGCATATCACCTCCAGTTGGCGCTCATTCATAGCTCCGCTTTCTAAATTAACGTGACAGTCAATAAGTTATACCTCATTTTAGCATATCAGTTTGTAACACATCTCCTGACTAACCATTTTGAAATAACAAGTACTACCAGTAAGAGCACTTTTTCCGATCTGCATCAAAAGCAAAAGAAAGTTGTCAAAAACCTTAAAACATATTGAGTTTACGTAGTTTTCAAGATGTTGTGGCATATGTGAAAATAAATGAAACATATTTCTCTCTGGGACTGAGAGAAACTGTCTGTAAATGCATTACAAAAACACCAGTTGTATTCCAGTTCCTATTTTTATGATTCTATTTTCTGGTCCATTTAACATGGTGAGTTCAAATTTTTACTAACATAAGGTCCTTGTTTTAGCATCCACTTGGGAGATATCACAAGAAGGCTGCTACACTTTCAGTGGAAAACTAGATATTATATTAATGTCTGTATTATTGGTTGAATTTTTTAGTTGTCAATCTGCTTACAATCCTTTTTTAAATCAGCAAATAGTTTGTAGTTACAAGTGAAACACTGTGATCTGAATCTTTGATCAACTGTTATCATGAGATGGAATGAGATTGATATTATTCACTTGTATTATGGATGGGACTAAAAATATAAAAGAAATCAGTTTAAATATCGTGTCTAAACTTATTCTAGTTGAGTTGACAAAATATTTACCGTAATTAAGTTATTCCTGGAGTATGCGAGAACTTCACACTATACTTAGTGAGACTGAAAGCTGTAGGAAGAAACAAGGGAAAAAATTTACCCCAAAAAGGCTGTACACGCATACGTGAACAAACACACAAATTTGCATGCGGCTGCACAATTATACTAAATGAAAAATAGAATGAAAATGAGAAACGTTTCCCTTACATTTGTCGGTATGATTTATTATTCCTATCAAGTTATTATTTCTCCGTCATCTTTTTTTCAATCATGGGGATTTCTAATTACAAAATATATTTTTCAAAAAAAGTGTAGTTAGATGATAAAATGAGCAAAATATCTTCATTTTCTTTTTCCCGGGAAATATTTATTACTCAAGTAGCTAGTATTTTTTAAATTTAATTCCATGTTAAAAAAATCTGTGAAAATCGACTGATTTAACTGTTTCGTTATTTTTCTCTTTTTATTTGGTTGTAAAATCTAGTTATACGAGTAACTTTTGTTTTCCAGTAGACAGGAGTGATCTCAGTGAATGGGTATATTTACGCGAAAAGGATGATGCTGGTAATCAGTAAAATTATGCACCATCGGTGGACAGGATTTCATTTCATTTTCATTAATAATTTAAGGAAAGGGTACAAAGAACAAACTGAGGATATTTTCACACTGACCTAATGTTAATTAAATGATGTGTTAACAGTTTTATATCACACTGACACCAGGATGTGAATAGCACCTTTCATCTAAATTCAGAAGTGATGCATGTGAAAAAGTAAGGAACACTGGAAAGCTGCTGTTTGTTTTTGGCAATAGATATCTTATTTGTAGCAAAATGTCTTGAATATTTATTTCGCAATCTTTCTTCTTTGTTAATCTAGAGCCAGCTGTAATCCACTTTCTCAGGGTAATAATCATCGCTCATATAGCCTAGTGGTAACGTCGCTGACTGTAACCTAGGTGATAAATCCGAATTTCGGGGAAGAAGTCTCTTCCTTCAAGGTCCCACATATGTCTTCCTGACGTGTCTCAACATATAAGAAAACTGGGTTCATAGCTTCCTGCCAGTTGTCTGTAACTAACCAGGATTCACCAAGGTGCACAACAATGGTGAGCCTCCTAGTGAAAAATGATCGATAGAATATTGTCAGCCTTCAGGACAAGACAAAGTTAAGTTGGTTACTCTCTAGTGACCAGTCAGTGTACACGATTAGTTAATTAGTTGTTGGTTATTTACTCCTTATCAATATTTGGGGCTTTGAAGTTTTACATGCTATTATAGCGTCCACTTTGTGAGGGTGACTGCAACATCCCATCTTTTCTCTTGATGTAGATTGTTGTGGTAAGGTGCAAATAATCATGAATAATATTGTCACTCAAAATAGCGTTCATTATGGTAAAGTAGGTTTTAAGAAATGTCTAAATTTGAACGGATTTCAAAAGACAGGAAAACTATGGAAAAGAAATGATTACTTGTATTTATACTTTGATTAAAGTCCTTGCTAAATGGAAATTTATTCTAACCTTCCTACATATTCCTCCTTGCAACCTAAATATCGGCTTTCTAAGGCTTTTTATTTGATTTTAACTGTACTGTGATTACTGTATCCAGAACCATTCGTTATCCTCTATTTGATATTAGAATGTGGTAATTTGTTATGTGGTCAATTATAATCTAAACAATGAAGAAGCTCTCAAACTAATAATTAAAAATCCCATTGGCTGGATCTCATTCTGAAGCCTGTAAATAGAAGTCTTAGTAAGCACTGGAAGGAAGATAGGTTTCTATACAGATCATCCTATCTAGTTTAAAGCGGCGCATAATGAGGAAGCTTTTTTGCTTACTAGTAGACAAGCAGTTTGTATATACATATATATATATATATATATACATGAAATCATGCTGAATTTCTCATCCTTGTTGATTGTTTCTAGCAGGGAAATTATCAACTCTAAAATGCTTACAATGCGGATAGTTCCGCATTGTTTTTAAATACTTCGTCTTTTCACTTTTACCGGATGTGACTAGTTACAATTCAGTCGGATTACACATTCGTAGCTGTAGACCCAATACCGGTATGTTAAGACATTGTACTCCCAACAACGTTATTCAGTAACTATAAACTATTTTGAGGTGAATTATTGAATAATGTTCTCTGTGAAAGCTCTACAAATGAGATTGTTTAATATTATGACCTACTGACAGAAAATGTAAGCATTTGAACCACTTTATGTAGATCACTAATTCATGTGAACCTTCTGTGTCACTACTTTTTATTTGTTTAATACTGACAAGCTACTCAAAATGTCATTTATTTGAAAACATAATTATCTAGCTGGCATTGCTTTCGAGCTGTTTTGAAACTAGTATCATCTCAAATCGGTTCCGGAATTATCCGTACGGTAAATGATGTTAATCTAAAAAAGTGAATTACTGATTGGACATTAGCTGAGTGCATACATTATTAACACTAGTTAGAAACACAAATGAAGCAATAAATACCCGCCTTTGTATCCAATCTACTTGTACTTTGAAAAAGCTGATGAGTGAGGATAGCTTTCAGAGATATAGATCCATCCATATTCTCAATATTTAGAAACTTGCGTCATCCAAGCAGACTTCTATGGTACTGCAACAAACTGGTTTCAGCAGTGACACAGACCGCTACAGTTCAAATAGCTTTATAATTTATACTCTACGTCTAATAAAATTTGAAGTTCAAGACTTCTCATTTGATTCATTCAAATGTCCATAACTTTTCACCTAGTTTAGGTCTTTTTAAAGGACAAGAAGCTGGTAAATTATTATTATACAACCCAGAAACTGTCAGTATGATAAAAAAGCTGTATGTCTTTTCAGAACACAAAAGTAGAAAGGAATATAGACTAGTAAGTATAAGATTTTGTTTTTAGGATGAGTTTCAGTGACCATTTCTACGAATCATTTTTATTATAAACGTTTTGTAGTGGCTCGAGAGCTATTGAATGTATCATTTGACGGTACAGAAATAAATTTTCCATATGCGACACGTAATACATGCACACTAGAATTCTGAATGAGTCCTAGCAAAATTATCATTTTGCCTTCATTGACTAAAATACATCCGTCGAACACTTTTAATAGACGAAACAAATATATTTATGACTAGGCAAACGTGGTTATAGTGTGAACGAAAATTACTTTTTTCAGTATGCGTGAAGATAGATTATTTGTACATATGAAAGATGTTCTTATTACGTGTAGTATTCATCTGTCACTTGAACTCTGAAAAACTGATTATGCATAAATTTGTGAAAAACGTACAGAGTTTGTTCTTCCAATACCCTATGTTTTTAACTCCAGAAATTAGGCGAACATATTATACGTAATTATTGATGTCACTTTTGTTGAAGAAGTTTCAGTGTCTTACGAAGTATATACGAGTCTTCTTGGGATATCATTACGTAGAAATGTGAATTATGTAGCAGAATTACTATGATTTAACTGTTTTTATGCATTACGAAAAATGAATACTCATCAAAAGAGGTGAAATCACTTCACTTTTCTCCTATGAAGATGCTCTTTAATAATTTAATAAAAGCTAATTTTGAAACCTTTTGTCGAGAGTAGTAGTAACAAATATTGCTTTGATATTTATAAGCTAAATAACTAACTAATAGATACAGATTTCAAAATAAATATTCTAAGCAACATCGTATTTTTATCATACACTTTTGTTTATTAGTTTATCCAACAGTTCATAAGTTCACTTGATGATTTGTACTTTATTATTTCATTGCTTGTTTTTCCCATCACTTTGTCTCTCACCTATATCATCATTGTTTCTTCAGCTCCTCCCTTACGGTGAACATCTACTTATATACATGCTTTTCTCAGTTGTTCTTATGGTTTATCTGTTTACCTAATTCACAATGAGAAGGAGATTTGTGGCAAAGTTGAGGACAGTCATTTTGGAACACATCGTTAAAACAGTTGTGGCGTATTCTGTTGTGATTTAATTTGTCAAGTACTTACCCAATAGCAAAGTCATACACACAGATACACTATTCTTATTACAACGGTAATCCGTCACTTTTCGATTCAGTGTTGTTTAAATTATAGGGACTAAACGAACCACTATTTTAGTACTTGTTTATTTATTTACGTTGATTTTATTTATTTTTATTAGTAATCGTATTCAGCAGTAGATTTTCTTTGACCAACACCTGCAAATCGCTTGACTAAACATACACACAACTTAATACATGGAACGCGATATGTTAAAAAAAGAGAATAGTCGAAAAAAGATAATGAGGAAAATAAGGTTTAATCCCAGGGGTATTACAGGAGTAAAAAAGTATGCTAATATTTCTAACCTATGTAGTGTAAATAATATTTGGAAATTTGCAAACAGAACTCTCTAAAACTCTACGTCATTACAATATTGAAATATTTTTCACTAACAAAGTCATCGAATTAAGTGAAAAAAGTGTATCTGCTTATGAAAGGAAGATGAATCATTATTATATCTCATTATATGAGCAATTAAATTACAAGTGTTTTGTTCATACTCAGTGGGGAATAAATTTTCAGTGTGAACAAAAGATGTTCAAACAGTTAGGATGAGTGACGGATATGAAAAAGCTCAGCTGACATGTTCTAGCAGTAAAAAGTTTACTTTATTGAAAAGCAGTTATTTCATTTTATTAGGTTTCACAAACGATCAATTTGAGTACAATCGTTACAACTGTAGTGAGTTATGTTGTAACTCTGAATGTCAGATGTTTTAGTTTTTTTAAGATGGAAACCTGTCTTCGAGATCGTAGGTAAACTTTATTGACGGTTTTTGACATGCCCAAAATCAACTTGAAGTATTGCGTTCTGATGACCATCAGTAGCTGTGTAAAAGGCACAACGTTGTTTGCTTTCAGCTGTCTTTGTATAAGCAATGATGAAACTGTCTTCTTTCAGTAGCCGTAGAATGAACTAATAATTGACATTATAATGTGTTATTTCGATAAGGCAGAAAATACCAAAAAGGAATGACTTCGAGATATCATTTTTATTGTAAATATCACTGAGTTGATGTACACAAATTGAACCGAAGGTTCCAGCCCTTTCTTATGTCTAGCATCGTTTTTACTGAATTTGGCATTACTTTCACTGAAGAAACTTCAGGTATTACACTCTCATGACTTATTGGGAACACAGTGTCAGCAAAAATATGACCAGGAGGTCTAAATGGTTGGAAATATCAGATTGTATTTGTGTGGTCTATGTACAGGGAATACGGCCACACGGAGTAACTGCCTTTATAAAACGTCATACAGTACGCTTTCCACTTTTAAAAAAACCAGTGGTTGTAGGAATCGCAGGCTACACGAAAAAATTACACAGTCAGGCATATCTAATTATATCATTATCATCGACGACTGAGAATATTGAGATTACTCCTAGGTACTATAGCTGTTCTGACTGACAAACCTCACTGATCTAGATCAGTAGTAAATGATTTTGGTGTCAAATTTAACCGATTGACGACCTTGAATTCAGATCAGTTTCATCCAGCAAAAAAGAAAACTACTTGTTAGTATGTGCCACTGCCAAACTAGTCATATTAGTCAGCTGTTTCAAAGTAAAACCAAGATCATATTGCTATTTCATACTAACCTAAGCTCTTTATTCACAAACTGGATCGTTAAATTAGATATGTCAGAAGTAGACCTAATTCCAAAACATAGTCATCAGAATTTCAGTGAGGACCTGAAATTATGTTGACGAATTTCCTTATGACAATATTTATATGTAAATTCACAACTCTTTTACACATTCATTCCATTTTCAGGGTAGTTTTTATCACTGACTAACGTCAGAAGGAAAATTAATTAGAAATTATGACTTCTGGATATTTATTTTGTTTTAGTTTAGGACTTCTCAGTAATGCAAGTCACAAACCTGCTGGGAATAAAAACCAGTGAGGGTAAGTCTTGCAGTGATGTACTATACCATTTGGTCCAAGCGACGAAATTCAATGTTTCCCCTTTGTCTATCCACTTCTGTCAACCAGTGATATAGTGAAACCAACCATTCATTAACATCAGTATCAACTTGTTTGGCCATGTGCTTATACAGTCCAGTTTCTTTTCTACCTGCTACTGGAATTTGAAAAATGGAGCTGAAAATGAGGGTTAAAAATATATAATCTGAACTAAGCAAAACTTCATTTCTATTTGGTTTTAAAAGCTCATGATAATAATAATAAAGATTTGAAGTTGGAGAGAAATAGAGAGGGTGAAAGATATTTTACAAAGTTGAAACATATTTTTTACCTGAGAACTTGTCATGACAATATTTTTTGCGTAAAATTAAAAGTGTTTGACTTTAAATAAAATATTTTCACATGATGATCATAAAATTTGTCACGCAGTCTAAAAATTACATTTATTTAGACTTCAGATATTCAAATACGACATCCAACACCACGTCAAATATATTCTTTCTTCCCTTCATACCTTAACCACTACTTTTTCTCTTCGACACTCATGTACAACAGATAAATGAGGTTTACTAGAGTAAAAGTTTTCATTCATTTGTGAGAGTGAAGACACGCTTGTATCAGAATGGTTTTCAGGAAAAATTCTTATCTAAGTGTCGATGTCATTCGATTCAGTGTGAAGAAAAAAATGTGTCATTTTACGTAGCAAATGTTTGTTGTAATAATCACTCTTATTCTGTAATGAACACTATTAGTTAGGCTTTTCATGGTTTTCACTTGAATATATGAGGTTTGCATGCATCTCCAAATAAGTAATACAAATTCATCCAAACGTTGATCAAAGTAAAATGAAGAAACTTATCCAATTACATGTTGAATTTCACCTTTGTCTGACACTGTCAAACAAATTGAATAGTTTCTGAATTACAACCATATTATATTATAAATGTAGCTTAAAAGTGCCTAACTTCATCATTTTAAGCTTCCGAATAAACACTGAAATCAGCTAAGTGTCTGACTGACCACCTATTTTCCTCTTTAAAATGTTGATTTTTGGCTTCCAGTTGACAAGGTTGAGTTCATTCATATGAGTACATTTTTGGGGACATTTATTGTTGGCTGATTAAATTTCTTGACTTTATGAATGTTCATAATTTCTTTCATTTTACTACTTCCGAAAATGTTGATAATTTACGCCATCATGTTCAAGCACATAAAACCAGTTAGCATCAGGTTAATATAGTATCGAAATACTTCACGATTAGTCTTGTGCGTGACACGAGTAACAAAACTTGGCAACACAGATTATTACAACACAAATGTGATAACAAGTGGAGTTTGGCTTAAAGATGATGGGACTTTGGTTGGGAATTTGCAAATGGCCGGCATGCTTGCAAGAAATACCCACAAATGGTCACCATCGAAAGGCGCGAACTTTAGAATACTGTTAGTCATATTCACCAGCTTTTTCTCTTCGCTGTCCTATGAGCTTAAGAATATATTGCGGTTAGAAAATTCAGCATATTTCAGCAATTTATGTCGTTCACTTGAAATGAATAACTATATTCAGGTATTTCACAGTTACTATTATATTTTCCCCTTAAGTTTTAACACGTTCTCGTATCTACTGGTCAGTAGGCTGCTATTTGTTTACTTAGTAACACCAAGTCATAGTGTAAAATTATGTTGCGGCTGATGATGACTGGGTAATCTACAATGACGCTGACATTAACGACAAGCTGGAATTAGCTGTATAATAGTGTGTGTTGCTTTCGAATGAAATCCACTTTTTCTTTTTGTCACTGAATGAATAGGAGAAATAAAACATGACTTATGGAAAGGTCTGAACATTAAGACTTTAAACGGCACTGTAAAACTCTCGTTACTTGTTTTATTGTTAATTTATACTTTTTAATATACTTGTATGATACATCAGTCAGTTATCAACTGTTGAATCTGAGAGATTTTAAACATAATGACTCTGTCAGGCACTCATTTCCGAAAAGTGCGGAATGAATCTGACATGACACAGTAAGTTCTGACAGGCGTGAGTGATGTTGGAGCCAGCACTATCTGTTATATCATTTGTGAGCATTGCCATGGGAAATTAACAAGATGTAAAAGAAAAAGTGGAAATAGAGTTAGCAGAAATCTTCAATTTTACACTGCAAAATGGAAAAGGTAAATAACAGGAAAAAAAGAAACGTCGTCAGCTGTTAAGAATTGTAGAGAGAATAGTTATCAATGTAATTATACCTATGAGGTTGACTTCAGGTCATGTCGCCTGAAACCTTGTAACAGCTAATCCCACTGTTAGTAGTTCCCTTCATGTATAGAACATGATAAATAGGCATTCACCGTTTTTTAAATGCTTATATTTGCTGAACACCATGTAGCTTAATCAAATTCAGTGGCAAAAAATCGATGTTGCATGAAAATAGACGATTTTTTTCCCAGATATCACCAAATGAAATTGCATCAATCATAGAACAAACTTTATTTCAACTGCAGTGTTTACATCCTGGTGATTTCTTGTAAAACGAAGTTTATATGAATGCAACTGAAAGGTGTCAGCTCTTGACAGTAATGTTTTTCATCAACACTAAAGTCTTTACAATTAGTAGAGAATTAGACTTGTGTACGATGATATATTATTTTAGATGAAAGTAAAAACAACTTTTCAATGATCCTTAAAACTCAGTAATTCTCAAGATGGCTTCAGTCAGTAAATTACTTCATTTATTCATTATAATAGTGTACAAGTTAAAAGTGTACTTATAAGAAAGCGATTTTCACATAGAATACACCATAAGGTCTATAAAATACTTTGTGTACAAGGTTTTGAAGGGAAGCGTGCTAAGGATTACAGTTGTTGTTATACACTCGGTAAGATATTCAGTCAAATGCAGAAAAAGAAAAATAAAGAGATTCGTCACTGAATGTTGTACACATTCTTTTCACAAGCAATTACATAAGTCTAGGGTAACTTAAGTTGGGCGGTTATTTCGTCCTCGAAGCTGTGCAGTCTCAAAGTTATGCATTGTTTTGCATCATTGTTTGACAATTAATAGTGGTTTGCCAAACATAACATAGTAAAAGGAAAAATGTAATTACATGAGATATCCCAGAGTGTGATGAATATTTATCAGTTCATATTTACCTGAGGGGGTTGTTCGGTGAAAATGTTATCCAGAATAGTTCAAGAGCACTAACCTACCTGGTTATAAAGAGTTAACAGTAGTTGGAAAAGAATTGCTATAACCGAATGCTTTGTGAACACAGACTATTCTGTCTCAAAAACCTCCTCATTTAAACTCATTGATGAATTGAAAAGGAACTCCCAAATGGTCCTGTCTTCGAGTTCCCTGCTTCCTCCGAGATCGTGCCATCCATTTGACAAAACCTGAGCTTCATTTGTGGTGATAATTGTCCAACCTCTCTCTGTCTTATGGCATGTATTTTTTTAAAATCAGTTCTTTCTTTGTGTACTCTCCACTTACCATTCACTCCTGCCCCTATACCGTTTCCGAAAACATTTGAATTTCCACATACTTTGTCGTGTCATAAAACTTCCTGTCCAAATTTAGTAATCTTTAGGCAATTTTAGACACATTTTCAATAATTGTTACCATTCATCAGAATTTTTGGTCATACTAACAGTCCACGTATTACTATTTCGCTAACATATTTGACAAACCTCTGTTGACTATCAAACAATAATACAAAAAATGCATAGCTTTGGAAATGTACAACTTCGAGAATGGAATGACTGAAAAGAAAGTCTTTATTGAAATAATTATTCTTCTTTCTTCTTGTCCTGATGGGTATCTTCCACACATCCAAAGACGCTGACTCAACTTTCGTTTGAATTTAATTCTTATGCGAATGGCAGTGTTGGAAGTTCTTTGTATACATAAATATATTTGTTCTGTTTGAAGTTTCGGACACTTATTGGAAATGTTACTCACGAAATACACTATAACCCAATGTCATTTCATTATTTTTATTATAGAATGGACACTCATGAAAGTAAGAGTTAATACAGAAGCGTATACTTGTTGATTACTTGCAGTATATGGTCCATTTGTTTCAACTAACAGTTTGAATGATGTACGAACAAGATGACAGAATTTCAAAATAAATGTAAGCTGGTGTGTATCAGTGATTCATTCGTTGCTGTATGGAATGATATAAGAGATTTAAAAATCAAGATTAGCTTGGTAAACACGAATTGGTCTACCATGAAAAGATACCTTTTATTATCACACTGGAGAATTAATTGGTAGTTGAGATTATAAGATTTGATCAATTTCTAGCTACTCTGATAAGATATGAGCAGTCACTTTACTGGGATGTAATTTTAAGGTGGATTTTGCAGACATTTTTGGAATCTTAATATCAACAACTGATTTCACTCGTGAATAAAGAGATGTTGAGGATTTTGTTTTGATAAGTACTCTGCCATCTGGACAATGAGTAAATTTAAAAGTCATCTTAACAGTTATTTGTTGCAGTCTGAATAACTAGTAAGAACTTACACCTCTGTGATTCTTCTTCACTGAAAGGAGAACGTGATGAGGCCGCTTACGTGCTAGTATACGAAATCAGTTCTTGAAACATTTATTAGGACTATAACAAGTTACTGCTAGTGTCCCATTTGAAGGCACCTAAGAAGGGAGAGATAATTTTTTTAGACGCATTTTGCATACACTGTAAAAAGATCCTCACAGTCTTTCAGACGTAAGGTTTGACTAATATTGTGTCCAAAACCCTAAGGTCTATACTTATTCGACGCCAAACTGAATCCAAGGAAGAGAAAACTCGAGAAGACAGGGTGGCTTGCAGATCTGCCCGAGGGTGCACCCGTCAAATTTTCACCCACCAATATGTCCTGGAATACAAACATTCTGACAGGCCTATGGCCGACACTTGCCATATCTCTTGACTCGAAGATGGCGTTTGACTTTGTCGACCATGAGGTGTAGTTGCAGCGTCAAACTGTGGAAAGAGTATCAAGCAAGTATATAACACTTATCAAAGCTCTCTCCTCCAATTCATATGGCTGTGTAAGGGTGGATTATGTACAGTTGTCACCAGAATTGACGGCAACTAGTGGCGTTTGCCACGGATGCCCACTATCACCGTTCCTATTTAAATTACTTGTAGATTTACTACTGAACACAATTATAGGTATATCTGACTTAGTAGCGACCGATTTACACCCTACAGGTCATCTGGTCTAGTTGGAGTATGCAGATGATACTGTCCTGCTAGTTGAAGACAGTGATAAAATTGAGGATTTTCTGAATGCGTTGAGCAGAAATGTATGTTTGGCATGCGTTTCTCTGGCACCTGTCAAATGTAATTTGATGCTCCAGAACTGGTCTGCCTCAAGTGCTCCCAGTTTGATGGTAGGGAGTGAAGTGGTGGGATGTGCCAACCAGTTTGCTCACCAGGGGAGTTCCATCAGCTTAAACACGTTGGTCACAGAAAGTTCGTTTAGCATTTACCAACTTGCATAATCTGTGGAACCGACTGGCAAGATATTCGACTGCTCGTAAGAGGATAGGATACTGCGTTGCAGTTCGTTCTGTCCTGTTAAATGGATGTAAGACATGGCCGGTAAAAGAAGAAGACATGAATCGATTGAAGTGCTATGATCACAGGTTTTTTTTATAGCATTGTTTGAATAAGGAGGAATCACCGTGTGATCAGTGTTGAGGTCAGACACATGGTACTGGAAAAAACAGGCAAGTCGACTGATGAGATTGTGTAACTTCGTCACCTAAGTTGGCTTGGATATGTGTTACGCATTCCGAAACACCGCCTACTGTGACTTGCAATGCTACGGGAAGTTGCATTAGGTTGGAAGAGGATTCGTGGTGACCACGTCAACATGTGGTACCAGTTCATGAATTCCCTAACTGATGGTCTGAGCTGTATGGAGAGATGTAGACTACCTGATTGGAGATATCGAGACAAAAAAAATCAGTAGTAGAGGACTCTTAGTGACATGGTTTAAAATTGATCTCAGTGACGCAGATGTATTCACAGCCCTGACATCTAAGGCTTAAATATTCGTGCTAACCGTTGTCTTCAGATGTTTTATTCTCTCAGAAAACTTCGACCAATTTGATATCAGTGTTTTTCTATCCACCTGTTTTTTATGCTGATGTGAATTGTGGCAACTTGACCGGATACATTTTTGCGTGAGGTTTAACTTTGATTTTGTCAGTCAGTCAGTCATATACGTAAAGACATGACTTGGAATATTTCTAGTCAGCGATTATTTTATGTTCTTAAAATCTTTCACGTTCTTAAAACTTTTTGAAGTGTCGTCTTACCCAAATTTAAAAATGCGCTAACCAAAGGAGATTACAAGTTAAAAATACCTTAGCTATAATAAGAACGTGGAGTAATAATGATGAAGGCCAGCAATATCTAATCAATATATTCTTGTATTTCATATGGGAAATACCTGGCTATTAAGTTAATGTCTTATCTGTATTTATATCTAATAGGGTTTGTTGACTTGACGCCAAATTATCAGTTACAAAGCTACAGAAAAATAAAATATTTAAAAAATATTTCCCGTTTCCTGAAATGCAAAGTTTACGTTGAAATTTCAGATTACCTTTTATTTTTAAGCTTCTAATGATTTTTAGCTAATAAATGTCAACCAAGATAAACTTTACTATGATAGGTTGAAATAGGAAACGAACTACATCATGGTAAACCATGCTCAAGCGCTACTTTCCATTTGACCACTTTGTATAATTCTGCCGCTTATATATTTGGTATTTTTTCATGGGAAATGGGACAGTACAAACACAGAAGTGGAGTTTGAACATCTAAATCTGTTGTCAGCTAAGGTTATGCTAAATAGCTATGACAGTATGATACATAAGACAAAGTAGATTATTTACTGCTCAAAGCGTGCTTAAATGCAGATGACATTATTGAATTGAGAACATATAATCTTCATAGTTAAATTAGTATCATCGAGGTAGAATCTTGAACTTTTGTTTATTCTTTCTGGAAAGTAATGTTATCCAATAATTAGGTGAAAACTCAGTTACTTTCCTCCACTTGTAGTAATATTTGTTTTGGTACCATTTCACACTGCTTGTTCCACTATGAAGACCTCTGTGAATTGCGATGAGGACCAAGGAGATGCAGTATGACATTCAGCAGGTATTTTATCTCATATAAACCTTAGAACTCTAGAGATTCAATCCGGCTCTGATTGGGGGAATATAAGGGCAAGTTGTTTCAGAATTAGATCGACAATCTTTACAAATTTAGTAATTTTGAGACCTACTTTCATCTTTATTAATTACGGAGAATGTTTGGACCTTCTAATTTCACTAAACTTATAAGTTCAGCTCCTAATTTGCATCGGCAATAAATTTCACGGCTCTATTTGATTATATACCTCTTTGGAATAAAGATGAGTGATAATTGATCATGTTGAAACACATAGTTGAAGGGTAATGAGAATTAGTGTATGTTGCATGGTACCAAATTGTAACGCAGTACTTATTCATTTGTAACAAATAAGAAGATTAACTTGGCTACGCTCGTTACTGAAGCTCAGATGGCCAGAATAATAAGAAAAAGCAACAAGGAACTCTGGCATGGCGACGAACCATCCAAGAACCTATCACTCAAAAAATATGCATAAGTGGAGATGGATTGGGCACACACAGAGAAGGCCGACAGGGGACATCACGCGCCAAGCCTCAAGTCGAACCCAGATGAGAAACGGCCAGTTGGGCGTCCGAGGGTGACATGGAGGAGATCCTGTGAGAAAGAAATGAAAGCTTGTTGGCAGTCGTGGAGCCAGGTTCAAAAGATTGCAGAAAACAGAGTGGAATGGAGACGTGCTACTGAATCCTTATATTCCACTAGGAACCCAAGGGACAAATAATAATAATATAAGAAGATTAACTTACCGTCTGTATCATAATGATTCCAAACTTCAACAAATTGTGCAGCAGTAAAGTGTTTCAGTGAATTAGATTTTGTGTCTCTAAACTGACTCAGAAAGTTTTCTGATGGTGTTTGCGTATTCATTTTGCTTTTTTGTTGTAGTAATAGGTTGGGAGTTAGTTGGAGATATTTATACGATTTTGTTTCACTGTACTACTAATCTAGGGCACAGTGAAAATGATGAATGTTCAATGGTGTTACAAATGACAGTCCCAAGTGATGCAACTCCACGGTCAAATCCAAATGAAATGGGATCTATTTTTCACGTGATTAAGATGATTCGTTTATTCAGTATACTGCAAAAGGGTATATCAGTTTTATTTCTTATATGCTACGATGGTTACACTAGCTCTAAATTGATGAGAATTTCAGGTTACTCACTTTCCTAATACTCTGTATATATATATATATATATATATATATATATATATATATATATATATATATATATGTCTGGTTTTCTCTGCTGTGATGGGTCCATACAAATAACAGTAAGTTATCAACTTGACTAAACTGTGATTGGTTAGAGTGTCATAGTTTATTTTACAAACCCTAACTAGAATTGTTTGTGTAATCCAACTTTGTTCAGCTTAACGAACAGGAATGAATAATTCCTTTTGGCTCTCATCCTTTTTACAGTTTGATCAACGTTATAATAAACTTACATTTTATAACAGTTTATTTGATGTCTGCGAACAGTAATGTAGAGGTGAGGTGCTCTATTTTATTTAGAAATTGTAAATTTGGTGCACATGCATTTTTCAGTGGTCCAACTACCAGTCAACTTCAAAATTCGTAGTTTCTAGTTATTGAGCATTATCCTCTAGGTACGCCTGACTCTTTAAAGTGAAAATCAGTTGTTTCTTGACTTTGTATTCCTGTTCTATGTAACGCACTAGACAGAATTGAAAAACCTTAGTACTGCCATAATTTAGAATTCTGACTTCACCTTTTTGATACAAGTTAACACAGAGTGAAAAACGCATGTTTCATTCCATATTTGCTCAATTCATCCACTTTATGAACACATCTCACTGAAATTCAAATGATTTTGCTTGACGACAACGAAGTCGTTGCCTTTGAGACTTCTGAGTACCACTAGTAACTGGAAAGTTTGAAAAAAGAACTGTTTCTGAAATAACGGAGAATATTTGTAGCTCATGTGGATGGTCTTGGTTTTATTGTGCTCTCTGAGCTGGGTTGTTCAGTCGTGATTAAACAACCCAGCTCAGAGAGCACAACACAACCAAAAACTTCTTCTCTAACAAGACCTCTCCAGCACACTTGATTTTTTCAACTGGGATAAGCTTGATTATTTTTGAAGAATAGCTTACTGTGAAATGTTCTGAAAACTTTCCAACAGGAATGATTCTTATTTCAAGATGGTAGAGAACAAATACACCTCAGGAAAATGATTTATGTAGTATTGAATCCTTTGAGCTTTATAGTTTAACCAGGAAACTTTTTTTCTCATTCTAGACAACATTTGTTTCCAAGGGAAACTATTTAAATGATGGCGAATTTGACAAATATTATACTGTTATGAAAATAAGAATGTCAAATTGACCGTCAGCGGAAAATTAAGTCTTAGAAACGAACATGTGGATTGTCCTTCCATGCATAAGAAATATCTTGGGGATCACAGATAGGCTATCAAAACTTCACAAGTCAACAAAATCTCTTCACTGTACTTTACGTGGACCAAAGGAAAATAAAAAGGGCTTGGAACTCAGGTAAATCAGTAATCAATAGACCACTGACTCAATCTATCAACCAATAACGAACATGAAAAACAACATTTAAGCTATACCTCATGCCAACAGTTCCTAAGAAGCAAATCTTCTTGAAGCTGCAATTTAAGAGTGATATTGCCAGTGAGATCATCACACAACGCATAAAAAGAGTCTCGCACAAAGCAATCCCAGCGGCTAAATTATGTCCCGCCTCCTACAACCGCCCGATTCTAAGTGCAAGAAATAAAGACAAACTGCCTGATTCTGCCACTTCTATGTGCATTTATCAATTCAACTGCCCCTGTGGAGCGAGTTACATTGGGCGTACAATGAGGCAGTTCCATCGTCGAATTTCTGAGCACCACCCATCATGGTTGAACAAGGGACAAATTAGAAGTATAAAGAGCTCCATACTTGCACACTTAGTTGACACAGGACATCAAGTGGTTACTGGAAAAGCCTTCAAAATTACCCATCAGATTCCATTTAATTTACCTCAAGAATTACATACTCGGTTACTTCACATAGCAGAGGCGGTTGCAATCCACCTTTACAAACCTAGCCTTTGTATCCAAAGAACGTTTGTTCGACCACTTTCATTACCGTGGCCGTTAACATGATGTAACTTCTAGGTTTATTTTGTGCACCTCTTCCCCTTCTTGTTTCTATCAATATTCATATTTCCTATTTTAGTAACCCCACTGATTATTTACATCATTATTTCAGAAGTATCACCACGTGGTTGGTAATTTGATTAAATTGTAAGCCTATATATTAGTGTAGAGCTCAAGAAAAAGACCTAATTGAAAAGAAATATATTTCTTCACTCAATCAGTCTTTTTCTAAATGTCTAAATAGGAATATTCAATGAATTGAAATATATGTCGATATGATGATAACTTCATGACAGAAACAACCAATCACATCCAAGTTCATCAGTATACACTACTGAGCCATTTTGTAGAGAATTCTGCGTTCTCACTTCTTTCAAAAATTCGTGCCGATTACGTCGTCTAAAATTATATCGAAAGCTTCACGATTAAACTGTCCAGCTCAAAGAAGATAAAGTTATATAATGGCTTAGTTGTATACATAGGCTTGTACGGTTTTCACTTATACAGTGTAGACTTTGGTGCCAAAGGTGAAAAAGTTATATTAGGCTGAAAAAATCCAATTAAATTGAATTTAACTGGTGAAACAAATGTTCAGCTGAAGAACTGAACACTATAAAATAGGCTTGTGATGTATGGCTATTAAATGTAATCAGCATTTCTACAAGAAGATTACAGTACAACATAATAAAAAAGAGCTAACGAAAAATTACAATTCTCTGGTAAATTACGGAAGCGTTGATGTCGGCGACGCTCATTCAGATAATGAGGAATTACTCTGTGCTACGCCATCAAAGTTTACTGTTTCTAACTAACCAGTTATCATTCAACGATGAGAATATCCATTTAATAACAAGTCTAAAGATTTAAAATGATATACACTAACAGGGTTCACTGATCATTCTTTTTAGTTTTAAACTAGTTGATCACCTTGTGATGGTTTCCTGTGTATTTCTGTGAACAGTTTGTGGTTTCCGCACAATATATGGTTGATATTCACAGTTTATGCAGACGTATAAGTTGCTTACCTTGTCTACCAGTATGAAAAGACAGGCAGATGGTTAACTAAGTCTTTGAATTCGATCAAACACTGGAAATTATTTAATATGTGACCAACTGGCTCAGCAAGTCACAGAAACAGGAGTTTCTGTCTAAATTTTAGAAAGGCTTCTTCTACTTGCTCGACAACTGAACATTTTCCTTTCAACAGAAAACTTGATGTAGCCATTACTTTACTACATGGTCATATCCCTTTCCAGTCAGGTTGGAGAAGTTTTCGGAAAGAAATTATCAGAGAAGTGGAGCTTTCCAGCTGTTACATGGATCACACTAATATAGTCCTCACAAGTGAAGTTGATAACAGGAGGCTCAGATAGCAAGCAATTTCTTCGAAGAAGAGATAAATGGTACCATTGCATTTCCATATCCTTTGCTGGTTGAAATTCCAGATAAGACTTAAAATAGAGTGTATATTAAACGTCATTGGTGCCATACAGCTTCTGTGTGAATAAGATCCAGTAAAGTGCTCACAATGTCATGAAATAATCATTAGTTTAACTAATATCAAAGGAGAAAAATAAACTTTTATTCATAAATTCTCAGTAAAACTGTATGTCCAAATAAACATGTCACCATGCTTGTGAATAAGGCTAAGACGTTTACACAACATAATTACGGTTTCCAAGAGACCAGTTTTTCTAAAACACAATAGAGGTTTGCCATCATCAGTGAGAATCTGATGCAAGGGTCAACTAGACCCTCTGAAAAGAGTATTTCCTGCTGCGTAATTGTGTTGCATCTGATAAAAGTAACCAATCTTGACATCGAAAAGCTAGGATAACATTCCTGACTCCTCTTACTCCATGTTAACTTCCTGCAATACTTGTCTTTTATATTCTGTATCAAGGCATGAGTATTTCATTACATAAACAGAGTGAGGTGGGGAATTCTGGGGAATTTCACCGTTCATATAGATGATGGTGCTCTTCAATACGTTTGATGTCCTGTAGAAAACTCAGATACTGAATTTTTCCAGCAGCAACTCAATCTTATATGACGTAAATGAACTGTATGCAATGATTAATATAGTTATCCATGCTTTCGGAGTACTTTTTCAATCTAGCTTCTTATTTCCAAATTTTAGAACGAAGTTTACGCGTCAGTTCTTCACTTCTAACATTCAAGGGTGTCAACTGTAAATCGTATCACAATTAATCTGTGCGAAACCAACTTTGAAGCCTTTCACATCCTCTCTTAAATTACACAGAAAATCCCCCATCTCATGAAAACCTCAACTAAAGCAGAGACAGTAACAACCCGTTGTACTGTATTTGAGCATTTATAAGCGTTATAGTCAAAGAGATCCTAAGTTTGGCTGCATCAACAACGAATAATTAACGAACAGCTGTGACAGGGCTTACGAGGACAAATAATCCATACACAAAAGTATCACTCGAATGTAATCACAGTTTAATGTTCAAATTACTCTTGATAATTAAGCAAGCCCAATACCTGTTATAACATCGCCTGATTAACTAGTACACTAGTTACTAGTCGGTCCTAAGCCCCGATAAAAAGGTAAGCTTGGGTATACGGGTACAAAACCCAATCCGTAAAAGACAACCAACCGCAACAGAAACTTCAAAGCATAAACTAAACATAAAACATAAGAACAAACGTATTCCTCGCTGGAATCAGAGAGACGAAATGATGCCGGTTGGTGAGAGCCTTCAGGAAGCAAATTGGCCGATGTGTCTTCTCTCTCTCGATGAAAGCGAAAATAAACATGAGGACATGGAATGTCCGCACTATGTTTGAACCTAGCAAGGCTGCTCAGATTGCAAAGGAGATGAGAAATTACAGCACAGAAGTGCTAGTGATCTGCGGAAGTAGATGAATAGTAGTGAACTCTCCAAACGGTCAACTGCAGAGGAGTCAATAATCTACTCCGATATTGTCACTCAGACGACAACCACAAGCACACTGAGTTTTGAAGTGCTTATCATGATGTCCCCAGCAACATCGAAGGTTCTCATGCAGTGGGAACCAACCTCCTCCTGCAGGATCAGGATCATGACAGCAAGGTTCAACTCAAAGGATGGAAGGTCACAATCATACAATGCTATGCAACACACCTACAAATAATGCGGACCAAGAGAAGAAGGAGGAATTCTACAGACAACTGAGACCAGCACTGGACAAGACATCAGTTGGCGACATCAAAATTCTAATGGGTGGGGTGACATGTTTCAATGCCAAAGGGGGAGTGGAGAACACAGGAAGAGAACTAATCATGGTCGAGAAGAGCTCGGTGAAATGAACGAGAACGGAAAACTGCTTGCAGACTTCTGCGCATTCAACGATTTGGTGATTGGAGGTGAGGCGATGCAGTGTATACAAGCACGAGGATATTCACAAAGCGATCTGGATTTGATTTCACCAGACACCAGGACACACTAAGAACCAGATCGACTTCATCTCAATGTGAAGGAAGTGGAGACGCAGCCAACCTACTGGACACAAACAAGATCAGATCAAGAAGGGGAAAATATGTAGGTTCACACCACTCACTATCTATCTAGTGCAAGGAACCTAGCTTCAAAATCAAGTTGAAAGCCAAAATCAAAGAAGTTGGTGATAGATGGTCACAGTTCAAGTTGAACAACCATCCAGAAAACAGAGAATGAACTAAACTGAACTGAACTGAAGGACGAAACTACAAAGCACATCTTCACGTGGGACAGTCATGAGGACAAAATGGGAGACATTGAGCAACATCCCTGAAGCATCGGATGTGGAAGAAGACTGGAACTGTGTGAAAGAGTTGTGGAGAGAAACCTACATAACCGTGTTAGGAGGGAAGAAGAAGACACGAGATAGGGGATGGATCTCCACGGATCTCCACATGGAAGCTGATCTAGAAATGAGAGGAGGATGGTGAAGCAGAAGATGAATCAGTGCAGTGCAGTGCAGTGGTGTGCAGTGCAGTGAAGTACAGGGATGGAGAAGGAAAAGAGGAACTGAACACAACCTATAAAACACTACACTGGACAAAGAAGAGAAGAGGAGTGCGCACAAAGACAAAACACACTTCTACGACTCACTTGCAATTGAAGCACAACAGGCTGGAGGTAAGAGAGACGGAGGGAGATCTGACAACGCAGATGAAACCAATGAAAGATAGTGAAGGGAAGGTAGTTATCACCAGAGAGGAGAAACAAAGTAAACGATGAGCTGACCACTTCAAATACTCCAGAAGCACTGAAAGCAGACGCGCACACCACAATTGCAGAAGCTTTGGAAGGAAGGAGGAGAGAAAAGTACATGTCGATGGGTCGGAAGAAGGAATACCTTGTCAAACTTGCAAAGAAGAGAGACCTACGTCTTTGCAGGACTAAGAACCAGCGAGGAATCATGCTGCTCTCCACTTCAAGCAAAATATTATGCCACATCATCCTGCACAAACTAAAGGATGTGCTAGATTCAAAATTATGACAGGAACAGGATGGCTGGCTGGCTCCCTGACTGACTGACTGACTTCCGCAAGAACAAATCACGTGCGCATCAAATCTCAACCCTACACTGCACTACACATCATCATCATAGCACAGAGCGTAGAATACCAGTCTACTTCATCGACTTCGAAAAGGCCTTCGACAGCGTCGAACGAGAAGTGATTTGGTCGGTAGCTGCTTCAACACTACGGTTTCAGTCCCACAAACCTCTATCAACCTGATTCAACAGCACCTACATGCAATGGCCAAATGATTCACAATGGGATGCTCAGTGACGCCTTTGAAGTGAGGACAGGAGTAAGACAAGGTTACCACCTACTATCATCACCGATGATCTTCCTGATTGTGGTCAACTCAACTCAACTGAACTGGATCATGCAGCAACTGTGAGGAGTGAAAAGAGTGGGATAAGCTGGACAGATGAAAGCACCTCACAATGATATTTTGATCTCACAGATGATTTATTTTTAATGTCGCACAAGCTCGAAGATATACAGGCGAAAACTAACAAGTTGGTAGAAGAGACGAGGCAGTGAAGACGGGACTTCCTTCAGGTGAATGTAGAGAAGACAGAGGTGATGAAGATACCCAACCAACAACAACAACAACAACAACAACAACAACAAGAGGCACCAATCACGATGAACGTGAGAAATCTAAATGAAGTTGTCTCTTTCACCTACCACCAACCTAGGCAACATGCTTTCAACTACAGTCCGCAGCTGCACAGATGAGGATGTTATAGCCAGGATTGGGAGGACAGCAAGACATGCCTTCATTAATCTGAAATCAGTGTGGAGATCTACCGCACTGCACTGCACTGCACGGCACGGCACGGCACTGCACGGCACTGCAATCAGCATACAGCGTGAACAATATCCGGATTTTCAACACCAAGTCAGTCAATTCAGTGATTCAATGTGCTGGGTGAGAGACTTGACGCGTCACGAAAAGCATTCCCAACAAACTACAGACATACGTGATCAACAGCTGGTGCCTACACTGGTGTGATACTGAAGATCAATGGTCAGGATAATAAGAATAGGCAACAAGGAACTCTGGTCTGGCTGGCAGCGAATTAACCAAGAACTAACTCATCGCTCAACAAATGTGCAGAAGAGAGTTTAAATGGGTTGGATTGGATAGGGTATACATTGAGAAGACTGATTGGGGAGATGACGCGCCAGGCCAGGCCAGGCCGGGCCAGGCCAGTCGAGGCCAGGTCGTCGAGTGTAACCCGAATGGGAAACGACGAGTTGGGCATCTGAGGTGAGGGTGACATGGATGAGATCATGTGAGGAAGAAATGAAAGCTTGTTGGCAGTCGGTTGATCCAGGTTTAGGAGAGTGAAGAGAAGAGAGTGGAATGGCGACGTGCTACTGAAGCCTTTCGTTCTAATTGGAACGCGAGGGAAAAATAATAAATAATCATAATAAGTGTTATGATTCAACTGACAGGATTCTAAGCAAATATCCCTAGATATGATGAGATTAATCGAGCTTCAAATTATTAACTGTCAGCGGGAGATTAGCACATAATATTTCACCATCTTATATATTTTTGTTAGATAGTTGAAACAGTTAAGATTCGCGAAAAGTGGTTTTTTTATCTGTTCGTCAAGTTAAAATAGATAGTATAAAAGTGATTCACTTTCACTTAAATTTAAAAATGTGTTCATCTGAAAATTTTCAGCGTACTGATCTCAGTGACATACGTGTGAACATAAACGGACGAAATTTTATCACTAAAATCTTTTTGGAAATTTGTCTTTTATTGTCCCAAAGTACATTATGATTTAAATGGTCCCATAATATAAGGAGCAACATTTTCCAGTGTTACTGAAATGATCGATATGAATCTAGGGAGTAGAAATCCTAATTTAACATATTAAAAGTGTCTTTTGAAGTGTTAACATTTGTCGGGGTGTTTATGGACCACAAATAAATCCCGTGTTGTGAGGGTTCATAAGTAAGATTTGATCTAAGAACCACTAAAAACCTTAAAAAGAAATTAGAGAACTGACTTATTTTGACCCATGGTGAAAACCCATTTGAAATCAGTTAGCTTCTCTCAGGCCTCTTCATGCTTCTAAGTTTGCTGAGTGGACATTAGAGTTTTACCTTAAAGTAGTAGAGCCCCTGAGCTGGAGCGTTGTAGATAATCTGTACTGAAAAAGTGTCAGTTTTGTTCTACTTGAGATGCTTATAATTCAAAGTTCCCACTTAGTTAACTTAACTTTAGGTTCTTTCTAAGTAACACGTTTATTTAGCTATGCTTTATTGATCCAACTGACTGAACTTCACTAACCGATTTCTATGAAATTAGTATGCATGGGTTTGTTTCCAGACCACCCAGATCATTCAACAGCGAAATGACTTGTTGAAGCATCAGAGATTGCAATATGTGATCTTATTGGCGGTCAAGTGCTAAGTGGTACGTGTAACTATGAAAATCTTCTGCGTTGCATTATTATGGGCAACAAATCTGTTCCTACAGTCATTCTAATTGAATAAAGTCGACCGAATACTTTTTCATCGAATTATTATTCAACGAAACAATTACTTTGTAACATCCTTAGCTCAAAATGTTTTCTAGAATAACAATCAGATGTAGAAATCAAATCATATTCTGACCGTGATTTCCTGTTGAAAAAGTTCTTATAGTTAAGGTAGATGCAACAAGAAGAAAACATCCAAAATCTGAGTCCGATCATTTTACCGAAATGGTTCAGTCCAGAATAGGTATGTCGTACTACATGGATTTTGGTGTTTTTAAAATTTCACTCCTTAAAAAAAAATTAGTTTTCAACCAAGGTACACATAGGGTAACCAGACGGAATAGACACTTTGCAATTACACTACAATCATATTCTTCGAAATATGATTTGTTGTAGTGTGAATAAAATCATTTAGCTGGCAATATTCAGGATATTATCGATGAGCCTCAAATGGAAAACAGCTGTGCTCATCTCATTGTATTCAAATGTATGGTAGTGTATGTTTGTCACCATCGTAGAAACCAATAAATGTACCACTGTGAATTTCCACAACGATTCATATAAAATCTTCAATTTAGATGCGCAGAAATCATGTTTACTCAAATCTACAAAGTTTCTAGAAATTTACTAAAATAAATTAAAATACATTAGCCTAAAAACCTCTAGATTCGTTACCATAAATCATTATTTTACTGAACTGTGGAAGAAAATTTAACGTTCCATATAATCCCGAGTTTTTGAATTCCTACCTATATATATCAAATAGAACTTTAAGCTTTGTTATCAATTTTCCACTGACCAGTTACAGTGAAACAATGAGCATTTAAATTTTAAGTGCATAAGGTCATTTAGTTCATGTCTATTAAAACGAAAATCATTCTCATTCCTCACATTAGTGTAATTACGGTCAAATTTAGAACAATAACTGCCGTTTATGTTTAGTTTTAATTAGCATGCAGGATGATTCCTATTTTGTTGCCAGTATTTCTATGAGATTCAGAAAATTAAGCAACAGCGGTTTTTCAAAAACTATTTCATCAGTGTTCTAAAAAAACTGAAAATCAAACAAGTGAAAAATACCGCTTGAAAGTACACATTACCAATACATTCAGCCTTCGACTGAAATGATACAAATGAGAATGTAGTGAGGTAAGAAATACAGGTTTAACACAGTGGTAAGTAGCAGCATCAGTAAACCAACTACTTAAAATTTTGTGAATTCTGCTCAATGTTTCCTTCCAGAATGACAAATATAATTCAACGTTAATGCAAGGCTAGCAGCTTTTCTTTAGGCCAGACATTCAATTTTCTATTTTGTTATTTTTCTTGTTCATAATTGCAATACTGATTATAATTCGCTGGATTTTTTTGGTTTGGTAATAATCCCTTCACCACCATGAGCAACTGATTATCTAAGTCCAGAATTATCACTCTTATTGCATGCATAGCCTGTCAACAGTCATGTTCTATTCTAACTTATGGCTTTTACTTCACCCTACTTATAATGTGTGCTACCGAAAGGAGTGTGTCTAAGTACCATATAGTACTCTATTTATTGCAGAATCTACAAGATTTGACGTTGTCAGTTGACGTTCTAAAGAAAGAAATGAAGGATGTCCGTATGAAATACATAAGATATTTGAAGGTTTGAAAGAAAACATAAGCAAAGTTATCTTGAATGCAGATATTATTTGCATAAAATACATTGATTTCAAGGTTTTGACGTTTTATCTGAACTCATGATTATTAAATCTCCCCTCAAAGTCTTGTTTTATATGCCCCTCCGATAGATTGTAAGTTTCCAAACTGCTACGTTAACAAACTCTTTTTGATTAATATTATTGTAAATATTAACCTATACCCTCTTAATGACAATGCAAAAAAAACGTTGTTGCCTGAAAAACTTATTCTCATGATTTTTTCCAAATATGTAACCCAGTATGACTAGCACTTACAAACTAAAGTAAAACCGTAAATTAGTTAAAGACTTTTGTGGTGTTAATCTCCTGCAAATATTATCTGATACTAAACAACGTATAATTACCAATCTCCATATTTTTCATCTCGAGAATGATTTAACAACCTAAAAACGATGAAGAATATGAAAACGTCTTTTCCATCAATAAGTGTACCTTCTACCTAGTCAACTGTCTTCGGATATTGACTATGGGAAGTTGTTTGCTTCGTGGAACTAAGCAACAATTATTTGTTCAGCTGTAAACAAAAACAACTATGGAAAAGTAAAAGGTGTAACAGTAGATCAAACCATAAGCGGTAAAAGTGGTAATATGTTGCGAAAACAAGATTCATTGTAAGAGAGATACTTCTAGCTGGTGAATAGTAACAGAAAAGTGTACTTTGTGTTCCAGTGTCAGTATTTGTCTTAAAGGTTACAACAACTCAAATAAGAAGTAAGTCACTGAAGAGATTCTCATCGACGTGGATGAAAAATTAACATGTTTAATTTACTTTATTATTAAAAACCATCTAAATATTTTAAAGTTTATAAAGAAGATCTTTTTCTAACATTCAGTAATGTTCACTTGGTTATAAAGTTCACCTGCGAAGAAGAACAAGGGAATAGTATTCCTTCCTAGATATCCTCCTCACCAAGAAAAAGAGATGCGTATATTAAAAGGAATTCTTTTGAAAGAACACATGCACTGAGTTACAGAATAAGAAGCATCTATTCTGATGATTGTATTGAAGAATAAATGAATAAGCTGAAGATAACATTTCAGCAAAATGCTTACTGTTAAACTTCATCAATAAACATATGTCGGAACCTAAAGAGAAGATAAGGGAAAAAAATGTTGCTAAGAGGCCTATATATCTTAGACTAAATTTCAAAGATGGTATTGTCTCTGATATCTTAACATTATCGATTAAGTAGATCACTCGAAAGGACATTCAGTGCAGAGAAACGTTTCGTCAGCTTCGCAACCAAATTATTGCTGACACAGAAAACCAATGTGCATTTATGAGTTCAGCTGCTCCTGTGAAGCTAGTTACATAGACCGTACTCAAAGGGCTGTATCCATGCGCAGTCGTGAACATGTACCAGCTAGATTAGGGAAGGGAATGACAAAGAGGATCAGCAGTGTAATCCTGTCACATCTAGTAGAACCTTATATCACATCAAGGTAACATCAAGTTTTTCTGTGGTATTTCGTGTCCCTTGCAATCTCCCCAAAGGTGAACGACTACGCATCTTATCCGTAGCCAAAGCCATAGGTATCAATACAAGAAAACAGGACTTATGTGTTCAAAAGTAATATGTACATCCACTTTGTGTACCTTGGCCTACAATAGGGTCGACACGTTCTTAACGAACTTTCCTACCACAACTTAACATTTTGACCCCTTTCTTTTATGTTGTCATTACGTTGATAAACATTCACTTTACTCAAACCGTTACCGGTAGTCACTCCCAGCATCGATGTAACATTTCACATTTGTTTTTCTCTATTTCATTTTATTTTGTTAACATGATTTTCACACCATTTGGATATGATTCACCACTACCCGGTGGTCGCTGGTTCGAATCCGGCCGCGGTCCAGATTTTCATCTCACCTTCAATTATCGCCCAGTATAAACATTACACAATTATTATTTGACCCTTTGTGAACAGACACACACGCATTCATGCCCCAATAAATGTATATAAAAATATCATTATCTGTAGATTTTATCTTCTCATTGCGTAATTGTTTTGTCGACACTGATTTCATTGCATAATTAACACACTAGGCTGACAACTATCCCACCATTCAATTTGCCTTGATCGCCATTCACCCATAATTCTGACTGTTTCAATAAAGTAATAATTGTACATCATGCCTTATTTTGGTTATTGTATTTCACTTGGTTTTATAACTGTTTAGTCTGAAGAAGAAGTTATGAAAAACAATTGTTCTCTCCAATTATTCTTGTTCTGAATAATCTATACAGATCTTTTAATTATTCAATATTATTTGTTAATCAGAAACTTCGTCTTGTTAGACTCACTTTTTCGAAATTTGATACGTGAATTCCGATGAATGTCGTGAGGAAAAAATAACCGCTGTGATTTTAGACTAGATACATCTAGACCTTCTCATATTGTCTAAATTATATCAAGGGATCTAACTGTATGAGAAGGGATATTGAATGTTGCGTCAAATAGAACCAAAAGAAGCCGACATTTGACTTAATTCTGACTGATCAACAGATTTCGGAAAGGATTTGAATAGTGGAAATTGACAACTGTGTTGCTAACTACATGCTGATTAATTCATGTACAATCTTATTTTCTGGGACACCTGAGTCTTCTCAAGTTATTATACATATATATATATATATATATATATATATATATATATATATATATATATATATATATATAAGTGAATTCACCTGCAAATATGGAAATCAAAGTTATAGAGAAGCATGAATGTGTATCAAAATAAGGCATACATCGTAGCTAACAGGTTTTGGCTCAACAAACTGCATTCAGCAATAAACTTCTCATTAAATGAGTTTGATACAGTAATCAAGGAAACACAACCAGTCTCATGTTCCTTGGGATCACCTCTTGGCTCTTTACTTGCCAACGGGTTCATGGCTAGCCCCTAAAATAGTACATTGCTCTCAACAGTCTATCAACTTCACGTATTTTAAAGATACATGGGTGGTGCCTTCATTGTTTGCAATAAAAACTTGAACCTGACTTGCCTTCTTCAAAATTTCAACGACGGTTACTATTTAGTCAGATTTACGCTGGAAGTTGGGTTGAACTCAGCGTAGCATTCTCTCGACGTCAAACCCCAAAAGAAAAGCTGATTATTCCATTCAAGCATCTATCTACAGGGAGCCTTTGTAGAACGGGCAAGAAAAAAAAATTTCAAATGTTGGGGATCTTGAATTAAGAAGAATAATGTTGTGTGTTCGCTCTTCCCAAGGATAAAAAAGATATGCACTGATGACGCACTTATTCAAAAATTAGAAACCCTCTAAGCGATACTTTGAGAGAATGACTACCTATCTAGATTTAAAGAATAAATGTGAAAGAAAAGGAGACCATGGGATGTATTTAACCGTCTTCGAAGAAGATATATTTAATGAACCTCGGATTCAAAGGTGATTTTGCCGCGGACATGCTTCTTTAACTTCCGTCAAAGTCCCCACATGAAACACCCAGTGCTGTGAAACTCCGTATTGTCTTCTCTTGTCATCATCTGGTTTGTTAGTGTGGGAAAGATAAGCTGACGCACTGCGCTTCAGTGTGCATTCACATGTTGACCTGCTCCTGTGGAACTGAGTACATAGACTGCAGTATACGTTAGAAAACATTACCCAACCAGGTTGCTGAAAGGTGAGCCCGAAACTATCCACAGCTCCATCATTGAACACTTCATAGAGTTTGAACAATAGGCTGCTGTGGAAAACTGGTTCAAAGTTCGAGCAAACCATTTGAAATAGATGAGGATGACATTGATGTACAGTCGAATCTTTGATTATTCGCAGCTTTAAATCTTAATTATGAACTCAAAAAATCATCTGCAAATACGATTATTTACTGTAACCTTAAATATATATCCTCCAATTTTTTGTGTTTTGCTTTGGTACTTGTCATTTCACGTCACCGTACAAGGCCAAATCGCTAGACCTTTGTTAGCGGATGGGCTCCTATGCGCATGCTCCAATAGTACGGGATATTCATGATGCTAAATTCGTCTTGATGAGTAGAAGTGGAACCCAGGACACGCGTTTCATCCTGTTTGGAACTCGTCAGCTGTGTGTACCTGCACCTCAGTGAGCAATGTCATTCTCACTGATACTCACACGCGGTGCTCATTACCTCAAACACTGAAGCGTTGTCCACTAGGCTACTGGAGGACGCTAGTCGTCTCTTGTATCGGGGCATCCGCATAGGAGCCCATCTGCCGACAGAGGTCGAACATTTCAGCCTTTTATAGTAGTGGGAAATGACAAGCATCAAAATGACAGATGATACACTTTGCACAAGAGGAGGCTATCGTGCTCTAGTGGCTTAGTGGATAGGAAATAGGACGAGACGCGTGTCCTGGATTCCAATGCTAGTCACCAAGGTGAATATAACGCTGCTTATGTTTTATTTTTGCATTTTATTTTTTGATATGCTTATTAACTTATTTTTATCAGATCTTACTGTTTAGTTCACTGTTTAAAACTAATGAGGTGCTAATAATTTTATTTCATTCTTTCGCTATATCTATTACCTAAATTTGACCGGAAACTCGTCTGAACATCCCAATATTTTACTATATATTTAGGAATGTACAGCCGAGAAAATGATTCTCGAAAAGATAATCATCTTTTCTTAAACTTCCCTTTGTATTTCTTTTACTTCAGTCTCTTTACGCTTGTACGACTGTTCAGATTTTATTACATTGATGTCAGGTATAAATTTATTTCTCGATAAACAGCATAGAGCCACTCCATATATAGCAGTATGATGGCTTTCAGTGGTTCATTTACAAACGAAGTGATCTGACTGTTCTGAAACTAGGATGCAGAGACAACCTGTTGGTCATTCTACAAACCGCAGAAAGAACGAATCAGATTTTTATTTTGTTTGGAAAGGTAAACTTTTCGCCTAAATACCAAAACGTCATTGACTCCAGTAATTGGTAGGATGGCCTATTGAGTCTCCCGAAAATTGTAAAAGAAAGTGTTCGAAATTGACTTACGAAGTTCGGTTGGCTTGCACAAGATGTTATTGTGCTTTTAGTTCCGTGACAGAAACAGACAGTTGTAACGTAGCATTCTCGTTTAAGGAAAAGGTAATCCAAAATTGAGTGGACATTAACTGTTGCATCATAGTTTTGTATAAAGAACAGTAACACTGAGAAAAAATATTTTTATATGTGGTGACTTGCTGAATCAGCGCCGGTTAGCCAACTTCAATAAAGATCTGTTTTTGGGTCAAATATTTTCAGTGTCTACTTTCTAGAATCCGTTTCCACATGCTTTTATAATTGTTTAAGATTTCTATGGAAAAAGACTATTGAACTGTGCCGTTCTTGCCAGTTATTAGCTGCAGCTTATCAGGTAAACATTATAAACTCGAGACAATGTCCATTCTTTGTTGTTCGAAACGTGGGGTGAACAATTCGCGTTTGATTACTCACCAGACTGATAAATTTTATTATTTTATCTTCACAAATTGAAAAAATTACAGCATAATAAAATGAATACATTTCAGTTTATTAAAAGCTATGCATAATTTTTTGATCAACCACAGACAAACTCCTGTTGTGAAACTTAAAATATTTAATGAGGACATGACTCCATCTGTTTTCAAAAAAAATATTCTTGTCGACACGATTTTCTGACATTGCTTTGAAAATCACATTTACATTATGGTTAGAAATCTGTAGTAAACACAACTTCCATTCCTTAACATGCTTTAGCAGACATTATTTTAACAGATTTCATCCACACTCATATGCATCACAGACTTCTGTTAAATAATGTTTCAGCAAATCCAAAAAGCTTAGCTACATACTGTTAGACTCATGTGGATGACTTCAACAAGTTCAATATTTAACCACCCAGGACTACCGGTAGCTTTAAGTCAAAAGATTTTCTACATGTTTTTCTATATGTATTGCAGTTTACCTTTTAGAAACAGCACTGAGCAAAGCGACTAAAGTCGGTATATTGAATGCTTTAAGAAAACCAATTCTAAACTATTTACATCTTTAAGAGATTCCTAACACTTGCAATACCAGTGAACAGGTGGAGAACTTTAATGAACGACTCATTTCTAAGCTATTTGCACAGGTGAATTTAGGCAAAAATAAATACTTATCCAATTTTTATAGCTAAAAATAAATGGGGTGACTTTACATCACAAACTGATATCCACATACACGGAAGAATGTTTTAGTGAGTGCGAAGTTGGCCTATTATATTACAGCAATGTTAATGCCACATAATTTTTAAGTTCTCTCACAGAAAAATGCTGTTTGGAGAAGTGTAAATGCAGAAAACTCACCAAAATTTTTGAAAGCAAGTTACGCCCGTAAAATTTTGAAAGGATAATAAGGGATGAAAGCTTAGTTCACATTTTCAAATGAAAGAAATAAAAAGAAGACATCTAGTAATACAATAATTGAACTTGGCTGCTGCAGAAGAATGGAATTCCACATTACATTTGTTCATTTGAAACAGTACACAGTAATGATACCGTATTTATTCGATAGATTTTAATGCACACTTAATTGCTCTCGATCATGTCGACGTGAACATATAAATTCGGATACCTGGTTTTTATAATTGCTTGTAATTTTTTGGCTTTAATGGTAGTAAACACCTTCATCGATCTGAAATGGATGTTGCTTTGTTTATGATGGGTATATTATTTGTCTAGTCGATGAATAAAGATTCAGTAATCAACCTCTCTCCTTATATTTAACAAACTTTAGAACTGTCACCTTATCTCACTCTGTTGTGTGATGATTGTGTATCATCACATGCACTACAAAAGTCACAGTTTATTCCAAATTACTTATCTTGCTCTTGTCTATCATTCCAAATTGAAACTAGTGTCTACAATCCACTAGTTTGATTAAGTTTGGTCAGTTCTCCTGACCACAATACTTGACTTCTCAGTCATCGACTGGTGTGTGGTAGGCTAAACTGCTCGATTACTCAAGATTCATGGGATCCATAGGTTGGTAACACTTCCCTGAGTGAAATCTTAGATTGAAATACTACCCTGATTTCCCACCTGTTGATAATTTTAGAAAAATTTCATACTATTATTTTCATGAATGTTAACACTAAGGAAACTGAGTATTTCATCTTACATGTGTTAATGTCGAATAGTAGGTTGGTTGCAGCGAATAATTAAATACTTGATAAATTGACTATGCTAACCAATAGTTAATTAAAACAGGTGGTTAAGATAACAACAGTAGTTTTGGTGAATTTCATGATCGTAAAAGTGACATGATTTCTAATATCAAAAATGAAAACAGTAGCAATCAGATAAATCAAAGCTCAATATTGACAAAAGTTATGATTCACATCTTTTGAAAACATTATTTGGCCTTTTCAAGTGCCACGTTGGGCTGAAATGTTGTTAGCGATACAGTACTATTAGAGCGAAGTAGACCGTGTACTGCTTCGAATACTGTGAATCTGCATGACGGAAGATATGTTTAACACGTTAAATTTTTGAAACATAGGACGCAAACTTGGAAGTCTTCCTTCTGCATGCTTTTGATTGTTGAAGCCTATGTTGTCTGACAATAACTAAAAAAAAATTTCTTTTGCCACATCCATGAAGTTCGTTAAAAATATTTAACCGAATAAAATAACTGTTTTAAACTAATGTCTCAGTTGCTTCTGGAAACACTCGTTTCACTGCCCTAATGGTTGACAGTAGTCACCATTAACAGGTTATCTACGAAACGCTTTGGCTGGTTGCTATGATCCTACTTCGAATTTGACTACCGTCTTCGTAAGCTAAATAAAGTCATCACTACAAAGTTTCGTTAAGTTTTCTTTTTAGGAGGAAAACCGTTTCACAATAAGAACATGTGGAATGTGATACCCACGTGTCTTTTCTTTATTTACCTATATTTGTACTTCCTGTTGGTTGTTACTTCGAATCGGATTGATGGGTATCTGTTAGTTTGTAGGCTAGGTTCGACCCTTAATGTGATTCTTATTTGTCACTGATATGCAGGTACACCCAGCCGACGAGTCCCAAACAGGAGGGAAAATGCATCTTGAATTCCATTACTAGTCACCACCAACCAAATGAAAATAAAATTTTATATCATTATCACAATGGCACGCTGATTTGGCATTCTTAAAGAATACTGTTAACCTTGCCAAGTTTACTAGTTCACTAGTTTACTGCCCAGTCTTAAGCCCGGAAAAAGAGGGAAGGTTGGTTGTGAGGATAGTAATGTTACCCCAAAAAAATCTATCTAATCTCAAAAAAAATTTGCAAATAAAGAGGAAATTTAAAAAATAAATCAATTCATCGCTGCAGTCAGAGAGACAAAAGGACCCTGGTTGATGAAAGCCAGAAGGCAGCAAACCGGCCGAAATGTCTTCGTCCTGCCAATTAAATCAAAGTAAGCATGAGGACCTGGAACGTCCAAAAGCTGCTCCAAGCTGACTGGCAAGCTTGACCAGATTGAACAAGAAATGAGTTCAAGGAAACTTCAAAATCAAACTGAAAGCCAAAATCAAAGAAGTTGATGATAGATGGTCACAGTTCAAGTTGAACAACCATCCAGAAAACAGAGAATGAACTAAACTGAACTGAACTGAAGGACGAAACTACAAAGCACATCTTCACGTGGGACAGTCATGAGGACAAAATGGGAGACATTGAGCAACATCCCTGAAGCATCGGATGTGGAAGAAGACTGGAACTGTGTGAAAGAGTTGTGGAAAGAAACCTACATAACCGTGTCAGGAGGGAAGAAGAAGACACGAGATAGGGGATGGATCTCCACGGATCTCCACATGGAAGCTGATCTAGAAATGAGAGGAGGATGGTGAAGCAGAAGATGAATCAGTGCAGTGCAGTGCAGTGGTGTGCAGTGCAGTGCAGTGAAGTACAGGGATGGAGAAGGAAAAGAGGAACTGAACACAACCTATAAAACACTACACTGGACAAAGAAGTGAAGAGGAGTGCGCACAAAGACAAAACACACTTCTACGACTCACTTGCAATTGAAGCACAACAGGCTGGAGGTAAGAGAGACGGAGGGAGATCTGACAACGCAGGTGAAACCAATGAAAGATAGTGAAGGGAAGGTAGTTATCACCAGAGAGGAGAAACAAAGTAAACGATGGCTGACCACTTCAAATACTCCAGAAGCACTTAAACCAGACGCTCACACCACAATTGCAGAAGCTTTGGGAGGAAGGAGGAAAGAAAAGTACTTGTCGATGGGTCGGAAGAAGGAATAACTTGTCAAACTTCCAAAGAAAAGAGACCTACGTCTTTGCAGGACTAAGAACCAGTGAGGAATCATGCTGCTCTCCACTTCAAGCAAAATATTATGCCACATCATCCTGCACAAACTAAAGGATGTGCTAGATTCAAAATTATGACAGGAACAGGATAGCTGGCTGGCTGGCTGGCTTACTGACTAACTGATTGACTGACTTCCGCAAGAACAAATCATGTGAGCATCAAATTGCAACCCTACCCTGCACTACACATCATCATCATAGCACAGAGCGTAGAATACCAGTCTAATTCATCGACTTCGAAAAGGCCTTCGACAGCGTCGAACGAGAAGTGATTTGGTCGGTAGCTGCTTCAACACTACGGTTTCAGTCCCACAAACCTCTATCAACCTCATTCAACAGCACCCACATGCTATGCTGTATGATGGATGCTACATGCAATGGCCAAGTGATTCACAATGGGATGCTCAGTGACGCCTTTGAAGTGAGGACAGGAGTAAGACAAGGTTACCACCTACTATCATCACCGATTATCTTCCTGATTGTGGTCAACTCAACTCAACTGAACTGGATCATGCAGCAACCTGTGAGGAGTGAAAAGAGGGCGATACGCTGCTCAGATGAAAGCACCTCACAAGGATATTTTGATCTCACCGATGATTTATTTTCAATGTCGCACAAGCTCGAAGATCTACAGGCGAAAACTAACAAGTTGGTAGAAGAGACGAGGCAGTGAAGACGGGACTTCCTTCAGGTGAATGTAGAGAAGAAAGAGGTGATGAAGATACCCAACCAACAACAACAACAACAACAACAACAAGAGGCACCAATCACGATGAACGTGAGAAATCTAAATGAAGTTGTCTCTTTCACCTACCACCAACCTAGGCAACATGCTTTCAACTACAGTCCGCAGCTGCACAGATGAGGATGTTATAGCCAGGATTGGGAGGACAGCAAGACATGCCTCATTAATCTGAAATCAGTGTGGAGATCTACCGTACTGCACTGCACGGCACTGCACTGCACTGCACTGTACTGCACTGCACTGTACTGCACTGCACGGCACTGCAATCAGCATACAGCGTGAACAATATCCGGATTTTCAACACCAAGTCAGTCAATTCAGTGATTCAATGTGTGCTGGGTGAGAGACTTGACGCGTTACGAAAAGCATTCCCAACAAACTACAGACATACGTGATCAACAGCTGGTGCCTACACTGGTGTGATACTGAAGATCAGATGGTCAGGATAATAAGAATAGGCAACAAGGAACTCTGGTCTGGCTGTCAGCGAATTAACCAAGAACTAACTCATCGCTCAACAAATGTGCAGAAGAGAGTTTAAATGGGTTGGATTGGATAGGGTATACATTGAGAAGACTGGTTGGGGAGATGACGCGCCAGGCCAGGCCAGGCCAGGCCGGGTCAGGCCAGTCGAGGCCAGGTCGTCGAGTGTAACCTAAATGAGAAACGACGAGTTGGGCATCTGAGGTGAGGGTGACATGGATGAGATCATGTGAGGGAGAAATGAAAGCTTGTTGGCAGTCGGTTGATCCAGGTTTAGGAGAGTGAAGAGAAGAGAGTGGAATGGCGACGTGCTACTGAAGCCTTTCGTTCTAATTGGAACGCGAGGGAAAAATAATAAATAATCATAATAAGTGTTATGATTCAACTGACAGGATTCTAAACAAATATCCCTAGATATGATGAGATTAATCGAGCTTCAAATTATTAACTGTCAGCGGGAGATTAGCACATAATATTTCACCATCTTATATATTTTTGTTAGATAGTTGAAACAGTTAAGATTCGCGAAAAGTGGTTTTTTTATCTGTTCGTCAAGTTAAAATAGATAGTATAAAAGTGATTCACGTTCACTTTAATTTATCAGTGTCAGCAAATTTCGATGATTTTCTATACCTTGGGTAAAGATTTATTAGGAAATTGGTAATAGTTCAAACTTCATCACTATGAAAATTGTTTTTTTTATTATAACTTATATATTTGAATACAAAGTAACAAAATTACTGTCATATTTAACGATGGTTCTCATCCCAGTAAAATAAATACATATCTGTTTAATTTTGTTGGACAGACATTTGGACAACAGCTCATTCAGTCAATCTGTTTCAGATTTTAGTTGACAGTCATTATGTTCCCTAATAAGTAAGATAATGTCATTGCACAAGGTCATATTTGGACAGTTGCCAATCAGCCTGGCTAACGGACACATATTTTATTTATTTATTGCTGAAAAATATTTGTTTTGATGCAATGACTATGGGTTTGGAAAGACTTACGTGGTTAACTAATGAATCATGATGTGTAGTTTTAGGCTTTATCATTTATTTTTGTTGCAGCCTGTAAAAGGAATATTCCTTTGTTTCACAATGTAAATGAAACTTAAATTGTTATATACTGTCTCTAAGATATAGCCTAGATCATTAAAGAGGTAATCAAAAACCAGTTAATAGAAAACTGACAAGTGGTCTGCTGGCAAGCAAAAAAGGATTTCTAAAACATTTTGAAATTTAGATGTTTATTGAACTATCGACCAGAAAAATGATAATGTTGGCTAGGAAATTCCAACTCTCAAGTAGTATAGGTATAACCAACTTAATTTTTGCTCATCAAAAGCTGGTATCGATTACATTCAGCTAGGAGAGAGAAGAAGTTTGAAGAGCAATAAAAAGTGTAACAATATTTCAGCTTCACTTATCAACCCTTGATTTCATTAGTTATGCAGTAAGTTGAGATGTATGAAAAGGTGAGAATGAGAAAGTGATAAACAAACGACATTGGCCAAATCGTTGCCAGATAGAAATATGACACATTATCAGAAATCAAACAAGTTGATCACTTCGCAATTTATTCACAGTAAAATCTAAGCAAGATGCATGATAACTTTCATACTTTTTCAGCTTTATCTTTTTGACTGATACAGTTGATTGGCATGATTGTGTCTACATGGCCGCTTGTAAATGCACGATGATTCGAACTGGAAATGATAGTATTGCACAACAAAGCACTTTCCTTTTGAGTATTCATTAAATCCAGTCTATCCTGTTTTGTGACAGGCTGTTTATTGCAGTAGGTTTTGGTACCCTACATTCGATACCCTCAGAAGTCGTAGGAAGTTGATTCTTAACTTGCATATCATGATCAGTCATGTGGTCTATTTAGCTCAGGGCTATGTTCATAAGACTCAGTAAATTGTGCTGTCACGGAATATTAGTTATGTAGTTTGGATTATTCCTATGTCTTTTACCTCCAGATACAATTCGTTGAAAGTATGGCTAATGATTAAAAGACGGTGGTGAATTATTGTTTCGGTTTCCAGGGTTGTATAAATTCAGTTTTAAATCAGTTAAAATCCAGATGAGTTGCAGACTAATGAACTATTAATACTAGTCATGAGACGATGGGTATTGGTAATAAAGAAAAAAAGTACTTATTTCTTGTTCTTCGAAATCTAATAGACCATTTTCAGAATACACTGGGTCTTGCTATGTTACTTTGCAGTCAAAATTCACTTATCCAAAGTTTATTTCTGATATAACATATTTTACTTGAATTTATTTCTAGTGTTGGAAGTAAATTGCAATATATATTCAAATCACATTTTGACCAGAGGAAAGTTTTCTTTGCTTTACAGTTCATATTTTGTATACTGTTTCTAGAAGAACAGATAGGCATAAATGCATGCTCATATATCGATAATCTGATTTATAGGAGGACTGGATGACGCAGGCCTTATGTGATCATCACTTATTAAAGTCTATCGATGAAGGCTTCACTATGTATCATAACCTATGGTTGACTTACCATGACAAAAATTTACAGTTACATTCCCTGCCACGCAATGAATAAACTTTATACTTCTTACGATTAGTACGCCGTCTGTGACTTGTTCACCCTAATGGTGAAGTATCTAACGTATTCACTACGTAATACTGACTGAATTCACAAGTAGGACACTAGTTCATTCATTACTGTAGATATGTCATTGCAGTTAGTAGTATATTTGTTCAAAGATACTGATGATTCGGTATAACTCGTATACAGTTGTAAATTATGCTCATTACCCCCTCACACACACTTCCTAACATATTAGGCAACGTCATCACAACACAATGAAAATCTCTACTAATTTGACATAATTTTTTTAATGAATGAGGACTTTAATTTTGAGGCAGTATTCGTCATGGACTGATATCATTTGAGGAACCATTGAAAACCTAGGAGCACTGGACAGCTGTTTGGTCCCACTCCTCATAAGTACGTATCCACGACCCGGCTAGACATCGAACTCAGGACTTTCAGGTTTCACCGTGATCGCGTTAACCATTCAGCAAATAGGTTGAAGTTCAGTGGTTCACAGTTTCCAGCTTCTGTCAAAACACGATATACCGCGACTACCATTCAAGGTCTTTAGATGGCATTTTTTTAACCTAATCTTGACCAGACAGAAAATATTTTTCCGGAGATAGTTTCACAGGACAAATAATTCTGATTTTCAGAGCCAATCTAGACAAATTGCAACAAATAACTGTTCTAGTCGAACATTGGTGTTTCTTGACTCAAGAGATACATCTTTTCGGTAAAGGAACCAGTAAATCACATATCTTCTCCCATATCTTTTTTTCACTTTAGACGAAAAAGGAAATAAAATGTGTGATAAAGGTTGACCGAATGTGTGGAGTTCTGTTATGATGACAACATGAATGACACATTCGGGAATGAGAGAATGTCAAATCCTTTAACAGTGAACGCCAACGCAGTGAGAGCTGTAGAAGCTGCCAAGCAAAACATTTAGATTTACAACGGATACCGGTTCAGTGCTTATTTTTTCTTAAAAACGGATGCTGTTACAGTGTTCGCATGCCGTTTATATCCCCTCCAAAATTATAACAGCTGGTTACATCAGTAACTCACCAAGATTTATCAGTCATATTTATTACAGATATATGCACAATTAATTGATTCTCTCCCCAGTGCACAAATTTGTTGTATATATAACTCCCAAATGCATTTTTATTGAAAAATTACAAATTTGAAGACAGGAGGGAAGTGAAATTCCATAGAATTAAAAAATCTTTTCCTATCCTGTTAATTACCAGGCCAGTTACGACAATGGGACCTTTGACCAATCTGTGCTGTTTTATATTGTTTTCAAATTTCATGCTACCAATCGGTTACCCTGATTCCTCGTCAATTTTGCGTAAATGATAAGTTAAATAGGTAGTGGGAGGAAAGGGTGGGTAATTTCACATGAATTTTTTCCACATGCATTAAATTAGGCTGCTGTGGACCAATTATAAATCTAACTGTATGGTAATATGTAAGTAGGTTGGTAAACCTTGTGGTTTTGAATCAGTTTTCGCCCTACACTCTGCAGTACATTTGATTGATAACAAATACGAAATAAAAAAGCAGTACTCTACATCCTAGTATCTTTTAACCCAGCGATAACATTGGTAAGCTGACTAACAGACCTCAAACAGCACTAAGAAAGTGATTAATACATTGATTCGTGTCTGGTGACCGATTTGCTTGCTAATAAGGAGCAATAAAAGATTAACTATTCAGTCAGTGCCGCATCATTCTAGGCGACTATTAATTCAATATTACATAATCGTTGGAAGGGATAAAGCAGATGCAAACAAAATGAAGTTATACAGTGAGCAGCCATGTATGTGGTGCATAAAAATATCATGTAACAACCTATGGAATGTTCTATAGTGTGCTGTGGCCTCAAGAATTTTGTAAGGCATCTTCACATTCGGATCATGAGAGGTAGCAGGTCATTTTCATTTTCATCCGGTAATGATCTTCAGTGATACTTACCCTTATTGCGTCGAATGCTGACTAACTTAAGCATTGGTATACTAATTTGAGTTCTCGACATTTTTCTTTGTTAAGTGGTATATCACGTATAACGCGATCTACAGTGGATCAGTTATCAGACTGATCTAACTAATCGTACACTTCATGATGAATTAAGATCCTGCTATATAACTGCCATAAATATTCACTAGCTTTCCGCTGTTTGATCAGGTGCGAATTGGTCATGTCTCTATGGTCCATTGACCAACAGTATATTGCTTTTAATAAAGCGAATAGCGGGTATAGCGGCTACTAACAAGACGTCAGAACTGTCAGTGAACACTTTCCAGGTATGCTTCTAAAATTCTGACCAGCTTTTTCACGAGAATTTCTCTTTGTTGTTCTTTGTATCGCCTGCATGACTTTTCAGTTGCTGTTGTCAATGTTGTCACGTGTAGTATTTTAAGTACGCTTCCTAGTTTTCTCTTTTGATTGTCAATCACAAGTTAGTATTTTTGGATCCGACAATGCGCATGTGAGCATTAGTTGTACCACTTGCCTTCCACTTTTTTCCGACCTTTTTCTATCCAATTGGACAGACAATCAGTGGTCAATAACTGACACTTCGGCAGAACATGCTAACGTAGGCAGTTACAGAGAAAGAATAGATGTTGTCTTGTGGAAGCTTGCCTTTTAGAAAAGTCCTCCCATCTTCGAACAACGTGAAGCGGGTTGCACTAGTATGATTTTGAAGTGGTGGAGAATATTTGTAAGTCAGTTGAATGATACTGACAACGAAGCTTCACAATTAAATCACCCAGCTCAGAGAACACAACACAGACAAGATTTTTCAGATCTTTTAAAGAAGACGGGACAAACCTAAACTTAAATATTTCTCATGTTTTTAAACTGAACAGCTTTTGGTGTTAACAATACTGGCTTCAAAAGCTAAGGACTTACTAAATTTGAAATTAGTTGTTGTAAGTTTACAAAAGGAATTATGAAACGATTTTCGGACATTCCATTATAAGGCATTAAAGTTACGAAATATTCCTAAGCCTATCTCTGTTGTAGGTCGCTTGAGCGAATTTTACAAAAAGTAGTAGAGAAGACACTCTGTGTATAAATGTAAGTGTATGGAAGTGACCTCATTTCAGAACGTAAGCTTTCATGAGTTCGCCTTTAATAGCAAACACATAGTTGACCACTTCACAATAGGCAAAACCGGCAATTAAAATAACTACTGAGGTCATAGTGTTCAATATATAATCTCTTTGTTCGGAGAACATCTATTGGGTCACTTAAATTAACGGCACGACCCTTTTACCGTGTCTGGTATGAGTTTAAATATTGCTCAAAATGAGCATAATAAACTGTTATACACGTAGACAAACAAACGCATAAAACACCGATTAAAATGCTTTTTAGTATGAAGTAACAAAAATACCATACTGATCTTCTTCAGGTGATTAAGAAATGCTAGGGAAAGATTTTATAAGACTCTACTGTAGAAATCTCATATGAAATCTTTCAGTCCGACCATGAGACATGAGACATGTAGCTGCAAATGCATCTTTCCATCGTCATTCTTGCAGTTCAATGGATCTCAATGTTTGCTCGTCTTCATCTGTGTAGTCTTTTACCATTTATCAGATTAATTTCTATAAAACCTGAGACAGGATAAAAGGTGTCTGAAAAACTAGCCAAGATTCGTGGTTAAATACTTACTTGTAGCAACTGGCATTTCAGTTCATTTTAGCTGCCGTCGAACCGTGGATCTATTTCCTTGTTCCAGTTTTAATCGACTACATAAAATTTGTGAAGCACTCAGCACTAGTCTTTTAATTTGTCGATAAATGTAGATGAGGACAGTCGTAAAATTGATTGAGACAATGTATTAGTACTACTCCTGTAGGCAAGCTCAAACTTTTCAACAGAATACCTTGAACGATAGAATTCCAGTTAAATAGCAGTCAGAGAAGATATAGAAATCGACTCAGTATATGGACTACGAAAAAAGGGAATTATCAACTATAAATTAAGCAAATGAAAGGAATAATCAGACTTTAGGTTAATAGTATAGGTCAAATGATAACAGTTATAAAGGTCAAACTATGATGATAAAAAAGAAAAGGTCACTTATACCAACAAGCGGGTAATGGTCAAGTTTGACGAACAAACTTCACAAACACTCCTGCAGCTTGAAAATGGTTTACTTAGTTATGAATTAGATGTTGATGAAGTCTCTTAGCTTACTGACGAAATGTTCACTGACAAACCCCAAAGCTCAGAGAATGGCAAACAGTTCTCATCCTCTAACATATCAAGAAGTAAAGGGGTTAGTTAGAAACCTAGTGGTTTTTGCTACTCTATATGCTGAAAATCATTAGGTTTTCTCAGTTTGATATAAAACGTTTGTTTAGACAGCAGGTAGTCACGTATAATATGTCTTGTCAACTATACTCTAGGAAAGCCCGTTTACTAATTCAATAAAATAATTTCCCCTTCTCTGCCTGGTACTATCTATTTATATGTTACGCTGTTCGAGCGTTAGTGATATTTTGAAGGTAACACTGGCAAAAAAAATTGGAAGATCTTGCACACTGTTTTGTCATGATGGTCATGTTTGTAGTATCATTTATCATATAAGTACCATGAGCATCAAGAAGTAGAGTTGTAGGACTATATTATATGCCAGCAACTACTGTAAGGATAATGCAAGTAGCCGATGAACTACATCAAATGCTTTTATATACATTACACGAGAAACCCCAAAAATAAGAAACAAAGCAACTTTCAATGAAACCTACCAAACACTCATTTGGTACTGTGTGATAATTGAAGGTGAAATGAGAATTTGAACCACATCTGGATTCGGACCAGCGACCACCAGGTTTCCGACCCGATGCTCTATCAATTGAGCTGTGACCAGATTTTTATTTCACTTTAATTACCACGCTTTTTGCATGACTACCATGTGAATTCATCATGCATTACTACCGCTTATTCGTACTCTGATTCATTTAGATTTCGATTGGGATGAGAAGTCCTGACTAGGCAGCCAGTGTGAGTACAATCAAGCGCTAGTAACTCTTGGCGAATTAACATCATAGTCTAACGAAATACTTGGTGATTGAAGTGAAATAAAAATCTGATCAGCAGTGGGACCTCGTAGTTCAGTTGACAGAGCATCGGGTCGGAAACCTGGTGGTCGCTGGTCCGAATCCGGATGCGATTCAAATTTTCATTCCACCTGCAGTCGTCATCCAGTATCAATACCAGTCTCCAAACTACCGCTATCTCAGACAGTAAAAATTAAAACAATCATTTGGGAACATGTTCCTAATGTCTTTTCAAGTAATAATTTCGAAGATATCAAGGCTAACGTTTATCCATGATATGTATCAGCGTATCTATTTGTTGTTTTCAGTTCATTTTTCATAATCAGATAGGAAACACTGGCAATGAAGTCATATTTTAGCAAATTTAAACTTATTAAATATTCAGCGAAATGGTTTATGCCACTTAATCATTAATGCAATAATTTCTTATACAGTTTGTGATCTATGGATTTAGGGTTTTATTTTAAGCGATGAAAAACGAGTCTCCAATGATTTAATTCTTTCAGATTGTCCTTTAAGTCGTGATGAAGACGATCACCTACTCATAAGTTCTTGTTAACAGTATTGAACCCATTAGTTTAATGCCTTCTTTCTTATGATTTCATACGATTTAATCTGTTTTCCGAATGAAATATTTGTTTATAAACTCAATATGAACAAATTAAATAGATTCTCTTTGATAGTCAATCTGCTGTTTTTATTTTTCCACTCTCTTTTCGAAAAATGCTGAAGGTGACCTAACTCATTGATTACTAACATACTTTTTCATCAAAATCGTTTTACCAAAGCACCGTTCGATGATCTCAAGTAGAATTAATTTTTAACAGGTTTAGTATTTCCTTATTTGTAATGTACGGGTTTTCAGAAATTTGATTATTAAAAGCCCTATATTATTATCCTTGTGTTTTTGATTAACAGTGTTTATTTATTAATCTATAGACATAGAATCCACTTTTGTTAAATGGACTGTCACCTTCTTTTCGGGGGATTACTTACAGTTTGCATACGTTAGAACTGGTTTGTTTCACGCTCTTTTCTCATGCATGGATCATATTTCGTATGACCCATTATTGTTCTGATTGGCTCCTGCCTCTTTAAGTGTTCTAAGTATTACTTGTCTTTCAAGGTTAATGTAAATTCTATGAATAGGGTCCATTCTCCTTTATAAATATTTTCAGTCCGAGATACTATAAACACATCTGATTTTCAGTCTTTGGGTTTCTCTCTACGAATCACTCGGGTTGAATAGTCTCAACCCTCGACAATCAATTGCAAAGTATTTACTTTCGTTCCCACAACTCCGCATCATAACAATTTCGGACATAATTTATTGTCTATATTCATATGAGGTAACTCCACAACTTTGAGACAGAGTTTATATATTCCTAATTTCCTCTCCTTCTCTGTAATGACAAGGGTAGTGGAATTTTCTATATATCTGAGACAGGTGCAGAATCATTTCGATTGCATGTATTTGGTGTTGGTTCGATGAACAAAGATTTGGTTATCAATCTCTCCCTAAATAAGTTAGTTTTTAATAGTGACTTTAAAAGCCGCCTTGGCAATTGTTGTAATAACTAGTTGACCTTCTCTATTTTATGAAAACTACCTTTCTAACCGGAGCGACAAAACCTGATTGGTTATTTCAGCAGTTGACAGGGTGGCTTTTAAAGTCAACCTTTTTTAACGCTGTCGCTTTATGCCACCCTACTGTGTGATTGTTTATAACTGCATGCACAGCTATAGCAGAGCTGCTTTCTAATTTTTTTATTATCTTACTTGGATCTAACAATCTTGATTTAGCTAAGCTTTTGTGTTCAGTTATTCTAATGGACCCTGATCAACTATTTTGACCGATATATTTGACCTCGCAATCATTGCATGGGACTTGGTAAACCAGATTATTTTTCTTAATTGCATCGGTTGGATCTTTTAAACTACAAAGCTTGTTTCCAAGCAAGTTTGTTGGTTTAAATGCCACTTTAATATCAGCCTTATTGAAAATTCTTCGTAGTGCTTCTGAGGTGCCTGGTGTATGTTAACACAGCAGAGGCTTTGAATTGTCTCTCAACACTGTTGCCATTGTTACTACCACTATTACCACTAATAACAGAATCATCAATAATAATACAAGTACTATTACTACTACTGTTAATATATTTTTTTTTCGATCTCTTATGAATTTGTTTAAAAATTTAAGTGGGTAACTATTGAGATGCAAGGTATTCTTGATGTGTGTAACTTCTTGTCGTAGATTTCCTGGTCTACTAGTAAGCTTTTCCTCCATATCACCTAGGCATTTACCTAAGCCTACGTTAACTGAAATGAGGTGAGAAGATTTTAAATCTTAGTAGAAATTTGAATGGGAAGGCTTTCTGTATAAACTAGTCTCTAAACTGCTGTCTTGTGTTTGTTTATTCTTGCCAGCTCACCTTCATGACTTCAAGTCACAGGTAAATTGGATTGCATTCACTACAGAATTTATATAAGTCAAGAACCCATTGGTGTGTTTCGATTTCAGTACTGTAAACGTATCATCTACATTTCGGAACCACATCTTCAGAGTAAGACTAAATGTTTGGAGGACCATCCATTCCCAACTATCCATAAACATGTCTGCAAAAATAGGGGATATTGGTGATCCAATGGCGACACCTTCAGTTTGTTTATGTATTTTGTTTTGAAATTCAGAAACTGTAGATGTTAGGCACAATCGTACTCCTGGCATGATTTTTTTTAATCGGCACCTTGGTCCAATGAGTAAGCTTATTGTCATCCTTAATCCCATTTCTAACTGCCTCTGGAGCCATGTCGATCGTTATATTTATGTAGAGGCTAGTTATGTCAAAACTAACCATTTTTCATTGTTATCTAAGTGTATGTCATCTAATCTGTACTTTAAGCCATAAGAGTTGGTAAGTGGAAACTGAATGATTTTTTACTGGGTCCAACACCCTTACTAAATATTTAGACACCTCATAAATCGGAGTGTTTCTAGGTTCAATGGGATAACCCGGTTTATGAATCTTAATAGTATCATACATTCTACTGGGATTATTAGTTTTCGGCATTAAATCACACCATTTCGACTCACCTAGAAACGGCTTTATATAGCGTATAAGAACCCCGGTCGATTTCCTTATCTTATTCATAATAGTATCCACTGATTTCTTAATTTCCTCATATGATCCTGTTTCTATATGCTCATTCATTTGTAGATGTGGTCAGATTTATTCCTTACAGTTGTTAAGTTTCTAATAAACAGTCTAAGCAATCCAATTACAACCCATCACAGTACCCACGCTTTACTCGTGTATTAACAGTTGCTTATCTGTTTTACTGCATAAGCATTTAAAGTCTTTAAGTATTGATGTGTTTTCACTCATGGAATGAATTCCATCCATTAATGTTTCTCTAGCCTTGTAAAGCATTAGGGAGATAAGAAAATAAATGTTATTCACAATTTATCAGGTTTATTATATGTAATTATTTTAGCCATCACATTTTCGAACACTCAGTCATTTCAAACAAGAGTATCACTTAATCATGGTCAGAAAACATATTTATACTTTGTTTATCCACATTGACCGCTAAATAGAGAGCAACCAATTTCCTTTTGTCTAGTCCTGAGTGCCGAACAAATTTTATGGATGTCTTTGTAATATGCCCACTAAGCTAAGAGGCTCAACATCTGTGGTGCACTTTGGCGGATGCTAGTTGGTTGGAGTCAATCAGCATGAAGCTCTGAAGTCATTTTCAGCGCTTGTTAGTTTTTTTGAGCAATCCGTTTCTGCAACTGTCAGGGAAGTGATTTCTTCCCTTAGATTTGAACCAACATAGCCTAGCGCTGCAGTAAGCGAGGTTTAATCTTCAGAGATCATGACTAGACTACTGAAGCCTTTTGGAACCGCTATATCTTTCACACCTATAAAACTCTTCTCTCTATGTAATGCAGGCCGAAAGATACAGTAGCAAAAGAAGACAAAAGAAACAAAATAAACTGCAGAAACTGCGAAAAACTACATCGGATAGAATTGTTTTCCTCTATGCATCCGTCTACATCAATCAACGTCCATCAACATCAATCAGCAGTGAAGTGTCATAACATATCTTCCATCATATCAATGCATACTGACAGCTATGGATGTGGATAGTACAATTAGAAAACGTAGATCATCCAAATTCATAAAAGTTGCTGATTGTTTCAAACTATGGACATGAATTTGACTGGGGAAATGTGATAATCATGGATAGAGTAAATACAATGAAACAAATAATTACATACAAGGCTATCAGGACAAGCTACTAAACAGGTTGTGGCAAAAGCCTTATAGCTCGCTTCAATCTGAAGTTTGTGGCGATGATCTTGTCTAGAAAGAGAAATGAAGCTTCACGATAAAATCTTCCAGGTCAGAGAACACTACACCATCAAAACTTACGGGATAACTTTGATGCTTTGCATATTTTTAAAATAGCCACATATTATTTGGGTTCTTCTCATCGTAAATGGCCTATGATCAACAAGAAATTCCTTTCGATTTCTTACATATTTTGTTATTTCATCCACTTGGTCTGCCTCATATTAATGACTGAAATGAACAGGTTGTTTGTATTTCATAGGTGACCGAGTTACTTTACTTTGAACTCTTTAAATTTATCACTTTTAGATTCATAGACAAGAGTTTGAAGTTGTCATCGTTTCACATATCCACATGAATATAAAAAATGACAATATTCATCCTGTTGGAAAAACAGATGACGATCATTCAACTTTTCACGGACGTATAAATATCCTTCCTTCATGTTTCACTATCACATATGAACCATGTAGTCATTCCAATTTATGATTCTTTAAAGCAAACAATACTGTCACTCTCTAACAGTGCCTGAAGACGACCACATATTATTGATACAGTGTGGAGAAAGATTACAAAAACTTCACATTATTATTGATATTTTTCCCTTGAGTTAATAGTGGAACATAATGATTCAGTAGCACGTCGCCATTCCACTCTCTTCTCTTCACTCTCCTAAACCTGGATCAACCGACTGCCAACAAGCTTTCATTTCTCCCTCATATGATCTCATCCATGTCACCCTCACCTCAGATGCCCAACTCGTCGTTTCTCATTTAGGTTACACTCGACGACCTGGCCTCGACTGGCCTGACCCGGCCTGGCCTGGCCTGGCCTGGCGCGTCATCTCCCCAATCAGTCTTCTCAATGTATACCCTATCCAATCCAACCCATTTAAACTCTCTTCTGCACATTTGTTGAGCGATGAGTTAGTTCTTGGTTAGTTCGCTGCCAGCCAGACCAGAGTTCCTTGTTGCCTATTCTTATTATCCTGACCATCTGATCTTCAGTATCACACCAGTGTAGGCACCAGCTGTTGATCACGTATGTCTGTAGTTTGTTGGGAATGCTTTTCGTAACGCGTCAAGTCTCTCACCCAGCACACATTGAATCACTGAATTGACTGACTTGGTGTTGAAAATCCGGATATTGTTCACGCTGTATGCTGATTGCAGTGCCGTGCAGTGCAGTACAGTGCAGTGCAGTGCAGTGCAGTGCCGTGCAGTGCAGTACGGTAGATCTCCACACTGATTTCAGATTAATGAGGCATGTCTTGCTGTCCTCCCAATCCTGGCTATAACATCCTCATCTGTGCCGCTGTGGACTGTAGTTGAAAGCATGTTGCCTAGGTTGGTGGTAGGTGAAAGAGACAACTTCATTTAGATTTCTCACGTTCATCGTGATTGGTGCCTCTTGTTGTTGTTGTTGTTGTTGTTGTTGGTTGGGTATCTTCATCACCTCTTTCTTCTCTACATTCACCTGAAGGAAGTCCCGTCTTCACTGCATCGCCTCGTCTACCAACTTGTTCGTTTTCGCTTGTATATCTTCGAGCTTGTGCCACAAGACATTAGACATAAATCATCATTCGCGGCGAAATCCAAAACTACTTCTAGAGTCTTTTCACCGGTCCAGCCAGCGTATACTCACCGTTCGCCGTATGATCCAGTTCAGTTGAGTTGAGTTGACCACAATCAGGAAGATAATCGGTGATGATGGTAGGTGGTAACCTTGTCTTACTCCTGTCCTCACTTCAAAGGCGTCACTGAGCATCCCATTGTGAATCACTTGGCCATTGCATGTAGCATCCATCATACAGCATAGCATGTGGGTGCTGTTGAATGAGGTTGATAGAGGTTTGTGGGACTGAAACCGTAGTGTTGAAGCAGCTACTGACCAAATCACTTCTCGTTCGACGCTGTCGAAGGCCTTTTCGAAGTCGATGAATTAGACTGGTATTCTACGCTCTGTGCTATGATGATGATGTGCAGTGCAGTGTAGGGTGACAATTTGATGCGCACATGAATTGTTCTTGCGGAAGTCAGTCAATCAGTCAGTCAGTCAGCCAGCCGGCCAGCGATCCTGTTCCTGTCGTAATTATGAATCCAGGACATCCATTAGTTTCCACAGGATGATGCAGCGTAATATTTTGCTTGAAGAGGACAGCAGCAAGAATCCTCACCAGTTCCTTGTCCTGCAAAGACTTAGGTCTCTCTTCTTTGCAAGTTTGACAAGGTAGCCCTTCCTCAAACCCATCGCCAAGTACCTTTTCTTTCCTCCATCCTTCCTTCCAAAGATTCTGCAATAGTGGCGTGAGCATCTGTTATCAGTGCTTCTAGCGAGATTTCATATGGTCATGCTGCGTTCCGAGATTTCAGCAACTCGATAACTTTTAGGACATCACTTCTGATTTCGTTGGAGGGCTTGTGTTCACTGATAGTTAGTTCTGTGGCTGGGCTGCTGGTGGTGTTTCTGGACGAGTTGCAGGTGGTGATGTTGTTGTTGGTGGTTAATTCAAGAGTATTTGAAGTGGTCAGCCCATCGTTTACTTTGTTTCTCCTCTCTGGTGATAACTACCTTCCCTTCACTATCTTTCATTGGTTTCATCTGCGTTGTCAGTCTCCCTCCGTCTCTCTTACCTCCAGCCTGTTGTGCTTCAATTGCAAGTGAGTCGTAGAAGTGTGTTTTGTCTTTGTGCGCACTCCTCTTCACTTCTTTGTCCAGTGTAGTGTTTTATAGGTTGTGTTCAGTTCCTCCTTTCCTTCTCCATCCCTGTACTTCACTGCTCTGCACACCACTGCACTGCACTACACTGCACTGATTCATCCTCTGCTTCACCATCCTCCTCTCATTTCTAGATCAGCTTCCATGTGGAGATCCGTGGAGATCCATCCCCTATCTCGTGTCTTCTTCTTCCCTCCTGACACGGTTATGTAGGTTTCTTTCCACAACTCTTTCACACAGTTCCAGTCTTCTTCCACATCCGATGCTTCAGGGATGTTGCTCAATGTCTCCCATTTTGTCCTCATGACTGTCCCACGTGAAGATGTGCTTTGTAGTTTCGTCCTTCAGTTCAGTTCAGTTTAGTTCATTCTCTGTTTTCTGGATGGTTGTTCAACTTGAACTGTGACCATCTATCATCAACTTCTTTGATTTTGGCTTTCAACTTGATTTTGAAGCTAGGTTCCTTGCACTAGATAGATAGTGAGTGGTGTGATTATTATTATTATTAGTCCCTTGGGTTCCTAGTGGAACATAGGGCTTCAGCAGCACGCCTCCAGTGACCTCTGTTCTCTGAGATCTTTTGAACCTGGTCCCACGACAGCCCACAAGCTCTCATTTCCTCCTCGCACGACCTCCTCCATGTCACCCTCGGACGTCCAACTCGTCGCTTCCCATGGGGATTCCACTCGAGGGCCTGACGCGTGATGTCCTCAGTCGGCCTTCTCAGTGCATGGCCAATCCATCTCCACTTCTTCCTGCATATTTGTTGCGTGATAGGTTCTTGGTTGGTTCGTTCCCAGAGTTCCTTGTTGCTTATTTTTTCTGGCCATCTGATCTTCAGCAGCGAGCGTAAGCAGTTGTTGATGAATGTCTGTAGTTTATTGGAAATGCCTTTCGTGACGCGCCAAGTCTCTGAGCCATACAAGAGCACTGACTTGACGTTGGTGTTGAAAATCCGTATCTTGTTCCGCATGCTGAGTGCAGAAGATCTCCACACTGGTTTCAGGCTAATGAACGCCTGTCTTGCTTTTCCGATTCTGACTTTGACGTCCTCGTCCGTCCCGCCTGTAGTTGAAACAGTGCTTCCTAGATAAGTGAAGGAGGTTACTTCCTTTAAGTTTCTCCCGTTGACGGTGATTGGAGTAAATTGTTGTTGTTGTTGATGGTGGTGGTGCGGTATCTTCATCACTTCTGTCTTCTCTATATTCACCTGAAGTCCCGTCTTCGCTGCCTCTTCTATCAACTTGTTAGTTTTTGCCTGCAGATCTTCAAGTTTATGTGACATTAGGCATAAGTCATCGGCGAAATCCAAGTCTTCTAGGTTCTTTTCCGTCGTCCAGTGTATCCCCCTCTTCTCGCTGCCTACTGTTTGCTGCATGATCCAGTCCACCACAATCAAAAATATCATGGGGGATAGTAGGCAACCTTGTTTCACTCCTGTCTTCACTTCAAAGGCATCACTGAGCTTCCCATTGTGGATTACTTGGCATGTAGCATCTTCATATAGTTGTTGAATGAGGCGGATAAAGGTTTGCGGTACTCCGTAGTATTGAAGCAGTTTCCAAATTACTTCTCGGTCGACGCTGTCAAAGGCCTTCTCAAAGTCGATGAAGTTGAGGTGGAGAGGTGATTGCCATTCTACGCTCTGTTCTATGATGATACGAAGCGTTGCAATTTGGTCTGCACATGATTTGTACTTCCTGAAGCCTGCCTGTTCCGGTCGTAGTTTTGAATCCAGTGCATCTTTAAGCCTCTCCAGGATGATGCGGCTTAATATTTTACTTGGGGTGGACAGGAGAGTGATTCCGCGCCAGTTCTTGCAAGCACTGAGGTCTCCCTTCTTCGGCAGTTTGACAAGGTAACCCTTCTTCCAATCGTCAGGTACCTTCTCTTCCTTCCACACCTTCTGCAATAGTGGTGTGAGCATGGCCGCTGTTGTCTCTGCATCTGTTTTCAGTGCTTCTGGCGGTATTCCATCTGGTCCTGCTGCTTTCCCGCATTTCAGTAGCTTTATGGCGTTCAGGACTTCCATTTTCGTTGGGGGATTAATGTTCACTTGTAATTCAGCGGCTGCAGGTGGTATTTCTGGACGAAGTGCAGGTGGTGGTCGATTCAAGAGCTTCTTGAAGTGGTCGGCCCATCGTTTCCTCTGTTTCTCTTCTTTTGTAATTAAATTTCCTTCTTCATCTTTTATTGGTTTCATCTGTGTTGGTCTCTTCCCTGATAGCAACCTGGTTATTTGATACAATGTCGTCAGGTCTCTCTTACCTGCAGCCTGTTCTGCTTCACTTGCCAGTGTTTCGTAGAAGTGTCTTTTGTCTTTGCGTGCACTCTTCTTCACTTCTTTGTCCAGTGTTTTATACATTGTGCTCAGTTCCTCTTGTCGTTGAGCATCCTTGCACTGGTTTATCTTCTGCTTCACCATCCTCCTCTCCTCTATCAGCTTCCAGGTATCCGTCGAGATCCATTCCTTGTCTTCCACCTTCTTCCTTCCTAATACTGTTGTGCAGGTTTCTTTCCACATAGCTTTCAAAGACTTCCAGTGTTCTTCCACACAGGTTTCTTCAGGGATGTTGCTCGATGTCTCCCATTTTGTCTTGATGGCTGCCTTGAAGATCTCCTTTGTAGTTTCATCCTTCAGTTTCCGAGTGTTGTACTTGAATTGAGGTCTATCACCAGCTTCCTTGAAGGCTTTTAACTTGATTTGGAAGGTTCCTTGCACTAGGTAGTGGTCTGAACCTACATCTGCTCCTCTTCTTGACCTTGTGTTAAGTAGACTGCGTCTCCATTTTCTTGAGATTGAGATAAAGTCGATTTGATTTTTAGTGTGTCCATCTGGTGAAATCCATGTCGCTTTGTGGATATCTTTGTGCCTGAACACACTGCCTCCAATCACCAAATCGTTGAATGCGCAGAATTCTGCAAACAATTCTCCATTCTCATTCATTTCACCTAGTGCCTCTCGACCCATGGTTAGTTCTCTTCCCGTGTTGTCCCCTCCCAGTTTGGCATTCATGTCGCCCATTAGAATTTTGATATCGCCAACTGACGTCTTGTCCAGTGTTGATTGAAGTTGTCTGTAGAAATCCTCCTTTTTCTCTTGCTCTGCATTATTTGTAGGTGCATAACATTGTATGATTGTGACCTTTCTTCCTTTTGAGTTGAATCTTGCTGTCATGATCCTGGAGGAGATTGGTTCCCACTGCATGAGAGCCTTCGATGCTCTTGAGGACATCATGATAGCCACTCCCTCAGTGTGCTCGTGGTTGGCGTCTGGGTGACCGGAGTAGATTATTGATTCTCCAGTTGACAGTTTGGAGAGTCCACTCCCATTCCATCTGCTTTCGCAAATCCCAAGCACTTCGATGTTATACCTTCTCATCTCCTTTGCAATCTGGGCTGCCTTACTGGGTTCAAACATCGTGCGGACATTCCATGTCCCCACGTTTACTTTCGCTTTCATCGAGAGAAGACACATCGGCCAATTGGCTTCCCGAAGGCTTTCACCAACTGGCGTCATTTCGCCTCTCCGATTCCAGCGGGGAATAAGTTTGTTTTCATTTTTTATATTTTGTTTGTGCTTTGAAGTTTCTTTAGCGGTTAGATTTGTTTTACGGGGTAGGGTTGCTAGCCCTATGCCCAACCTTCCCTCTTTACCCGGGCTTAGGACCGGCTAGTAACTAGTAAACTAGTTAACCAGGCGAGGTTGAGTGGTGTGAACCTACATATTTTCCCCTTCTTGATCTGATCTTGTTTGTGTCCAGTAGGTTGGCTGCGTCTCCACTTCCTTCACATTGAGATGAAGTCGATCTGGTTCTTAGTGTGTCCTGGTGTCTGGTGACATCCATGTCGATTTGTGAATATCTTCGTGCTTGTATACACTGCATCGCCTCACCTCCAATCACCAAATCGTTGAATGCGCAGAAGTCTGCAAGCAGTTTTCCGTTCTCGTTCATTTCACCGAGCGCTTCTCGACCCATGATTAGTTCTCTTCCTGTGTTCTCCGCTCCCCCTTCGGCATTAAAACATGTCACCCCACCCATTAGAATTTGATGTCGCCAACTGATGTCTTGTCCAGTGCTGGTCTCAGTTGTCTGTAGAATTCCTCCTTCTTCTCTTGGTCCGCATTATTTGTAGGTGTGTTGCATAGCATTGTATGATTGTGACTTTCCATCCTTTGAGTTGAACCTTGCTGTCATGATCCTGATGCTGCAGGAGGAGGTTGGTTCCCACTGCATGAGAAACTTCGATGTTGCTGGGGACATCATGATAAGCACTTCAAAACTCAGTGTGCTTGTGGTTGTCGTCTGAGTGACAATATCGGAGTAGATTATTGACTCCTCTGCAGTTGACAGTTTAGAGAGTTCACTACTATTCATCTACTTCCACAGATCACTAGCACTTCTGTGCTGTAATTTTTCATCTCCTTCGCAATCTGAGCAGCCTTGATAGGTTCAGACATAGTGCGGACATTCCATGTCCTCATGTTTACTTTCGCTTTCATCGAGAGAGAGAGAAGACACATTGGCCAATTTGCTTCCTGAAGGCTCTCACCAACCGGCATCATTTCGTCTCTCTGATTCCAGCGAGGAATACGCTTGTTCTTATGTTTTATGCTTAGTTTGTGCTCTGAAGTTTCTGCAGCAGCTGGATGGGTTTCCGCGTTAGGTTTGCTAGCCCTATGTGTAAGCTTCCCTCTTCACCTGGGCATGGGACAAGCTAATAACTAGTTAACTGGTCAACCAGGCGAGGTTAGCGCAATTTTAACTCATGTTTAATTTCATCTTGCTATTTGGTACATGGTAGTTGTGAAACTTTGAGGTCAGATCTTCATCAGGTTTTATATAAGCTAACAGAATTAGTTCTCATCTTCCTACATGTCTTTATAGGTAGTAAACTTGAAGTAAAATACCCCAAATTGCTTACATGGCAATGTAGTTTTGATCAGCCCTGAGACCGACGGTGTAACATGGACAAATTCCACGGAATACAATGAGTTTGACTTCTTTCTTTGCTCTTAATATGGGTTAGGTGATTTAACGACGAAACCGAATGAATTGTGTGAGGGTATTAAAACTTCTTTCGACAGAATAGTTTACAGTTTAATATCCTTGAGTGTTAAAATAAATGAAGTTAGTTATTACTTACGTTTAAGATTAAAGAAGGATAGATTATACAAGGTGAGAATTATCGTTTTTGATAAAAAGTTTATTCTACAAAGTAGAGAACTCTGTAAATTTGTTTTACGCATTGTATCTTAAATTTCTTGCGTAAGCAACAAATGAAAAAATAGGGAACTTTGAAATTTGTTTCCCTCTGAGAAAATAAATGCATTCATGAGATAAAGTGACATAACTGTAATGAGAGAAAAAAGCATGATATCTGATCACTTGTTAAACTTGATAGATTGCATGACTTGAGGACTGTGGACTAAATAGGCAAATATGAGACACTTTGGGCACATAAGATTATGTAAATTCATGATTCAAAATAGATAAAGAGGAAGGCAGGAATTTGGAAAATAAATCCTTTTTTTTGCTTGATCGGTAAAATACTCAACTGAAATCTGTTTTAAACATTAGATTACAGACTACCAAAGTGTCGAACAACTAATGTAGTCTTAGTAAATTTTTAACGGTGTTCCCTGTAAATTTGTAAATGTTAATGAAGAGTCAAGTGAATTAGATAAAAGCATATTTGTTTTGATGAAGTGCATGTCAAATTCGCTACCTAAATAAATCTTATCTTCACAGCTCATGTATTCGTGAATAAGAAGTTATATATCTGAAGAAAGACTGAATACTAGATGTAAAATACCTCTGTAGATATCGTAAACGTGTGCCCCATACTAGAAGGCCTTTTTGAACAGAGATGTCAGTTATGAATTGCTATTTTCATGGTGTAACATTAGGTACCGTTTCCCAATCATCTATATTAGGTGTAAGTTACTTCCTCGCTCTATCATGATGCTTATTTCCAACGTATACTTGATGACGTAGATGATTCATTTAAGGTGAAACCACTCCCTCTGAACAACATAAATAACTGAAAGTATAGATCTAAGTCATGCTTTTGCGAGTGGATTGAATTCTGTTTTACATATCAGCTGGTTTCTAAAACTGACCCAGCAGAAACATTCAATACTCCCAGTCACTGGATGACTTTTAGCCTTTAGTTACCTTTTAATTCAGCGGCATTTTCGTAGACCAAGTGCCTACTTTTCGATCCGCTCAAATCAAATAGGTCCGAATTGTCTAATCACAGTTATTATGGGTCTTTATTGAAATCGTGTGAGATCAGGTGACGTTGGTTTTTGTTTGAATCTAAAGCTAACTACAAAACACTGTGAGTGATAACCGCAGTAACTAACTAAATGAAGGAAAACTTATCCAAGCACTTAGAAACCCGCCATAATCTGGGTAGTTAAAATGTACCATCTGCGTGCCATAACGGAAATTGCTCCAACGCAGCATCAACCTTTCTTTTTGTTTAGAGTCATGTTCCAAGACTGTTGACTTAAAGGTATATGGTGATCATTGAACTTAGCAGTACGTCATCGAAGACCAAAAGCATTGGCTGATACACTAATATCTGCACATAGTCGCACATTTGTTTTAGGAGCCGTACTGAAGATTACCTTGAATTATTTTCAACGCTTGTGTTCGTTAAAGGTTCAAGCTCAAGATGAACTAAAAGTACCGTAACTTCAAATGATGAGATAAAACGTCCTCACTCAAAAAGTCTGAAAAGAAGAATTATTTTCAAAACTACTCCTTTGAATGGACACGCAGCCACTGCTATGTCCTACTGACGACATACACGTGACAGAAAACGTGTTGCAACTGGAGAATAATGTCACACCGATATCGTTTACTGTTCACGTTGATAGTTTTTGGGTAAAGCAACTTTTGTGCTTACAAACATTTTACTTCAAGTTAATATTCTTATATTATTAGGATTATATTCAATAAGCATTTGAGCTACTTTAAGTCGATAGGGACGTTAATCTCTGTTCAGACAAACATGCTTCAACTTCGAACGCTTATTCTTGTTGAGTTGGCGTCTTGTTTTGGATTTGCTCTACGAAGGAAGGAAACGAAAAATTCAGTTTCACCTTTGATTCAGACAAGTCATTCAAATTTTGTATATACTCAGGTTGCTTGCAATTAGTGGTTTTTGCTTTTCACATTGAATCGAAGATCGAGAAGCAGTCACCAAACCTGTGCACACCTGCACAGTACACAGCCAAACCCATTTTGCGAAGGTTAACGAACGATATGAATGGCCAAACTTCGATGAGTGGACCGGGACCGGAAACCAAGACCCATGGTGTAAAATTGGACTCACTGAACCAATGAGCCACAGCTCCAATGCTTTTCACTTTGCTATGGTTCAAAAATTATTCATTCATAGTTAACTAGTTATTAGCTTGTCCCATGCCCAGGTGAAGAGGGAAGCTTACACATAGGGCTAGCAAACCTAACGCAGAAACCCATCCAGCTGCTGCAGAAACTTCAAAGCACAAACTAAGCATAAAACATAAGAACAAGCGTATTCCTCGCTGGAATCAGAGAGACGAAATGATGCCGGTTGGTGAGAGCCTTCAGGAAGCAAATTGGCCAATGTGTCTTCTCTCTCTCTCGATGAAAGCGAAAATAAACATGAGGACATGGAATGTCCGCACTATGTCTGAACCTATCAAGGCTGCTCAGATTGCGAAGGAGATGAAAATTACAGCACAGAAGTGCTAGTGATCTGTGGAAGTAGATGAATAGTAGTGAACTCTCCAAACTGTCAACTGCAGAGGAGTCAATAACCTACTCCGATATTGTCACTCAGACGACAACCACAAGCACACTGAGTTTTGAAGTGCTTATCATGATGTCCCCAGCAACATCGAAGTTTCTCATGCAGTGGGAACCAACCTCCTCCTGCAGCATCAGGATCATGACAGCAAGGTTCAACTCAAAGGATGGAAAGTCACAATCATACAATGCTATGCAACACACCTACAAATAATGCGGACCAAGAGAAGAAGGAGGAATTCTACAGACAACTGAGACCAGCACTGGACAAGACATCAGTTGGCGACATCAAAATTCTAATGGGTGGGGTGACATGTTTTAATGCCGAAGGGGAGCGGAGAACACAGGAAGAGAACTAATCATGGGTCGAGAAGCGCTCGGTGAAATGAACGAGAACGGAAAACTGCTTGCAGACTTCTGCGCATTCAACGATTTGGTGATTGGAGGTGAGGCGATGCAGTGTATACAAGCACGAAGATATTCACAAAGCGACATGGATGTCACCAGACACCAGGACACACTAAGAACCAGATCGACTTCATCTCAATGTGAAGGAAGTGGAGACGCAGCCAACCTACTGGACACAAACAAGATCAGATCAAGAAGGGGAAAATATGTAGGTTCACACCACTCACTATCTATCTAGTGCAAGGAACCTAGCTTCAAAATCAAGTTGAAAGCCAAAATCAAAGAAGTTGATGATAGATGGTCACAGTTCAAGTTGAACAACCATCCAGAAAACAGAGAATGAACTAAACTGAACTGAACTGAAGGACGAAACTACAAAGCACATCTTCACGTGGGACAGTCATGAGGACAAAATGGGAGACATTGAGCAACATCCCTGAAGCATCGGATGTGGAAGAAGACTGGAACTGTGTGAAAGAGTTGTGGAAAGAAACCTACATAACCGTGTCAGGAGGGAAGAAGAAGACACGAGATAGGGGATGGATCTCCACGGATCTCCACATGGAAGCTGATCTAGAAATGAGAGGAGGATGGTGAAGCAGAGGATGAATCAGTGCAGTGTAGTGCAGTGCAGTGGTGTGCAGAGCAGTGAAGTACAGGGATGGAGAAGGAAAGGAGGAACTGAACACAACCTATAAAACACTACACTGGACAAAGAAGTGAAGAGGAGTGCGCACAAAGACAAAACACACTTCTACGACTCACTTGCAATTGAAGCACAACAGGCTGGAGGTAAGAGAGACGGAGGGAGATCTGACAACGCAGATGAAACCAATGAAAGATAGTGAAGGGAAGGTAGTTATCACCAGAGAGGAGAAACAAAGTAAACGATGGGCTGACCACTTCAAATACTCTTGAATTAACCACCAACAACAACATCACCACCTGCAACTCGTCCAGAAACACCACCAGCAGCCCAGCCACAGAACTAACTATCAGTGAACACAAGCCCTCCAACGAAATCAGAAGTGATGTCCTAAAAGTTATCGAGTTGCTGAAATCTCGGAACGCAGCATGACCATATGAAATCTCGCCAGAAGCACTGATAACAGACGCAGAAACGTTAGCAGCGGACATGCTCACACCACTGTTGTAAAGCTTTTGAAGGAAGGAAGTAAATGTGCTTACCGATTGTTCGGAAGAAGGGCTAATTTGGCAACTCCGGAAATGGGGCGATCCCAGTCTTTACGTTAAATGGCGCGGAAACTTGACGCAAGTAGCCTTTTTCACCCATCTCGGCAGCGTCGTTTGTACTATATTCAGCACAGATGACGACGTCAAAGCCAGGATTGGATATGCTAGACAGTTGTTCATTAACGTGAAACCAGTGTGTAGATCTTCCTGCACTCAGCATAAGGAACAAGATTCGGATTTTCAGCACTAATGTCAAATCAATGCTCCAATGTAATGGTTGCGAGTGTTTACGCGTTACGAAAGAAATTTCCAACAAACTACAGACATGCATCATCAACTACCTACGCTCGTTATTAAAGCTGAGATGGCCAGAATAATAAGAATAAGCAACAAGGAACTCTGGCGACGAAGAAGTGGAGATGGATTGGGCACGCACTGAGAAGTCTGACTGGGGACATCACAAGCCAGGCCGTCGAGTGGAACCCAAATGGGAAATGACGCGTTTGGCGTCTGAGGCAAGTGTGACATGGCTGAGATCGTGTAAAGAAGAAATGAGAGCTTCTGGCCTGTCATGGAGCCAGGTTCAACAGATTGCAGAGGACAGAATGGACTGGAGACGTGCTACTGAAGCCCTACGTTTCCACTAGGAACCCAAGGGACAAACAGTTATATAGTTATGTTGGGATAGATAATTTCAACCTTTGGTATAGAAGTATGGTCCCATCTTTTTAGGGGAAATCATCAAAAACTCCTTTATCATACGTGGATACAACCAGGCAAAATTTTTCAGTTCACCTCTTGCTTGAATTGTGATTCTTTTTCAACATGATTACTGGACAATCATTGTGCATCGACGCATAAAAGAAAGCCAGTGCCTGTGTTGTATTACAGACGTGAGCTATTACACGATAACAGAGGTTATAGGTGTTATTAGTCTCAATGTGTGAAGAATATGTATTATTTATACTTATCGGGCACGAAAGTATGAAGATGTACATACCATTTTTGTCTGTAGATAAAGACAGAATAAACTGATGTCAATAATACTCGGTTTATTTTCCTTTCATCTCTTTAATCCAGTAGAATAAATAATGGTTATGATGAAAAACATTGATCGGAATAATCACACGTTGTTTGATGATGACGATAATTAAAAATAAACAGAATAGAAAGTTACTGACAATGTTGGTTTGATTTTCTTTTTGTATTTATTAACCCTTATTTGTTAACTTGTTACCAGCTGCACTCCGTCTCGGAAATATAAGCTGTTGGAATCAGCCTATAAACGTAAGGTTTCATGGGTCAGTTTTTTTACATGGCGCAAAACCTTTTCATTGAACTTCAGTCCCATCGAAATCAGTCTTTTGTCCTGTTTCTGTCGTATGTAGTGCAGTCGCTGATATGTTTTTCAATTTCTGAATGTCTTCTGTGGTTTCTAGAATTTACTTCGGAAATTGTCGATTTTTCTTCCCCCTCACATTCACCTGCCCGGATATTTCCCTTACATATACTGTGTCACAGTCCGAGCGCTTTATTTCATAGACACAATTCTGTTGGTTTTACGTCGGTATTACATTCTTGACTTTCATCAGGGGAGAAGGTAGATTATTCGTCTTACGAAAATCAACCTTTATACCATGCGTATTGATAAGTCTTCTAATTTCTACTTATGTCTATAAGGAGTCACCACACTACTGATCCACTTTTTCGGAGGACATTTTGGACCATTCTTCACTTCATTTCTCCAGATTCTTTTTTGAATGTTTCTGGATAGTTGTTTGGTGTAAGTGTAGAATAGACTAACGTTAAGTCATCATTTCTGTTACTAACCAACGTATTATCTACGTATTTCGACCGTATTCTCTGAGGAACCGAGGATTTTATCATTGCATTATTCACTAGTGAATGTGTGAACCCATTGGGAGCTATCTGGTACATTGGAAATCCAATTGCACTGCCTTCTGTTTGTTTTAAGAGATCTCCCTTAAATATGGAAAACGCTGATCTTAAAGATTATTCTAAGGACTTTATAATTTTACTCGGATTCAATGGACAATGAATATCTAGGTCAGTATCTGACACAAACATTGTTTGCAGTATATGGTGTATCTTTAATAGGAACATTAGCAAATAGACATCAAAACTTGCTATAAATTCATCTTCGGCACTATATGTTGTCATGATTCTCTTTCTGAATTCATAGGAATCCTTTACTCCATATTTTACTTCCTTTTAAGTTTTCTAAGATTTTATATATTTGTCAAGTTATATTTTGATGAGTTGGTAAAGTCGATAATCGGTCATAATGAGATATCTTACTTCTTTGTTTTAGCATCAAAAACATTTACAGGGGTTATGGCTTCCCGGCGATAGAGAGAATCAAAGTGAAGCTCCTAGTTTCCGCTTCATTGATTGCAACATTTTTCTAGGCTGGGGTTTGAGTTAATTTCTTTTAACACCATTAATCTTAGCTTTTCGATATATGTTTAATTTAATCTGTGATAAGTTTCAGTGGTACTGAAAGTGAGAAAAAATCTGTTTGATCCGAATGCTTTGGGTTTTACAGTATATATCTTTTACAGTTTGACAACCTTGGTTATATTGTAGCCTCTGAGCTGGGTTGTTTAATCGTGTTTTTTTAATCAATGGTCCATGTCTGACACTCTTTGGCAGAACATACTGACGTAGGCACTCATGGAGAAAGAATAGTTGTTCTTTTGTGGAGAAGTCTTCCCATCTTCGAACAACGTGAAGCTTATCATGCTCGTATAATTTTGAGATAATGGAGAACACAGTAAAACCAAGACCATCCACCTAAGCTACAAGTATTCTCCATTACAGTTTAACAGTACATAATATCTGAGTGTTGTCGATAGTAGTGCATTTGTACTATGCCCAATAATGATCCGTAGCGGCGTATGTGGGCATTGTCACGTAACTTACAGTAACGTCAACCTAGTCAATAGTGTTTTCTATAGCCAAGCAATACCTATCAAGTAAGCAGTGTCAGGATTTTAATTTTACTTAGTAATGAAGTGAATAATGCTAATATCATTCTATTCGGAAATCAACGGCTGAAGTGAATTTTTAATACTTGTGTCATTCTTACTGAGACACGTGCACTGTGCAAACATTTTAGCAAACATTGACTGAGGTGGTTTACTTTGATGGTTACTTCTTGTTTGAAGAGATGAAGTTTATAATTAAAGTTTCAAATTTCCTATGAGAAATATCCTGGCATTTTGAGAGTTGGATGGTGGAATTAAGTCTCAGTGAGATTGCTGCTGTAAGACTTTCAATATCAACACTATCGGTACTACAGTTATCCTACTGAAAAAGTATTTCATGGTTAGAAATATTAATGTGAATCAGGAAGTCTGTAAATAACATTCGCTGGATTAGGGTCTCTCAAGGATCTCCTCCTTCACCTTGTAAACAGTGGTCACGGTAGACACAAAAAGAAAAAAATCACATGTACAAATTAAGTAAAATGCCTGATTTTCAACCATATATGAAGAAGGTAAATACACGTATATTTTAATAATGCTGCAATAACTCGCCTGAAATATTTTAGAAATGCACAGCAATAGTTAATAAATAAGCAGATTTTGCGGCAGACACACTTTCATTTTCTAATCATGTTAACTAATCTAAACTTGCAGTGCAAAGTGAATTAGTTTGTTTCAAGTCTACTGTGCATATTTCAAGAACATCTCTTATGAAAGCTTACTTTTAATGCTTATTCATATTTCGCAACTCTTTATAACGATGGGATTTCAAAAGCGTCCTCTTACTAGCCTTGAAACGGGAGTCTTAGTTTTTTTGTTTGTCATAAATCAACAGCACCGACGAGACTGTAATAAATTTCACTTACAAAACAGTAATAAATCACTAATGCACTAATTAACAAATCATGAAATCTGTTGCAGACAATAAAAAAACCAGAACAATTTTTCTTCTCAAAAAATAGACTTTCCCTTGAAAGTTAAAATGTAATAACTTGAAAGACATTCGGAATGTTAAGCATCCACTTTAAATGTCTGTTATCTGTGCTGAGATTGGATGTTTGAAAATAATTTCATTGTCAGCAAATACATCAGTCAAAATGTGGAATCTGCTCAAGTTAACATATGAAGCAACTTTACACTTTATTCACTTTTCCACTGAGTTCCCACATACAGCCAGCACTTTCAATAAACAATTTAGTTCCGCGTACATACCATTCTAAATAATCTGTTGACAATTTTCTTACATAGAAATGTTGAATATAAATTCCGCTGCTGCATCATTTTCATGAATGGTGTCCATAACGGTTTGAAAGACGAGTTCAATTTTTTCTTCTTTTTACTGTCAGTAATTTAATGAAAACAGCATCATATATAGTACATTCTGATGAGCATTTTCGGATAGGCCTAATTATGATCATGAAAAACTAAACAGACAATTTAGCGAAGGAAAGTTTTTTTCTGACCAATCCTTATTATAAGCTGTACTTTCGTATTTATAGTTACAACAAAAGTATGTATCTATCAATGGCTAATGAATCTATTAATTCACCAACTTTTTGAAGCTGAATACATAGGCAGCACAAAGCATGTTGTACCCAAACACATCTACTAACACTAGATTATATGGGTGTTCAAAAGAGAGCACCGAGTGATTCTTGAGTATCTCGTTAACTGTTGTCAATCTGCTCCACCAGAATCTTTCTTGAAAGTCGTTGTAAATTCAAATAAGATACTTCGAAGTGAATACAGATTCACCACTTGGTAATTAATCAGTTCAAGCCTGATCTTGGCCTTCAAAAGAGATGGGTTCAGTCTCTAATTTCGCCCTCGTCATAATCTCCCTACGATATTTTCTTTTATTTATCAACATTATTAGTTTTCCCTCTTTCCCTACTCCATAATTGCTGATTTCAGTAAGCCCCTCCTAATTCTGTTACATGATCTTTTACCTAATGGATTGTTAAGTAATCTAGTAATTCCAGTTGTAACACTAAGAATAAGATTTTCAGCGAGAAGACCCTTTTTAACCAATTTATTTTCAAGCTTTAGATTCGCATGTATTTGATAACTGAAAAACTATTTCCCATGAGAGAAATTAAGCACTAACAAACACAAGTCTGCCAAACTATAGCTATTTCAGATAGTAAAACTGATAACCAATGTGATGCTCCTCCTCCATAATTCATTAGATTTGGACTGGGATGAGAAGTCTTAACTGGGCAGTCAGTGTGAGTACGTCCAGACAACAGTAACGCGTCACAAATTCACTAAGGTGATTGAAGTGAAGTAAAATGGGATCAGCAGTTGGGTCTCATATTTCACTTGGTAGAACACAAGGCTACAAACCCAGAGGTCCCTTGTTCAAATACTATGGCGGCCCAAATCTTCATTTCACCTTCAACCTTCACCTAATATCAATAAAAGTCTCCCAAAGCACGAATATCTCATATAGTCAAGTGGATAATCATTATATGATAGTAATAATAATAGTGGTGGTGATGATGAGGGTAGCAGTTAAAGTATAAATGACAACACAGTAGATTATGTGGTATGTAGAATGGTTGACAGAATATGTATTGTATGTATGTATGGCCTTCGACAGCGTCGAACGAGAAGTGATTTGGTCGGTAGCTGCTTCAACACTACGGTTTCAGTCCCACAAACCTCTATCGACCTCATTCAACAGCACCTACATGCTATGCTGTATGATGGATGCTACATGCAATGGCCAAGTGATTCACAATGGGATGCTCAGTGACGCCTTTGAAGTGAGGACAGGAATAAGACAAGGTTACCGCCTACTATCATCACCGATTATCTTCCTGATTGTGGTCAACTCAACTCAACTGAACTGGATCATACAGCGAACTGTGAGGAGTGGAAAGAGGGCGATACGCTGCTCAGATGAAAGCACCTCACAAGAAGATTTTGATCTCACCGATGATTTATTTTCAATGTCGCACAAGCCCGAAGATCTACAGGCGAAAACTAACAAGTTGGTAGAAGAGACGAGGCAGTGAAGACGGGACTTCCTTCAGGTGAATGTAGAGAAGACAGAGGTGATGAAGATACCCAACCAACAACAACAACAACAACAACAACAACAAGAGGCACCAATCACGATGAACGTGAGAAATCTAAATGAAGTTGTCTCTTTCACCTACCACCAACCTAGGCAACATGCTTTCAACTACAGTCCGCAGCTGCACAGATGAGGATGTTATAGCCAGGATTGAGAGGACAGCAAGACATGCCTTCATTAATCTGAAATCAGTGTGGAGATCTACCGTACTGCACTGCACTGCACTGCACTGCACTGCACTGCACTGCACTGCACTGCACTGCACTGCACTGCACTGCACTGCACTGCACTGCACTGCACTGCACTGCACTGCACGGCACGGCACGGCACGGCACGGCACGGCACTGCACGGCACTCAGCATACAGCGTGAACAATATCCGGATTTTCAACACCAAGTCAGTCAATTCAGTGATTCAATGTGCTGGGTGAGAGACTTGACGCGTTACGAAAAGCATTCCCAACAAACTACAGACATACGTGATCAACAGCTGGTGCCTACACTGGTGTGATACTGAAGATCAGATGGTCAGGATAATAAGAATAGGCAACAAGGAACTCTGGTCTGGCTGGCAGCGAATTAACCAAGAACTAACTCATCGCTCAACAAATGTGCAGAAGAGAGTTTAAATGGGTTGGATGGATAGGGTATACATTGAGAAGACTGATTGGGGAGATGACGCGCCAGGCCAGGCCAGGCCGGGCCAGGCCAGTCGAGGCCAGGTCGTCGAGTGTAACCCGAATGGGAAACGACGAGTTGGGCATCTGAGGTGAGGGTGACATGGATGAGATCATGTGAGGAAGAAATGGAAGCTTGTTGGCAGTCGGTTGATCCAGGTTTAGGAGAGTGAAGAGAAGAGAGTGGAATGGCGACGTGCTACTGAATCATTATCTTCCACTGGGAACCCAAATGACAAATAATAATAATCATGGTTCAATCATTATTCATAAATTCGTGATAAGTTATCAAAGATTATTTTTCTTCACGATATATTCCACTCATGCATACCGTATAGTTCCTAAGTTTTAATTCTGAAGGTAAAATCAAGAAGCAGGTATTATAATATACGTTTACTCAAAGTTCACACTATCTAAATGTTTGTCTACATCTCAGTAATGAACTGTATAAAGCATTTGACTGATGGTCAGTAAATAGTATAGGCTACCTAGTCGGTAGTTTTCAATTTTTAATAAGGAATAACTGTAATGGAATTATTAGACCGCTTAAAAGCGAAGCTTTGCTCCTATTGGTAGAAATTTATCAAATCTTGCTGACCTCCATATTTCTATTAGCTGATTTTACTTTAAGGTAAGACGACAAGTTTTTCATTTGGTTATGTTCTTGTATATGATGGGCCATAATTGATTAGTGCTGGTTGTTCTTGTTTTTGTCTGATTATTGAGTATGTATAACATTCGCATCAGATAAAGGCAGTAAGCTTACAGTTTAGCCCTTTGATTTCATTCGGTTTGGTCGACCACCAGTCAAGAGTATATTAATGTAAACATATAGTACAATCGCCCACGCGTAACAGGTTACCATTGAAACAAGACTTTTATCAGCTGTAGAATGACTGAGAATCAAAGAACGCCTAAAAAAGCATTTCAACATAATAAGGGACTTTTTAAAAATACAATAACTGATTGAGAAAATCCCACCAAATGCTAGAGAAGTTTCAGATATTTTTGAAAATATTTTTGACGTTCATCGTTTCGTGAATTAAGTGTACATCCTGTTTACAGAGGAATATGAGAATGTAGAATGTCTTTTTGAACACGGTTTGAATACATTTGTGAGAATGAACAAAAGACTATTTGAAATTAAGTCATTCATAAAACTGTATAGAATTTAACAGACATTTTATATTGTCATTTACTGAAAAATGTGAATTCTTGCATATTTCCTTCTCGGTAGTATTCGTGAGTAAGGTTGAGAATAATCCATGCAGCAGACATGAGGAATAAGAATCTGATGTTATAGACTAAGGCTTCACGAATTGTGAAGAACTACGTTGTTTCATATAAGATTGAACATCAGATATCGAAGTTAGATGATTATATCGATATGATTATAAGCAACAATTTATTCTCAAAACGTTATCAAGACAGTAATACTGTATCACTGCGAGTTATAAGTCAAATAAAAAAATCTAATATGGAGTTACATTCTGCCGTAGCGCCCAAGTTTTACGGTTATTTGAACCACGTTATTCCTCAGACAACAGTGAGAGCATTTACCATCTTTTCATTATATGACCAAAGTTTGATACAGTTGTAAGCTTAAGGATTAAAATTTGAACTGATAGTATTGAACAAGTTGAACATTACGTAAGTCGGTTTTTTTTACCCCCAACTGTCTATTATAATCAGCTAGTAACAATAATAGTTTTAATCAAAATCATTATCTTGTATAATATCTTATCGTAGTTGAGGAAGTAAAATACTGAAATCGAAGTGTTATACTTGTTAGTCGATAGACTGATCACTAATCTAATCAATTTTTATTCTTCCTATCGTGAAAAAACCTTTCAATTTTCGATGGTTTCTGTTAATTGCAATGAATAGGTTGTTTAAAAAATCCATGGTGTTTTCGCTGTATCTCTTTATCGACTTTCGCTATTGTGAACAGTGTCACGACCAAATAAACTGAACGGGCTGTTAGCTTCATCAACTATTTCATATTTCAACGTGTCCTGCATCTATCATTCTACTTCTTCGTGTGATTGAACACAATAGAGTGAAAACATCGTCCACCCGTAACACTTAATATTTCATGAACCAATCCATGAAAATATCAACATAGTGATGATAAGTGCTTTTTTAACAAGCACGTCCATTATCTCTACTCCTGTCTTTTCAGCACTTTAGTGTATGATAAATGACTGGTATTCTGTATTCACCCTTCGATTTATCATATCGATGAGTGTACACAATTCTCTAATGGAATCAGCACTCATTATGATGTGTCTTACTCGATTTGCCAAATAAGATGAGTAGCTAACTTTTTTACCTCTTATTTCGATGACACAACAGCACATCGTTTCCACTTCAAACCCGTGTTCACTTACCTTATGGTCCTATACTCTTGCGCTTCTCCTTTTTAATCAACGCAGCTGCAGATCGTGTATCCATTATGCAAGCCATTTCCTAGCCATTCATTTTCTTGCTTCAATACATCTTCGCCCTATCTACCAACCCGATACCATCTAGTATTAACGGCATGCGAAAACGCATATTATACCCCCTTTAATTTCTTTTAGTTTTATAATCTGACACTGACCTCATAGAAATAGATTGAGGACTGAGCAAATGGATTACCAGAGAAACATATTCGTTCCACTACATCCTGAAATCTGCCTCTTTAGAGAATAGAAGCTGAGCAAGTTATCACATGGTTCATACGCTCACATAAAATGTTACGCAGATTTATAGAAATGTACAATTCAAAAGTTTATTAAGCCAAGTCAATGACCCTATCCTGATCAGCAGTCTCGATATTTCGATTCAACCATCGTTGACTGCTGTCATCAGTCTCTTAGCGAGAATTGAAAATGTAATCGTCTTTTAACAATACAGTATTAAAAACAACCTAAACAACTAAGACGTAACAATGATTTACAATTAAAACATACTGACATGACACAGGTATAGTTAAGAGCTAATATCATAAGACTAATACGCTCAATAATGTCACAGCTTTATGCTTTGCCGAAAATATGCAAAGCTGACCCACCATTTCACCAGATTCCGGACGTATTCAAATCACTGATACTTCAGAACCTATAGCCAACCAAATCTATTTATTCTTTACGTAATACCCTTGAATCCATCGACCGCTCACAAAATATAAACGTTTCTCGCAAACGTATGGTATTTCCCGACGCTGAATCACTTTTAACTAGTGCTCAATTAGTGGAAAGTATTTGTTTTATATATAATTACCTAAATAATAAAGACCTAAACATCAGAATACCAAAAGTAAATTACAGGAATCACCAAGCCTGCTTTCATTAAACTCAACTTTAAACGTGACGATCTCTCTGGAGTAATTAACAAAAAACTGTAAGCCTTGCGGAACGCAACATATAATTCAACCAAGTTGATCCCTATCCAAAGAACAAAGTGTTTCTTGCTACAATCCAAAAACGACAGGTTCCCTCTCAATTTTACTTCCGTAGTACAGTCACTTGCCATCTTATCGACACAGCAATGAAGTAGATACCTTAGAATCCCTCAAAATAATTCTTTTTCAAGTCCGCTGAGGCCGCAGCGATCAAACGACTGAAAGCAGAATTGTGTGTCCAGAAAAAAGTAGGGAGAAATCTTCCTTGCCGTACTAACCTAATACTTTACTCTTCCTTTTATTTATTGACACTACCTCTGTCTACCCATAATTTTGATGGTCGTTCTAGCAGCTGAGTTCAACAAATTTTATTATTATATAATTCGTCTGTTCATTATCATCAACTAGTCAGCATGTTAACCTTCTTTGGTTGATATTCTTATTATTTTCTCCATCAGCTGAATTCTGTAAATAACTGAAACTTTTTGGCCTTAGTAATCCTGTCTACGTTTATGTGCAAGGAACCTAGCTTCAAAATCAAGTTGAAAGCCAAAATCAAAGAAGTTGATGATAGATGGTCACAGTTCAAGTTGAACAACCATCCAGAAAACAGAGAATGAACTAAACTGAACTGAACTGAAGGACGAAACTACAAAGCACATCTTCACGTGGGACAGTCATGAGGACAAAATGGGAGACATTGAGCAACATCCCTGAAGCATCGGATGTGGAAGAAGACTGGAACTGTGTGAAAGAGTTGTGGAGAGAAACCTACATAACCGTGTTAGGAGGGAAGAAGAAGACACGAGATAGGAGATGGATCTCCACGGATCTCCACATGGAAGCTGATATAGAAATGAGAGGAGGATGGTGAAGCAGAGGATGAATCAGTGCAGTGCAGTGCAGTGCACTAGAGTACAGGGATGAAGAAGGAAAGGAGGAACTGAACACAACCTATAAAACACTACACTGGACAAAGAAGTGAAGAAGAGTGCGCACAAAGACAAAACACACTTCTACGACTCACTTGCAATTGAAGCACAACAGGCTGGAGGTAAGAGAGACGGAGGGAGATCTGACAATGCAGATGAAACCAATGAAAGATAGTGAAGGGAAGGTAGTTATCACCAGAGAGAAGAAACAAAGTAAACGATGAGCTGACCACTTCAAATACTCTTGAATTAACCACCACCAACAACATCACCACCTGCAACTCGTCCAGAAACACCACCAGCAGCCCAGCCACAGAACTAACTATCAGTGAACACAAGCCCTCCAACGAAATCAGAAGTGAAGTCCTGAAAGTTATCGAGTTGCTGAAATCTCGGAACGCAGCATGACCATATGGAATCTCGCCAGAAGCACTGAAAACAGATGCTCACACCACTATTGCAAAAGCTTTGGAAGGAAGGATGGAGGAAAGAAATGTACTTGGCGATGAGTTTTGAGGAAGGGCTACCTTGTCAAACTTGCAAAGAAGAGAGACCTAAGTCTTTGCAGGACAATGAACTGACGAGGATTCTTGCTGCTCTCCACTTCAAGCAAAATATTATGCCACATCATCCTGCACAAACTAAAGGATGTGCTGGATTTAAAATTACGACAGGAACAGGATCGCTGGCCGGCTGGCTGGCTGACTGACTAACTGATTGACTGACTTCCGCAAGAACAAATCATGTTCGCATCAAATCTCAACCCTACCCTGCACTACACATCATCATCATAGCACAGAGCGTAGAATACCAGTCTAATTCATCGACTTCGAAAAGGCCTTCGACAGCGTCGAACGAGAAGTGATTTGGTCGGTAGCTGCTTCAACACTACGGTTTCAGTCCCACAAACCTCTATCAACCTGATTCAACAGCACCCACATGCTGTGCTGTATGATGGATGCTACATGCAATGGCCAAGTGATTCACAATGGGATGCTCAGTGACGCCTTTGAAGTGAGGACAGGAGTAAGACAAGGTTACCACCTACTACCATCACCGATGATCTTCCTGATTGTGGTCAACTCAACTCAACTGAACTGGATCATGCAGCGAACCGTGAGTATACGCTGGCTGGACCGATGAAAAGACTCTAGAAGTAGTTTTGGATTTCGCCGCGAATGATGATTTATGTCTAATGTCTTGTGGCACAAGCTCGAAGATCTACAGGCGAAAACTAACAAGTTGGTAAAAGAGACGAGGCAGTGAAGACGGGACTTCCTTCAGGTGAATGTAGAGAAGACAGAGGTGATGAAGATACCCAACCAACAACAACAACAACAACAACAACAACAAGAGGCACCAATCACGATGAACGTGAGAAATCTAAATGAAGTTGTCTCTTTCACCTACCACCAACCTAGGCAACATGCTTTCAACTACAGTCCGCAGCTGCACAGATGAGGATGTTATATCCAGGATTGGGAGGACAGCAAGACATGCCTTCATTAATCTGAAATCAGTGTGGAGATCTACCGCACTGCACTGCACTGCACTGCACTCAGCATACAGCGTGAACAATATCCGGATTTTCAACACCAAGTCAGTCAATTCAGTGATTCAATGTGCTGGGTGAGAGACTTGACGCGTTACGAAAAGCATTCCCAACAAACTACAGACATACGTGATCAACAGCTGGTGCCTACACTGGTGTGATACTGAAGATCAGATGGTCAGGATAATAAGAATAGGCAACAAGGAACTCTGGTCTGGCTGGCAGCGAATTAACCAAGAACTAACTCATCGCTCAACAAATGTGCAGAAGAGAGTTTAAATGGGTTGGATTGGATAGGGTATACATTGAGAAGACTGATTGGGGAGATGACGCGCCAGGCCAGGCCAGGCCGGGCCAGGCCAGTCGAGGCCAGGTCGTCGAGTGTAACCCGAATGGGAAACGACGAGTTGGGCATCTGAGGTGAGGGTGACATGGATGAGATCATGTGAGGAAGAAATGGAAGCTTGTTGGCAGTCGGTTGATCCAGGTTTAGGAGAGTGAAGAGAAGAGAGTGGAATGGCGACGTGCTACTGAATCATTATATTCCACTTGTTACTCGTGGGATAAATAGTAATAATATTAATATTTGGTGAATGGAGAATATCAACAAAATCGCTTTCGCGATTGCACCATATTTTTTAATGCTTTTAACTTTTTTTTTGATCAAATACTCTTTTGATGAGTTAACGTTATATTAATAAATGGGAAGTTGTTTATTCTTTTAATTTTTTTGTCGGTATAGAATAATCTTCATTTAAGATTGTAGTTCACAACAAAGTATTTCATTTTCGTTTCAATATCTTTTTATTTTTCAGTCTGCTTGAGATATATATTTTTTGATGAAGGAACTTTAAGTGTAGTATGATAAAATTTATGCTGATGATCTAGGCATCAAAGTTCTGATGGACTCGTTTCCCAGTTTCCTCATTTTGTAATTAAGTAGTTGATTTGCACACATTAAAGTCGACAATCTCTTCAGGATATGATTCTCTCAAGAACTATAATTTATCGGTTCGCTGAATTGATTTCTCCACTTTAGCATTTTCAGTCAAAAGATGAGTATGCAGTAAAAAAAAAATAAGGTGATTGCGCTTGTTTACACTAATTTGTCTTCATTGCCGGTATGTAGGATTGTATGCATGCATGCGTACCTGTGTACATAAATGTGTAAGTGACAGTAAATAACAAAACGAAGAAACCAAGTGATGAAGTGAGGTAAAAAAAATTATAAACTGTTTTTCATAATTTATTATTAATGATAATAAAAGGACTAAAAAGAGACAAATAAAAAATAAATAATTTAACTGGTGAAGCTAAAATAGTATTAAGACAATAGAAGTAAGTCCGTAAGTAGAATATCTTCTGGCACCTAAACGAAAGAAAAGCAATTCCACCGAGGGTCAGGGTAACGGCAACTCTGTTTGCCGGACAGATTATCCCCCCATTTTTGGAAAGTAAATACATATCCATTCTAGGTATTTTCTTTCTGTAGCTCTTAATCCATTTGACTTAAAAAATGTGCCGAAATGAGGAAGATATATATATATATATATATATATATATATATATATATCATTTTGCTCCGAATCGTTTGTTTTGGAATATTCTAACTGAAAAGTGAAAAGGAAATATTCAGTAAACAAAATGACAGATGATTGCATTGACTTTTGAGAAACGATTGACAGAAGGCACATTTGTCTTGTGAACTGACATTCTTACCGCAAAAAATGTTTCAGTGACTTACTATGCCATCACTGCAGTGATACAAACCGGTTAAAGCTACAAGTATTTAAATTGGATGGAGACGAAAGCAATTGTCATGTCTTAAGTGCTGATCGAAGTTTGTGCAGTACATCCAACAGGCTGTTACATGATATTGTGCTTAGACGTTAGGAGTCGATCAGTAGAAAGCTATGCTTTATCGGGGTTTAGTGCACTCCTTATAACAGGTATCTGCAATCTTGAGAAAGCCCATATTCACTTGCAGACTTAAATCTTCACAATACGCTCCTAAGTTTACATAGTTTACTACCAAACTACCCAAGTTACGATAGCTCTTCTGTCTGGCTGAGTTATGCTACTTGATTTAAATTCTGCCAACAGGTGACAGAATGACACATCAAAGTAGAACCTAACACTTAAGCTCCAACAGATGAACAGTCAAACTCTGTAATTCTTCTTGTCTACTTTACAAGCCTATTTGTTGTGCAACATTAACATGAATTGTCTCAAAATAGAGGTCTCATTCTAAACAGGAAACCTTTGAAGTAGATTAAAGTTTCAATGTTCCACGTCCCCATGATTTTGAATGTCTTCTCGTACGCATAAACTCCTGTTGAAATGAATCTGTCCGACAATTGTATCAGTGAGCAATACAAAGTACTCCTACCAGTAAAACAATGCATGTTTTTCAAGTTATATAGTTTAAACTAAACACACCGTTTTCCCTGGCTAAATGGGTAAATAAGGAATTTTATTCAACAAGGATCTTTCTAAGCAAAAATTCAGGTGAATGCTGATTAAGATAACTTTACTGTAATTTGAATTATCCCTAATGATAATACTGAGTACTTACCAAGTATTTCATAAATTGAGTCGGTGATATTACGTTAATTTTCTAATTTTCGAGTTTTAGACATATCAAGGTCAACAACAAGTCGGAAGATGCAGACCTTCCATTTAGCTACTTGTTATTTTAGTGACTAAGAGATATGTAGAAACTAGACAAAAAGAAACACATACTACTTAACTTTTCATTTATCTGTCCGTTTTTCTTTTTAATAGTAGAACAGTCGTGTTGTACAATACATAAACACTTTATGATACAGCCTCCTTCAGATAAATTAAAAAGGGCAGCGAAATGTTAAACGGTATGAGACAAACAAAATCTCATAGTTGACATTGATGTGGCGTAGTTCTGTTTGCTTTTATTGCAGTTGCTCTAAGATTGTACGAGCTAAGTGATGGTAGTGAAATACACTATATGAAAGACTTATACACTATCGGTAGCAAATACGACAAGTGTATCAAAAAATATCTGTCATACTTCCGGCGTACTTTGATATTTAACTTTATGTAATAGTATCAGGTTTCTGGGTGTTAATTACTAGAATATTTCATTTCACTATTGTATTTCGACGTTTTGTGCGCACTTTGATGAAACAAGCCTGATATGAAAAATTTAATACTGTCTAACTTCTGACACAGGTAGAAAGGACAATCAGTAAATAACATAGCCTTCATAAAAAGTTTAAGTTTAATCGCATCACATAAAATCAACATGTTTAGTGTTTGTCAACCATCCTAAGACAGTTCAGTCTTCCATCACAAAAAGTTTTAAACATTTCAGTGAGCTACACAGTATATCACATAGTAAGAAGGAAAACTCATCTTCTTCTAAATACGCCTCAAGAAGTCACACGAAAGAAGGAAGAGGTAAGGGAGTGAAGAAGTTTAACAGTTCGAAATTCTGTGCTTTGTAACAGATCCAAAAGAAGTTGACCGAATTAGAAAAGTATCAGAAGAAATAAGGAAATGACATTAGGGAGAACAAGTAAATGAAGTATAAAAAAGGGCTCACTATTTTGCAGGTAGTGAATAAAGGGAGAGTACACATAAGTCGCTGTTGGAGGCTTTGTGCAACTTTACCAAGGATCTCCAACTAATTTGAAATACGCTTTCCTATCTGAAGTAGAAATGTAGTGAGTGACTTCAGGCCCTATTGCTGTATCGTAATCTGACCATCCTTTCTTTTTCATTCAACCTAGTTGGTGCCTAAGCATATACAACACATATTCGAGCAACTTTATTCAGTGTATTTTGACAGCCTTACCGACTGATTTCCATTCTTAGCATTATACATAGGATCAAAACTGCTCAGTCGGTCAGGTGTCTACTGAAAAATGGATTATGAAAGTTTCTTTATCAATTTTTTTTATTCATGAACACCTTTGAAATACTGTTATCAAACATCTTGTTTGCCGGTCAAAATTTTCAAACTTAAAGTCTACATTAGACTGTAGGTGTCCTCCGTGGTACAAATCGTGAAACTGAATAAAACATGTACATTAGCTACTGTGTACAATCAGACGACTTGATTATATGTGACTTTCATAAAAAAAATACTGAGATAATCCCCAAGTCCTTCAAAAGTTTGTCTGTGACAGAAAGAAGGATTCTCCTCCATTATTTCTCTTATCAACAATCTAACCAGTTAAGAAACAGATGCGAATTCACAAAATAAACCGGAATTACTCCATTTTCATAATACTTGTAAAACTATAGAACTGAGTGATCAAGACATGCAAATCAGTGCTCGCTATCCATCTAAGCAGATAACTGAACAACTCTCTGCCATTTCAACCTCAATTTTTATACAAATCATTCAAATAGTATAGATTCGTGGGGACTATTACTCAACTAATAATTTGTTGTCCGGGTGTTTAACTTTATCCTCATCTTTATGCTCAACGATTGCAGATCAGGCAGGAGCACAGGCTACAAGAAGTTGAAGTAATGATACCAGTATAGCCATAGGAAAATAAGAAATAGAGGGTGCTAATGTATTTCTGAGGGTTAACGCGCTTTATTAGTGTTATTTTCTAGGAGCTATAGGGTTAAAACATCCAATTCAGAGGACACAACACGAGAATCCTCCTCCTGAGCTACATATATTCTCCATCATCCCACTATAAGGTATTGCACCCTTAGCTTATACTATGTTTCTATTAAGTTCTTTCAATGTTTATTTGTTTTTGCGACCCTCTTCAATTGTGTATAAATTATAATATTTAAAACAGCATATCAGAATACAACTTTAACATACTTTAGTTCGAAACAGAGCAACGTTAATTGCGAAGTAAGGCAACCGTATAAACTGACATGAAGTCAAAATATCATATACACGTACATATTATTTTCATCTTAATCATCATATTGCATTTCTCTATTGTTTTATCACCTCTCCGCAACTTCTTTTGACGATAGACTATATTTGATTACTTGTTCTCCATTCCTTCTACGTTGATGTGATGTTTGGTAGTATGAACCGCTAAGCAGTCATGCTAGGCCCTCTAATGGCAATGTGATCGACTGATGGAGAACGAGAGTTGCAAAACTTAGGTGGGCATAGAAAACTGAATACTCTTAAGTATGTAGAAGATGCACTAACTAAGTTGACAAACATTTACTGTCGAGTTACTTGGTGAGAATGACTTTTCAAGATTTCATTGAAAAAAACTCACTTTTTAACTACACTGCATCTTCATACTTCAATTTGGCCCATAGTCTTTTATGTTCATTCAACCTAATCTAAATGAAACAAGACAAGTAAAGCCACACAAAATGAAAGCATACATAATTTTTTCGAATGCATGTATGTTTAAAGTTTGCTTCTATTAAAAAGATACTAGTTTAACATTTTGCAGAAGTACATATTCAGAAGCTGCATACTATGTTCTTTCATGTCTACAAAGGAGAACAAATTCAAAAGATTTAAAAAAAAATCTGACTAATAGGGCATTAAGAATACCGATACTTTTGTAATTGTATCAGTACGTGACTAGTAGTTAGGTTAGGAGTTGGATCATGAGTATAGCACCCAAAGCATTTGCTAAACTTGTGAATCCACATAATCGCCTGAGAAATAGTTGTCAACATCCGGTTGTTTGTAAATTCACATACCTTATCTTGATCAGATTAGGCATATGATATAAAGAAAACTAGGTGTGTCTCAAAAGCATCAGCTTAGTGATACACTAAAGGCGATTATGTCCTATGTAATTGTAAGTATTATTAATGTCGTGAATTTGGTGCTAATCGTCTTATTCATGTAGACGAATGGACGACTCAACGTAAAACGTAGTATAAAAATGCGTTCGTGCAAGTTGCCACAATTTACAGTAGTATGTGAAGAAGAAGTGGATATAAAAATGTATGACATCAAAACAGATATGAGTGAAAAGGAAGAGGGTGGATAAATAGATGTGGGTTCACAAAAAGTTAAAAATTTTGAAAATGTTAGGAAGAGTACGCATCTAGGTTGTTATGGTCAACTTTCAGCCAAATCATCAGTAGTCCTCAGCTACTTATTGATTCCTACCGTCTCGGGGATTTCAGCACGAAAGCGCACATAACTCAGAGCGACACTCACAAACCTCATGTACTGATCCTAAGCACTGGTCAGATAATCTCCAGGTTTCTTCTAACCTAATTCTACTTCGGCTAACAGTCTACACTGAGATAGACGGTGGCTAGGATTCAGCAATATATGCCTTCTTTGATTAACGCTCTGCATTTAACCTGGAAATTTCTCTTTGTGCTGATTCCCTTACACACGATCAATACCACGATGACATCCATGATAGAAAATTCGTAAACTGTTCATACATTTTGCGTTTATTAGGCACATCCATTCCATTTATTTCTTTTACTTACTGCACTTTTTGAATTGTTTTCTGTCGAGACATTTTCTCCCACACAAATTGCATCTCATACAAATTGCTAGTGTTCTGATTTACTCCTATCTTCTTTAGTTAAGTAATTATCCTTCATCATTCTAAGCAATTATAGTTCTATATACATATTGTCAAATTTCACTAATACCTGTTTCCATTTCGATAACGTATAGACTGGAACGAAAACAGGTCTTTTAAATTCCCTCTCCAAAACACACGGTGTAAACAGTTTCAAACCTTAAATTTTTCATCAATAATTATGTTCTTTTCTTCTCGTAATTCCATATCATGACACTGTTCGGTGCCCATGTGTCAAAGTCACACAGATGGCGAGGCAGCCGGGTACCTCAGCGACGTAAAATGGTAAATAACAAACCCACCCTTTGTGTATTCTTCTAATGGTAGATCACTTCTTTCTTGATGCTTAATTGCCCTCATGATCAAATAATTATCTTTTCTATTTTGCGTATATGTGATGAGACACTTCTGTTGGCGTTACTACTGTTTGTTACAGCAAAATACTCAGTGCACTTCCAGTACTACTACATTTATCAATAATATCTCGGATTCGAGTCTTAGTGGATCAATCAAGACAATTATGGATAAAGGTAAAAGATGTATTACCAAATTATAAGAGCAACAATTTGAAACTGTTTTCTTGACGGAATCATGAACTTGAACTGTACCACTTAGACTACAGCAGTGGAACAAACCAAATCAACCTGACTGACTAACTGACTGACAAAATCAACATAGAATCTCGTACACTAGTGCATCATTTCAAGTTGCCACATTTTACACAAGGAAGAGGTGAATAGAAAAAGAGGGAAATCAGGGACGATAAAGCAGTATGAGAGATTAAATAATCTAAAGATAAAGGTTAGTGTAAATATTTAGGCTTTAAATGTCAAGGAGTAAATACGTCTGCACCATTGTGACCGCTTTTCCCTTATGTCACCAAGAGTCCTAAGCCACTGATTCTTACCGTCTCGTATTTACACTACATACTAACTACGACTTGAACTCAGGGCAACGACAAGCACACCGAAGCAAGAGAATTCACAGCATTCTAACGAGTAGTAACAGTATTGTTTCAAAATGTTATTACCATAACTTCATCACGTAATTGCCCATTAAACATTGACAAAATGTGTTCAGAATATAAAAACGAATATTGTTCAAGTAATGAACTGATAAATTTCATACTAGTTAAAAGCGATTAAAGTAGCTTACTTTAGCTAGACTAAGTTTTTGATTTTGTATTTTTCTCTTTTTATCTAACACTTTATTTTCTAGAACACTCTCAATAAAATCTGACACTGACGGTACACGATAAACAGCCGCCGCACTTATCGACTCCTCAAGAACTTTCATTTCATCGTTCAATTTCTGAGATATAAAGAAGATATGCATAGGAAGATATTGCTGAAGTGACTTAATTAATTTAACAAATTCAATATAAATAAAATAATGAAGTTGTCAAAAAGGGAGTAAGGTTCAATGAGGACTTAAGAAAACTGATTCACCTAGAAACAGATTTCAAGGTATTGATAACTCATGTGTAACGAATATATAAATATATATATATATATATATATATATATATATATATATATATATATATATATATATATATATATAATGATAAGATCGATCAATTCGGTCCAGTCAAAGACGGCATAATACGAGCAATAACACCAAAACTATACCCGCCGCACAAGAAGTGGTCTAGTGGATAACGTTCTGGGATTTGACACGATTGGTCCCGAGTTCGAATCCCAGTGGGAACAACATCACTCACTGGGTGGCAGGCACACCCAGCTGACGAGTCATAAATAGGATGAAGTGCGCATCTTGGATTCCACTACTAGCCACTACATATCATTACTATAAATAATGATACTAGCTGATAACGTAAAGTTCGCTAACGAAAAGAGGTTACGTAAGGTTTTGAAATGGTTCATAGGGTATTTACAGAATACAAACGGGTGAAAGCATGCCAAAGTTAATAAATGATCAAAAAATTGGTTATTTGAATGCCATAAGTTAACTTAGGCGAAGGTAAAATGTTTTGTTAAAAGTTGCATTTGTTGGGAAGATTAAATGAATTAGCTACGGAAACTGTTCAATAAAAAATGACAATACTGATAATAGTGACATAAGTATACAAAAATTAATCTGACATAGATAGAAGTCGAAAAGAAACGAAAGAAAGACCAAATTTAGGCCAAGGTAGAGCAGAGACAAAGATATAGGTACTTCTTTTGGATACAAAGGTCATGCTTTAGTTCATGGATAGCTTAGATCTCTGCTGTTTTTAGGAGTTAATGATGAAGAAAAGATGAGGTATTTGAGTGGCTTCGAATGACAACCTTAAAGTCATTATTAGGATCAAGTGAATGGTTGAAACCGATCAAATGTTGAAGGACTGAACTTCTAATACATTTCCTTTCACACTTGCAAAACCGGGCTGCAATATTTCCTCGTATGCATGCTAACAGCAATCTCTGACTATAGCTGATATACCTTTCTCCACAGAAGCTGATGAATTATTGGATCCACCCGAAAGCGACCTGTTAAAGGATACTGTCTTTTATACATAAAGATGACAATTTATGGTAGTAAAGTTCAAATGAGAAGAGTGTTCTGCTAATCGATCTTGAAAGACGGTTGTTAGCAGTTTCTGACGTTTCATCAACTTTAAATTCCCAAATTCATCAACTACGTCTTTTTAGAAACTGAGCTGATGACTGGTTTCGCATGTCTCTTGCGCATATTTTTATTGATAAATTTGCTGGGATAGCCATTTCCGCAAGCGTGTCTACTTCTTAATAAGTCAAGTTCAGCTGCTATACAACTTGTACTACAAATATTTTGTATCCGATAGCACAGAAAGTGTATAAGGTTTCTTTCTTTGATGTCGGCACTCAACCGTAGAAGTTGGTAAGCTGTCCACTGTATGTAGGTTTTTGGTAGGTGGATCTGCGTCTCACAACTGACATGTCGAAAAAAGGAATAACTAGTTCCAATCCCTTCACTAGGGCGAAATATAACTCTGAGTGACAGCTGTTTAACGTGTGTGAGATGCCATCCAGATAGATACTTGCATTACAAATAACAAATATAAAAACCCTTTATCCTTTGTAGATATCTAAGTGGTTAGTAGTTTAGCTAAGGTTAGAATTTTCCTATTTTGACATGCAGCAATCTGCTATCAGAGGTTTCAGTGAGGATTCCATTGTAATTCCGTCATTTTTTGGTACATGTCATTGTTAGAACTAAACTCCACGTAAAAGATGCATCTCATCAAGAGCTCTCTCAGGTCGTTTGTTGAGATTTCTGCTTCTATGTTATGTAAATACCATCTCCACCACATTTTGTACTCATTTAAATGGTAGGTAGTGGTTTGTGTTACGGAACTTGCTTCTACATGAAAGTATACTTAACCATAGTTACCAAGTCTTACACTGACAGTAAAGTACTTGCTATCGATACACGTAGATTCAGTATTTACGTGTTTACATCCTTCTGTCTTCAAAGATGATTTCATTGTGAACACCATTTCTAAAAAATCCAAACTGAAACCAGAAACAGTGAAATTCTATAAAGATTTAGCAGTTTTTTAAGTTGGTAGGAAATCGTCAAATAAGATAATCAACGTTCAATATCATCAGCCGTTGGGGTAGATATGTTCTTGTTCAGATTTTGATTTATGCCTATTTATGTACAAAATAATGCTATTGGATGATTTGGTAGCTAATAAGATCATGTTATCTATCTTGGGCTTAGCACACTTTGTGTGAAAATTATATACATATATATATATATATATATATATATATATATATATATATACTATAGTGTATCAAATAAAGTCATCGTGGTCCTTGCAATCACAGGTCAGCCTTTGTCTTTTGTTATTTGTGTGACTCAGTCAAGAATAAGGTACTGAGGGGGAATAGTCATATTGGTACTCAGTTCTAGTGTACCACTGCGTTCAGTATCGTTAGTACCTACGCCTTCTTCCAAACGTTCACTTCAACAATATCATGAGTTTTTCCTCGTATCCGACATAAAATGAGATAACTAATACACTGAACTCTTTGGGAATTTTAGATAATGTATCTATTTTTATCGCTTTGTCAACATCCAGGCGATTCATGAAGTTTATTACTGTTAATCTTAGGCATGTAGAGAAATATGGGACACTTGACTAAACAGATCATTCAAGGTACAGAGTGAACTCTGCTGATAATTTAAAATGTTTTCACCATTATTTCTAATCTATTCGTATTAATTATTCATATTACAGTTAGTGCAAAATGTTCGATCCCCTCAAAGATCACTCTATGGCGATTTTCTATTGGTAAGATCATTATAAGGAGTGACTTTGAAAGTCACTTAGAAAACTAATAAAATGGCCAATCAGGTTTCGACAAAATCAAGGGACGTTATTGGTCTTTTCAGTTGTTGTTAGGCTAGCCTTTAGTCACTCATTTTAAGACCGCAAAGTTTACCTATTGCTGAAATCATATTATTCAACGTTGGAAATGGAGTCTGAATAAAAATATTGTCCATTAGAAAGTATTTCATTATCGTAGTCCAAAAATCTGATCTTGTACAGCTTATATTTTATAGTTAATACGGATGAGTTTCACTGACAGTCCCATTACATCCACTCCTTTTCTGAAACACCTCAGTAAAGGCTACCAACTTTGCAGATAATTTTAAAAATCAGTAAACTCGACAGCGTCAATTAAATGCGACTTTTTTTTCAAACATACCCTAAAAACAAATCAACCCATCGGAATATTCATGTATTCAGATAAAATTTCCCATTGAACATATAAGGTCACTGAAAAAGGTTATCAAGCAAAATCAAAAGTGCAGAAAGTTATTGTTTCGCTGACATACCTTACGAACTTTGTTCATGGTAGTCTTTAAAAGGGCACTAAAATCAATTCGTTGTTTAGTTTCTCTCAGTAAACGATCCTTTTCTTCAAACTCAATGGACAGTTTCAGCTGCAACAGATGTATGTAAAAGAGCTCAGAAGTACTCCAGCTATCAGATAAAAGTGACTCAGTTTAAAAGGCGAAATATTATTTCTCTGACTATAGAGTTCAAAAGTTTCCGACGTTCTTTTTTTATTACTTTATCAACCAAAAGTAAAGATTTTGGATTAATTAACTTGAGCGCATTCATTTCAGTAACTATACCATAAGTTTAAATTTTACTATCCTCACCAAGGTCAGTTACTACACAACAGAGGTGTGGTCCGTAGCCTAGTAGACGAACATACTAGTTGACAGTTTGTTTTTAAAAACGTTTACCTGAATGATGCATTCAGCTGGTGTAATCCCTCAACAAATTACAACATTCATAATTCATTTGAAGTTAATAGCTGATAAACACGAAAGAATCCTACTAGAAGTGAACCTTTTATGGGTTTCTCACAGTACTAATGAATTTCATAAAAATCATGTATCAGTTAAATAACTACCAAAAGTTCAAGATTGTTCATCATGTTACATCATTTTAGTGGTGAGTCGAACACCTTGTTTTTTCCAACGATTACATCTATACATATCCATGAAAGGCAGACAAATAGAACAGTAACAACGTGAGACGTACATAGAAAAAAAAATATCATGCTTGTTTTGAACACTTCACTGATTTTGTATTTATCTGGTCATTAGAGATGATTTTACAATCTACCTATATATGCGAAAAATAGCGACTTGGGATACATAACGAACGCTTCATTCAGTTTAAAAAGTGTACTTCGGTATATTTACTTATTCGCCTGTCTTTTGTTGTCTAGACTTCAACTAAGAACTTTGATATTGCTTGCATGCTATCAGTGCTATGGAAAAAACTTATATTCGAATGCATACTATGTTACTCATTGAAAACATTTCACTGTTTGACGAATACTCAGAAATTCGAAGTTGGCTGGTTTGAAAGAAATGGATAGACACATAAATTAACAGTGAACCGTATATAGAAGTGGATCCATTCAGCTTCCCTTATAACTTCGTCTGACTTCTGCCTAACGGATGAGGTGACAAGCCTCCCTACGACTTATGTCACGAAGACGACGGTAGTCAAACACTTAAAACCTTTCCATCATCTCTACCTTTATTTACCGTTTTTCACAGCCATGTAGTATAACACAGCGAACTGAAAAGCAGTATCCTCGACTATTCACAGATAATCGAATATCATAACAATCTGATAAATGGCATCAGCTGGTGAAAGCCAAGCGGGTCTTTCGTATCCGTACAGAGATTTCGTCTGTCACTGACTCACTAGGGTTGTTCTAACTTCCCAGATGAGTGAAGTGGTGAATGCACTCGACCACTTCGATCCCCATAGTTAAACAACCACCACTGAAGAACAGTCTCGGAGCAAAAATTAAAACTTGTGTGATGAGAAACCTATCCAAGACATTTTCAAATTGACAATCGGGGTGTCCAGAAGACTCTGCATCTTGTCAGTATCTTCATCTTACGGGACTACATCATCTGCGCACCCTAGATAGACCACGGACTCTCTTGAGATATGATCGATCCCTTGGAAATCAGACAATGAGGACTTTTATAATTAAGTCTATGATAAAATTCAGTATAAATGAAAGGAGTGGACATCCTTCACGGATACCAGTAGAAGTGTACAACTTACCCGACAACTCATCATACGCTTTAACACGCCGACAGATGCTGAAGTAAGGAGCCTTAAATGTTGTGATATAATTAAGTGGCACCTCTTTTCATGAAAGACACTTTCATAAAAACTCTCGATTGAAGTCAAATGTCACCTTCAGGTCGATAAACACATAGTGTTGGGCATCGGTAAGTGTGCCTGTTCCGGAACCTGGCGAAGAGTGAATACTTGGTCGATATATCCAAGGTCAGATCTGAAGCCCACCTGGTTTCCTTAGCACTGCTACTCCCGAGCTCCACTCATGTCTCATTGTTATAAAACCTATAATCTTAGACACTATGTTAATCAGACTGATCCCCCGGGGAATTTCTTTCGTTTCTTGAGGACTGAGATAATCAGCGGTTTAGAACAGACAGTAAATATCATATCTGGTTCCCACACACTAGCCAACTCCAGTCAACCTGACCAATAATCCTGTATCACCGTTCTTAAATGCCTCTAAAACTAGTCTGTCTGGCCCTGCTGCCTACCCTCCGTTTAGGTTTCCCACTCCTTTCTTGGTGTCCCACTCAGGGACCGACTGGATATTGGGTAAAGAAATAACAGTCGATGGTCAGTGGACGGTCAGTCGACCTGTCCCCCAAAGGGTTCCACTCTTAATCCCAGTTGTCTTCCCTGCAAGTGAACCATAGACCCTTTCTTCTTCACTATGACCTAACTAACCATTGACTTATTTTTAGCGCAATTTCCTTGATAAGTGTATATAACTGTCTACTGTTACCTACTGCCTCCGTCTTTTCCATCTCTCTGGTCATAGTGATTACATAGATTCCTTGTAAAAGTACATTTGAGCTTACGCTCCTTGTCTTTGGGGTTCATGACAGTGTCTTTTTTGATATCTGAAGTTCGTACTGATCGAAAATATGTGATCATCTGATTACCGATGTAGCACGTGATCGCAGCTATCTCTTCCTTTGGCTGGGATTTTGAAAGTGCCACCTAAGTGCCTTTCTGCCTGACTTAACCTACCCACTTGTGCAATGAAATCGCCTGCAACAATAACCGTATATGAACATTTGACTTTCAGTATGAGACTATGCAATTTTCGGTAAAACTCATCTTTCCACAGTCATACATCTACACCGTCTAACCAAAGAATTAATGTTGATTAAAGTAAGAATTCGTACGGCAGTCAGTCCCGAATGTCGAATAGTCTGGAAATTATCCTCTGAAATAACTTCAGTAAAAGAAAATATCAGAATCAAACATTACTGAAACCCCGTTGAAAAGCCCTAACTATTTTGATGATTGTATATCGTGTATGACAATCGATGATCAAAACAAATTCCCCAGAAGCTATAACCTACTGAATGATTGTGAACGACAGTGCATCTTGTAATACTGAATGATTGCGATTCAAGCTTCAAATAAGTTCTACTCACTTCGGTAATGTACGTCCTTCAGATAAACCCCAGGAAGATGTAGAGGAGAAGTACAGCGTGAAATACTGCAGAATATTTGTAGCTCAGGTGGATGGTCTTGGTTGTATTGTGTTATCTGAGCTGGGTGTGTTTTGTGCATGAATGCAGAATGGGATAAACAACAATAGTTTATTCAAATCGATAGGTTAAACTGTACAAACTTATTAGGATGAAAATGAAAGGATTTGAAAAAAAAGCAGGATTCTAAGGAAGGCCCAATGGAATATGTACAAGTAGTTCGAAAGTTTAAGATTCAAAAAGCTGAGGCAATGGGTGCTCAGTAATCTGTTGATTCCAAAGCTGCCTAACTTAGTAGTGTTTCCTTTGCACACATAATTCAGGCTGCTTAGTCCGAATAGCAATGGTTTCTGCTGTTATGAGTATTCGGTGTCTGATATCTTTTAGTAAGTTAACTATGTTAGTGTATGTGATGGAAAAAGATTGATTCATATCAGCTTCATAGCATGTTTGGACTAAACGGGCTTGTATCAAAAGTATCTACATTTCCCCCTACAGCTTTATTTAGCCATGCTGGGTTGACAAACTCAAATATTTCAAATGGTAATAGTCAACGAATGCTGGCATACTGTGGTCTCAGAATTCTTCACTAAACTTATCCTGGTGATATTTATACTGTCACTAAATGTGGCTTCAAAACCAGCATTCTTCCTTTGTTGCTTTAGTTATCCATACACTACTTATGGTCATATTAATTTCGTCTGACCGGTTTGGATTTTCTCATTTCATACAGAATGCCTGGAGAAGCATATATGTGATCAAATTTTTCAAAATGTTTGACGCAAATGAATTAAGTTTCCTGATAACGGTATTCAAATATATAACTGATTAAATTATAAAGATTTAGATCATTGTTGTTACGAGTGTCCCGGAAGATGTTGAGCCCCGAGTTTGACTTAATAACTGAAACTAATTAATTGAAATAATTTGGTTCGGGATTGATTATAGGGATTTATTGATTTCAAGTTGGTAGTCATCAGAGAAAACCTAGGAGCATTGAATACCTGTTTCGTTCTTATATGGGACTTTTCAGCAGTGCGCACCCATGACCTCGTCAGGTATCGAAAGCAAGACTTTAAGGTCCCACGGTTAGCACATCACCACTGAGTCACTGGGTTGGAATCCAATGGAACACATTTTTCTACTTCTGTCACTTTGCGATATAGCGTGACCTTCATCATCATTAGAAAGAACTTCGGGAAATCTCATCTGGAGAAAAGTCAGTAGTGTGCACTAAAGAGTAATGCAATCTGTAGGTTTGTGGGGATTTATTTATTTTATTTTCAGATAAGTTCCAGCAATAATTTATTGTTAGATTGCCTTTCATATAATTCTATAATTCTGAAAAAAAATTCCTTAACTGTTTGCTAGCAATGAGTATCATAACAAATCTCATTCTTGATAACACACATGGTTATATTTTGATTCATGAATGAGGATTTATAACTGTAAAAACTGAGCAGTAAGTTATTGACAGGCATATTCTTTATGCAGTAAGCTGCCTTTTCAATTATAATGGAAATTTTTAAAAAACTTATTTTTTTGTTTATGAGTTTTAAGAAATTCAACCTCATAGGAAAAAACTCTGATGTTTAAACATCAGTAATTGTAAGATGATTGAACTCTGCCACTGCTATCTACTTAACAAACTGATGCTAACTTCGGCTAATCATAAGTCCTGCAGTCAATGCTATTAGGCTGTTTTAATTTTCTAGAAAGTTCACTGCTGACAGAGAAATAAAAGGTTTTTTTATTTCCTACATGAAGTCTGAAATGAAAATGATACTAATCTACTTGTTGATTTTAAGTAAAAAACTGGCATATTATCGTTATACTGTACTGCTAGAAATGTTTATGAACAAATGCAGATGAGGCTGATATGAATTCTAACCAGCTGCATTGAGTTCAAGTCCTAGTGTGGTCTAAGTTTTTGTTTCATTCGGTTACATAACTACCAGTTAGTTATCCAATCTAACGAACTATGAGACTCAATATTCTTCTGTGGATCAGGGTCAGTTTATGTACTTCTACGCAGCTGACTTATTTGTAAATTAGACATTTATTATTGAACTGTTCCAGTGAGTGTTCTAGTACATATTCAGATAGTATCAATGAGTCGAATAAAACGCTAATTAGTTTGTGAGATTGACTGAAATTCTCTTTATTATGAAATAAAATACTCACAGAATTCATGACCCTTGAGAACTTTTCATACCTATCAGTAAACAATGGAGATATTGTTTTACAGTTCATATTAAAGTTCATTTTAAACACTTCAGATGCTACATAGATTCTATGCTATTCTTGATTCTTACAGAGCCTTCAACCAGTGTTGTAGTTTACGTTACAGTTTTTTTAACGTTGACATTGCACATGTTCGAACATTTATTGTACAGTTAGTTCTGTAAACTGCTAATCTGTAATAATTCCCTTGAAATCCTATTCTCTTCCCTGACCTTTATGATACTATGTTATAAGACCTCACTATCTTGTAACTTTTTTTTCACTTTGATCATTTTACTAATTATTGTTTCATAATTTTTGACAGAACACAATTTCTGTTTAGTTGCTTCTCCAGATCAGTTTTTGTTTCCACGAAATTCCCCTCCGTTATAAATGGACTTACTGAGCTCTTCTTAGTACAACTAATCACTTCAGCAAAAATAAATCCCATCTTACAACCTAATAATTACTTTGTCAAATAAAATAGATTTAGCTGCTGAAAAATCTTACCCTTTAAAAAAATAAATATTGTGTTTTCAGTTTATCTTTTTCTGTAGGTTGTGTTGCAGGCGAATTATTCGAAGGTCACTAATTCTTTGTTGTACGTGGAACTATTTAAAATCTTATTGCAACAGTTCCTCTCAATAACGAACTTATCTACTTCCGAGAAAGCCAAGAATATTGCATCTTTTAGCCAATTCAAACCTCTAAATGACAGTCAAATTCCACTGAGTTGTCTACAATGGATCATTATTGTATAGCATAGGTTGTATAACATGCTATTGCTCACAGTGCTGGATAAGGAATCTGAAGACTTCTTAAGAGCCTTACTCTAAAACTTACATATCATCACAGATACCTAAAATTTCACATCCCAAAATCTACAATTTGAGATAAGATAGGTAGGTGACATCGTTCAAAATTGGTGCTATTCATTTCTTTTTGCTATCGTTTTAAAAGTCTTGAACATCTTGTTCTTTAACAGTTCTTATCCCCCTTCACTTATCACCTACAACTTATTAACCTCATTTAACATTCTGTTTTCAAACTTCTTGAAAGTACTCAAGCTTCAATTGATACACTTTAATGTGATGCTAATACGTTGCTAAGAAGGAGGTGATGCATGAGAAAGACTACCAGATGTCTAAAAAAAGATCACAATTACGATTTTAAATGATGACAAACACTGATCATTTCTAACAAACGTTTCAACCAGTTATTTTTTTTTCTAAAAAATAAAAAAAGGGATTTACTTTACATGCATTGCAGGCTTTTTGTGCTTTAATTGCCAAAGACTTGAGTTTGAAATTTTTTGATTTAGTCCGGCGATGCTTTCCAATGCCTTACTACATAATATTTTGTCTTCTTCTATTTCAACCTCCTGAAGGGAATATGATTTTCCAGACTTATTTTTAGGAGTTTTCTAAGCTTTCTACGTTCTTCTGCTAGAATCGAACTTTTCATGTTTACATTTTCAATTTCAGCAGACTGAAAAATAGATAAGAATCTACAGTCTACAAATATGAACATTAACTTAGGTACAAAAAAGATATCGGATACAGTTTATATATACCCTTCCCATTTTCGATTTCCCGGGAACGACTGTTATTCAACACTCGACACATAGTGACTGTCTTGTCACATTTTCGAGGGTGAACACTTTTGAGGTCAACTATCAAATATGTTCTTCAAAATGTAGACAGGTTGTGACTTTGTTGACTGAAATAACAATTATCAATATGTATCACTGCAAACATAGGGTACGAAATGATGTCTCGTAATAAAAGCTCAGTTTCCGTGTTTACACCGTAGTATTTGCTTCAGTATTGGCTACCTATTCACCAACTGAAATATAATATAATGTTTATGTGCCTTTGGTTGGAACAAACTAATTTTTTGAGAAAATTGACTGAAAATAAGTAGACAACATGCATACAGCTATCAGTAAAAGGTTATCTGTCTAGGCACGGATAACATCTGAATAAAAGTTATTGAGTGCTTTGGAGGAGTGCGTGGTGGGCGACACCTTGGTCTGAATAAATAGCACTCCGCCAACCAATGACAATGATCCCAGTGGAACCCCAAACTACCAGTGATAGCTTCAGAAGCCTGAACTTAGGTCACAAAAACTAAAAATCACGTAAGTCGATCGTTTTGTAACTCCCACATTGTTCATTGATCAAGTCGAATTGAGCAGCCTCTGTTCAATTTTCAATGAAACCACCATAACTTCTTGAGATACAGGTATACCCAAATGAAAATTCTTGGACACATCTCCTATTCATAACCAAACCACAACATTGAAATGAGAATCACGGGAATTTCAAGGTGAACTCATGTTAGTGTGTCTATGCTGACAGAGGCAGAATAGTACGACTTAACAAAAAAGACCGTGAAAAATTACTTATCCTAAATAATGATCATAACTTTTTTCAAACTTGTTGATTTTCAGTTTTACAGTCCTTTATGATATTAAAAATACTTAAGAATTTCTCGGATGAAGCTGATATTTCTGTTACCATGGTGTCATATCTGTGTAGCGTAATCTCCGACTACATGTTTATCATCAAAAAGTCTTCGTCTTTTGATTTTACTACATCTTTAACTGATGCAGCTTCGCTGCTCAAGTTTCTACTTTGCTCAGTCTATTTGTATTCATATCTTGGTATGACCATTTAACAGTTCTTTGTAAATTTAATCATAAGAAAAGCTCATTAAGAAATCCTGAAGAATATTCGTAGCTCCGATGAACTTTTTTAGTACTGCTGAGCTCTGTTAGTTAGATTGTCATCTTCGTTCACACAATCACACCAGCTATCAACTGAACATCATGACATTTAATCCCTTATATTGATGCATGTGAACAATGTGAACTCAATCCTGACCAAGTAAATATCTCGGATTGAGGAATCAAAAGAAATGTAAGGGAATTTCTGAAATCTTGGTATTCAGGTCGTTTAACAATGAACAAGTAGGTAGACATAGGAGCAATATGTCAGATAAAGAATCAGAGAATAGGAAATTATGCACAAGCAATAACAAAATAGTCGAAAAGAACAACCTATCATAGGCTATGTCGTCCGGACAGACTACTGAATCCTTCACGGAGAATTCCTGATACCTTACTGCATATTTAAGTTAGTGGTGTTGACTTTGCTCAGAAAGACAATAAAGAAAGCTTTGCGATTGGACTATCCTGATCGGAGATTGCAAAACGACTAAGGAAGTCACCGATCTAAAAATGAGCAAGAATTTTGTGATACTGTTGTCAATACATTTTGTTCACCTAAGTTATACATGTAACACTGATTAATTTGAGGAAAGTAATCATTATGAACTAAAAACAAGTAGGCGAATGTCAAAAATCATGTGTTTTGAGGAGTGTTAACACGACCACACGACCGATAGACCATGAGAATCATTTGAAGACATAAATTCAAAGCCAATATCGAGATTAGGCTAAGAAGGTTCAGTACAAAATTAGCAGTTTCCAGGTATCTCCTGAATCACTAAACCAATATTTGAAAAAAGAAAGTTAAAGTTACTGACTGATGTCTGCTTGGTGACTAGTGCTGGATGCGCGTTTCGTTTCAAATTACTGATTGTCCAGAACTTACAAAGAAAAACAGAGTGAGTTCAGGTGGAGTGCTAAAAATGAGTATTGGAAAGATACCGATGTGCATTTCTGGTCAATGATTCATACTTACTTTTTGGCCCAAATTTTAACTGTTGAAGATTTTCAATGTCTACTTTTCTAGTAGTGCAGTATGATCAAGGTCATAGCCGTTCCCTTCATCAGCTCATTGTTACATAACAACATATCCATCCTGCTAAATAATTTCGGATTCTGTACTAAGGCTGATTAATTTCAACCATAAACAACCACACAAATCCATATGAGTAACGTAGTAAAATCAGCAATAAATCTTACCTTATTGTTCGAAGAAAGGATGTAAATTCACATTCTGGTTGCGTAAAATTACTAACTACTAATAACAAATAGGAGCTTATATACTGGATGATGATAATAATAATAATAATATACATTCTCTAATTATTGACTGTCCGACTGACAGACAAAATGAATGTAGAATCTCGTACACAGGTGCATCGGCTCAGGTTGCCACAATTCACAGTACACATATACTCGAAGGATGCGAAACTGAAACAGCCGTTATTGATAACCAGTACAGACAGAGATCATCCCGAGAATGCCAGCCAGGCAGCTTAAAATCCACACATAACTCAGACCAATAGTCAGAGACTTCATTGACTGATTCCAGGTACTGGTAAGGTCGAACTTGAAAGATGAAGACAGAAACTAACACAGAGCTGCATTAGTTCAAGTTGCTGCACTTCACAATACCATGCAAAGAACAAGTGGATAAACAGAGTGATATCAAAGGAGACAATGGTTAATCGGAAACAGAATTTAAAATGTGAAGGTTAGTGGAAATATGCCAACTTTAGAAAACTTTATAGTCAGTACATCTGTACCGTTGTAACCAATTTTAAGCCATTTCACCAACGGTCTGAAACCACTGATTTCTATTATCTCGAGAACCCCGACCAGGCAAATCATATCTTCTTACACGGCTCCGACTAACAGTCATAGACTAGACCGACTGATGCTGCTTCTCGGTCTGGCCACCCTGAACTTCCTTATAACCCAGTCCAACTTAAGCTAGAATTGTATGTCAGTGTAGGCAGGCGGTGGGCCAGTATACGCGACATGTATCAAAGCCACCTCAGTTGTTGAAGTTCAACAGCCTAATTGATTTGCTTGCTTTTCTTGAACAGTTAGCCTTAGCCCAACCTCGACATTGCTCATCCGATGATTTCAAAAGACACTGGCAATGCTCCAAAGAAACCTCCCGACAAAAACCTGTAACTTTTAACACACTTTATATTTCATTCCTTGTGTCACAGCAGTATAACAGAACACAGTGGACTGCTTTATAGTAAACTTCTTCCTTTCCAAGGAAGTTGGATATCTCAACGAGAAAAACTTATTCAGCGTCAGATAACCATGAACTCCACAACCTTGGATACGATGTTAGTAAAAGTGATCACTCTGTGGCTATCACAAGAACAACTTCTCTCTCTCTTCTTATGAACGAATGATCAGCAAAGTACATCAGTGTGTTAGGGATACCTCAGAGCCCAACAAAATCTGCCTACTACCCCCTTTACTCGACTCAGTAATTTCATAACTACGCACTTAAAAGTTTTGGGTGGAAAACTACTACGTCCTTCTGCCTTGCATCGTTTCAGATTTGAAACGGCATTCTCATCTTTGAGAACAACTGGAAGACCGGCGCCTATATTCCAGTCACAGTCACGCTGGATGCTGGGAGACTGATGCGTAGCTGTGACTCAGGGGAACAGTTCTTCGAGGTCTTACACTTACGTTCCAGTCACCTGTCTTGACAGGTTATCGAGAAACCCTTTCTTTCTGATGACAGTGGGAATAATCACTGTTTTCTTCTTTACAGTATCCATAGTAAACCTAAATAGTTGTCTGCTGTTGCTGCTCTCTCTATTTCTCTCACCTTCCCCACCCACAACTGCTCGCGAATATTCTGAAGGCTGTTGTTCAATTCACGTCTCAGCTGCTCTGAGTCTTCATTCTGGTCAGAACCCGCTGGAATGACTACTCCCTAAGTGATCAATTCAGATCTGATCTCCGAAATCCATGGATATACGCTACAAACTGTCTTCGCAGCTATTTCTGCAGTGAACTGAATATCACGGTAGATTTGTTTAGGAAGATAATTTTACCATGTACCGATAAATTCCAAGTTAAATATATGCTTGACATTCTCATTTTTGAGTCAATAACAGAGAGACTTCATTGCTATTTGGTCCCTACGAACAGCAGAGTGCAACCATACGTGTATTGGGATTAACACATGACTACAGTTCAAGTAGATACCCCATAGAAAGAGGCAATTCTCCAGCAATAGCTCATTGCAACATGATCTACTTGTATCCATGGTTGGTTTGATATTGGTTAACCTCGATTGGAACAGTTTCTGCTTTTATACTTTAAGGTAGTACTGGTTAGAAACAAGTGGTTGTTAGCACCAAATAGTAAGAGACGATCATCGTTGTCAGTTTGTTGGTATGCTATCCCGTAGATACCTCCAAGATGAGATTCCGATTGGTTCAGTATTCGTACTTGAGTGTAGCAATAACATGCTAGTATGAATACATCTGAACGTTTTGCTTTCTGCAGCAAAAGTGACGGCTTTTGATACAGTTAATGCTTGTATCATCTGAACTGAGGTCGGTAGGTCCGTGGGCAGAGATTACGAATAGGTATGGATGAATATCATGCTC